>CM053588.1:221814460-221834536 GCA_028646515.1 Pseudochirops corinnae
CATCTGGCAAATTCGACTTTTTAAGGCACTCTTCTCCTCATTGGCTTTTTGGGCCTCTCTTGCCATTTGAGTTAGTCTATTTTTTAAGGTGTTACTTTCTTCAGTCAGGTTGTTGACCCTCTTTTCATGATTTTCTTGCATCATTCTCATTTCTCTTCCCAATTTTTCCTCCACTTCTTTTATTTCGTTTTCAAAATCCTTCTTAAGCTGCTCTATGGCTTGTAGACAATCTTCATGTTTCTTGGAAGCTTTTGGTGTGGGAGTTCTCACTGTGTTGTCTTCCTCCTGTTCCATGCTTTGATCCTTTTTGTCCCCAAAAAAGGAATCCAAAGTTGGATTGCTGATCTTTCTTTGCTTCCTTTGTCTGCTTGTGTTGCCAGTCAGTTACTTGACTTTTGGCTCAGTAGAACTCTGCTTCCAGAGGAGAGAGCTCTGTCCCAAATCACTGGGGTTTTTGCAGCTGCCGGAGCTATAAGGAGGCCACAGTCTCTGTAGTCCCCACCAGCTTTGGCTCACTGAAAACACACCTCAGGACCACCACCCAAGACCCCAATCTCAATCCAGGCAGCTCCAGGCAAGAACACTTAGCCTCTGAATGATTGATTGCCCCCCCTGCAATCTGTAGGCCAGGAGCTCTGAAGCAGCCACATGGAGGCAGCTTCAGGGCCCCTGCTTCAGACTCCTTCTGGTTCTGGAGGCAGTCGGCAGGACCGTCCCCCAAATTTAGCTGAGTTCCACTGATCTTTTCCCGTTGTCTTCGGCTCTTTTGGGTTGGTAATTCTGGAAACTGCCACAGATGCCAGTGATCCACTCTCCTGAAAGCTCCAGCCGAGGCTCTTCCTGGATGGCCTGGGGCTAAAACTGCATAGGGCTGGGCTCGGCTCCCAGAGCACTGTGATGAGCCCTTTCTGTCAGTCTGCCGGGCTGCCTTCAGAGGGAGCTTTGTTTCTCTGTCATTTTATGAGTTCTGGAGCTCTAAAATTTGTTTAGAGTCATATTTTATAGGTATTTGAGGTGGCTGTGGTGGGAGCCACGGAGTTCTCCTGCTTCTATGCAGCGATCTTGACTCTACCCCTCCAATTTCTCTTTTCCTGAAGGAGACATCACTATCTTTCTAGTTAACTAAGTTCACAACTTCATAGCCATCCTCCATTCTTCCTTCTCCCTCACTCCTCAGATTCAGTCACTCACAAAATCCTTTCAATTCTAGTTCCACAGCATCACTCATATCCATTTCTTTCTCTCCACTCACTTTCACTGAAATCAATAACCATCCTCCATCAGTCTCATATCACCTTTTTTCTAGACTATTGAAATAGCTTCTTAATTGGTCTCTTTCCCTTCAGTTTTTCCTTGTTGATCTGTCCTCCACAAAGCTTCCAGATTGATATTCATGAAATGAACGTATGATCGTCTAAGATTCTTGCTCCAGAAGGTCTAATGGCTCCTTATTACCTCTGGATAAAATACAGACTTTTCTACTATGTGGTATTTAAAGCTCTTCATGGTCTCACTCCTTCCTGTCTTTCAAAACTGATCACTTATCGCTTCCCTTCCCACAATTTACATTCTAACCAAACTGCCCTGATTGTTATCTATATACAACATTTCATCTCCTGCTTGAGGTTATGCCCAATGCCCAGAATGTTTGTTCTCTCCATCTCCTGCTCAGGGTCGCTAGTTCCTTTCAAAACAGACCTTAGCTAACAGCCCCTCTTATAGGCAGTTTTTCACAATCCTGACAGTTGTTAGTGGTGTCCTACCCCCATGGAATTTGCTTTGTATTTATTCTGGGCCTATTCCTTATATACAAACATATATATGTACATACAATATATATGTATGCATACATGCATACATACATATGTGTGTTATATATGCATTATATGTGTGTATGTATTTATGTGTTGTGTCTATACATATATATGTATATATCACAAATATACAAATACCTATGGTTTCCACATGTGAACATGTGTTTAATGGAAAGTATATTCCTTTAAAAGCAGACAATCTATTGCTTTCTTCATTAGCCTCTAGAGCAGAAAAAAGTAGGCCGTTCCCTCCTCTCAGGTCAATGAGTTGTGATTTCTGCCTAACCTATTGTTACAATTCTCTTGCATTCTAGTTAGCAGGGAGACTGAGACACTGTGGGTTACAAAGGCAAAAGACAGTGAAGATGGCAGCTTACCCAGCATGTAGCAAGTTTTCCCTGGGCTACTTTTGTCATCCTGAAACTGGAGAACTTACTGGAGCTATAAAGGGGGAGCCGACTGAAGCTTCTCTCCAAGTAATCTCATCACAATTTATAAACTATGGAAGTGGCTTTTAGCCAGCGCAGTTCTTCTCTAACGTTTTTGTGTGTCACAGCCCCCTTTGGTAGTAGTAGGCTGAAGCCTAAGAAATCCTCAGAATGGGGTGTTTAAATGCATAAAATACAATACATAGATTTACAAAGGAAACCAATTATATTGAAATAAAGATAGGGTGTGTGTGTGTGTGTGTGTGTACGTGTGTGTGCGTGTGTTTGTGTGTATTTTAAAAATCAAGTTCCTAGACCCCATGGTAAGAACTCTGAGTATTGAAGGGGAAAGAAAGAGAATGAGATTTATGTAGTGCTCACTATGTATCAGGTACTGTACTAAGTGCTCTACAAATATTAACAGATTTTTCTCACAGCAACCCTGGAGGTAGGTGTTATTTTGGTCTCCATTTTATAGGAAACCAAGGTAAACAGGGTTAAGTGACTTGCCCAGGGTCAGACAACTAATAAGTGTCTGAAACTGGATTTGAGTTCAGCTCACCTTCCTGAGTTCAAATCCAGCGTCAGATGATTACTAGTTGTATGAGCCTGGGCAAGTCACTTAACCCTGTTTGTCTCAGTTTTCTCATCTGTAAAATGATCTGGAGAAGGAAATGGCAAACCGATCCAGTATCTTTTTTTTCCTTTCCTTTTTTTTATTTATTTTATATTTTGCAATGTTTTTTCACAATATTTAAGTTTTTTGATGTTTAGATATTTTTCTTCGGTGAAACAGAGGTTCCATTTCGTGGTCCCTGATCTTTCTGATCCAGTATCTTTGCCAATAAAACCCCAATGGGGTTAAAAGAGTTGAACATGACTGAAAACAACTGTGCAACAAAACATCCTGATTCCTGATCTATACTCTGCTTTACCATCTGGAGAGAGTGATTACTATAGTTGATACAAGTAAAATTGGCCACAACTTCATTGCCTCTGGGTCAGTTAGGATAAAATGTATGGAAGGAATTAGTCTTGGTAAATCTTAAGCAAACAGGAAGACATTTCTGTGTCTGTGTGCATGACTTAGTACGTTCTCTCCCATACTTGTTGAGTGTGCCCCATCCAGTATATGGCACTGCCCTTCCGGAAAGGCACCTGCGGATGAGAGGGTAGTTGTGAGTGATCTCTGCCCCTACCACTCTGCTGTCATATTGTATACCTTTTCTGTGTTTGCTGTGAGTCCCAGAGTTGATATGTCAGCTAGCTGCCTGGAAGGAAATCTGTGAAGACAGATCTAACAAATCTAGCTAGGAGTCCATACTTTCTAGGTCAGGTGTTCTTAACTCTGTGTGTGTGTGTGAGATGGTAATCTTGCAAAGCTCTTCTCAGAATGTTTGTCCCTACCTTTATAATCAGAGGCTATGCTAAGCTTTTGTCAGAGATTAGTGAAAATAAAGCTATCTGTGGGGATTTCTTCCCATCCAAGTTCATAGCCCCCCTGAAACTTATCCATGGAGCCTTTGGAATTCTCTGGACCCCAAGTTAAAAAAACTCTTCTCTGATGATATGTTTGAGGGAACCCTAGATGTTAAGAGTTCCACCAATAATAGTAATCCTGTTGCTTCTCCTTAAGCAACCTAGCTAAATGTCACTTTGGAATTCCAGAAATGGTGACACGGTTACTTGCAGTGCACTGGGTTCCCTGTAGGCTCACACTGTAGAATGATAAAAGGAGCCATGCCAGGAGCCAGCAGTCTCATCTGCCTCTGCACTTTTGGCATCCTATTCTCCCTGTCATGCTGATACCTTCCCCCCTTCCATCTCAAAGTAGCTCCTCACCATGCTCTCTCCCCTTGTCTTTCTCCTTTCTACCTTCTCATCATTACCTAGAGCTTAGGATGCAAGTAATCAATAGAATGTAAACTGTCTGGCAACAGGGACTATTTCATTGTTTGTCTTTGTATCCCCTGCACCTGGGACAATAACTGGTATACAGTAGGTACTTAATAAATGCTTGTTGATTGTCTCATTATGAGACCACACCCCATAAGAAGTAGCTCTAGTTCTTCTTGTTGAGAACTCCAGATATCTTTCAAAGGCACTCTTTTGTCAGGATGACAATAACATTGAATGAAATAATGAGAAATAACCAATTTCTAGGACTAGCAAGATAAATAATAGGGAAGGATAAGTATAATTAAATTATGGAGATCAAACAACCTGGCATGAGAAACCTTCTCCTTGGTTGGCAAGCAAACAACTAGATAGGAAATGAATTTGTATTCTCCCCCATCAGCACATAGAAGCTCATATTGCCTTTCAACTTCATCGTCAATCTTTGTTTCTCCTATACTGAAAGAAATGTGCAATTCAAGTCAACAAGATATCTGTTAAGTATCTGGTATTGGCAAGGCCCTGGGCCAGACCCTGGGCATCTAAGAAACAAAATAAAAAACTAATCCTTGCTCTCGGACTAAAATGGTCTAAACTAGAGGCCCCCCAGCTACGTCTGGAAACATGGCACAGTGTCAAGAATATTGGATTTGTAGTCACAGGACCTATGGTTGAAACCTGGTTCTGATACTCACTGTATGTGTGACTTGGGGCAAATAGTTTCACCCCTCTGTACTCATCTTTAGAGTCAAGATTGTGAAATAGGTGACCCCTCAGGTCCTTTCCAGCTCCAAATATATGATTCATTGATCTTTTAACGTATTGTCTGATGAGGAACAGGCTCTGGGAACCCCCTTGAGCTCTCCTTGAATCTTCCCACTTGAGATATTTTCCTGAGGCCATAAGCCTTTCTTTATAACTAGGCTCAAATCTCTGTTACCAGCCTAGCCCTCCTTAATCCAGCTACTCCCCTACCCTTGATCCTCCCAAAATATCTATGCCCAAATCTGTTACCCTTAAACTAGCCTAGCCCTCCATTGTCTGTCATCTCTAGGTAGCCTCCAGCTATTTGCCACCCTTAATCTCTCAGTACTAGAGTCTGACCTCATTTGACTCCTCCTGAAGACCCTTCCCAAACTCCTTCTCTAGACCACCCTTAGGACCCTCCCACAATCTTTCTGAATATAAACTCCATTTTGCCTCCATGAGGTAGCAGAGAATTATCTAGGGCAGACTACTAAATTATATGGCCTGCTTGTCCAATGCAAGCGTCACAGATACTGAGGCTCCTTAAAAGCCTACCCATTATGGTAAATCTTTAAAAAAACTTTGCTTTACTTTGGCTAAGAGAAGACTTGAATTGAATTCATTCAGCAGGACACAGTGTGTTGGTATTTTGAGGTCTTGAGCACCCCTGAACCTTAAACCTCAACATTTTATGGTTCCTAAACCTCAGCATTGTCTACTTCTATGAACATTAGAAAAAGGGTGGAAAAAAATACATTTCAATCAAACAGCTTTTACTACTGAAGAGGCAACAGAAACAAGCCAGCACCTGGTCTCCTTACTTCTTTCTTAAGGCACTGTGGTTGTCATTGATCTATGACTCAATAAATGTTTGCTGCATGAATGAAGAACAGAAATCCACTAAGACAGGGCATCAAGATTAACCACTATGTAAATACCTTGGCAGAAAATCTCTTTCCTCCACAGGACAACACATAGAAGGTAGATCTTATTCAATGCAAGAATATTGAGATGATGGTACAGAACGGTTTTTTGCTCCATTTCATGGCAGATTGCTATTTGTGGAATAATTTGGGAATGGGAAAGATTAGAGAAGGAAAAGGGAAATTTTTATTTAGTTGTCTATATAACAAGTTCCAACAGAATAGGGCTTGGGTTCCCAGAGGCCATCAATAAGTAGAAACAACTCAAAAGTTCTGCTAATTTAGCCAGAATATTTATGGATTTTCATTTGAGATATTTAGTGTTTGAGGAAAGATGTCATTTCCATACAAAGCCTTCTTAAACTGAATTGGTTCCATTTTCAGGAATTGCTTTCTTGAATTAGAGTCTGGCCTCCAGGGGTAAGTGCAAAAGGCAGAAAAGAGATGCTAGGCTCTGTGGAAGGTTAGGGCCACTGTTATCTGCCTCTTCTTTCTGTACCTTGTTGTTAATTCCCAACTCTTCTTATTGCCATATGTTTGTGCTTGGTAGAGGGGTTATTCTGTAGGTAATAGGTGAAAGGACTTTGCTGAAATTGGTGGTGGGTGGTCCAAAATTTCTAACTGGATCTATATAGGTCTACCTTGGGCCAGATCTGGTTAGATTATCTTTATACACGGATATAAGTTAAAATGTTGTGAACAAGTTTTTCTGCATCAAGATTTTACTGATGCATTAGCTCTTATCTATGCAAATGTATTACCACTAGAAACTGAGATAATAAAAACCCATGCAAATAATCAGCCAGTATTGTTCCATTACAATCATTCTAGTACTGAAATTATTATGTGTATTTCAGATGCTAGTGATTTTTCCAATTTAAATTGAAACAATTCTTGAATAATACCATTAAGGGCTTCTCAGGGAGTGTAGAAACATGAGAATTAGATTTCTTTCACTTTATTTTAATTTTATGACTAATAATAACATTTATAGTCATGCAAGCAGGGATAAGGGTAATCAAATCTCACATTTTATGGCTGGAGCTGATAGCTGGAGGGATAAGGAAGAATTCCTTCCTCCCCCTATCCCTGACCTAGTTTAATTAGCAATGCTCAAGATGCATTAGCTACCTTGTCCTTTAGAAAAATCAGAAGTTTCCAGTTATCCCAACAAAATGCCAGATTTGATGGACTTGGCCTCTTATTTGAAATGTTCTTTTCTGAAATCAAAGCTTTGGTCAATTTAACATAGATTAAAGTAGCTAGAAATATTTAACTGGGTCATCATGTTCTACCGAACTTGGATATGGAACATGTCCTTACATTCCTCCAAATCCATTGTACTAGCTGATAACTTTTAACCAACATTATTTTTTTTCAGTCTCTATTCCAATGACTATTATAAAAGAGAGAGGGGGAGAGAGGGAGATTGGGTAGAGAGAGGGAGAGAGAGAAGGTGGAGAGAAAGGGGGGGGGGAAGCTAGAGACATCTCATGTTCTCATTTCTGTCATGAAGAAGCTATAACAGGGAAAGAACAGAGTATGGAATTTGTTAAATGGCATGAATTCAGACTGCATTCCAGGCAGAACTGGTTCTATGAAAATGCTTTTCTGTTTTTTAAACAACGTAAATGGGTGTTTAAACTAGAAATAACTTTTTTCCTGCCACTTTATAGGTTTGTACTTGATAGGATAAGGAAATAAAATCTTTGGAAGTAGATAGCTTCTTCAGAACCAACTCTGATCCATACTTGGAACAGTCCCATCTTTGCTTCAAAATTTCATGACTAATTTCAAGTGATGTCTTGATGTAAAATATAATAGGAAGCAAGATAGCTTGTCTTTTTTCCTATTTAATCAAATTTTACACATAATAGTGTGACATCCTGTAAGCATCTCTCTCATATAATTCCTTAAAAACAGCTATCCTAGATTCCAAGTACTATGTAGGTCCACATATGCTCAAAACCGTAGGTCACAGGCTACCAATAATATGTTTATTGTTACTAGTTATTCAGAGGACACACTTAACTCAAAGCAGAGATGTTTAATCAAAAATCATAGGAAGAAAAGTGGCAATAGACATCCCCTCCCTTTACTGGGGACACACTATCCCATAAATGAACAAACCATCAGTGGGAAGAGTAGACGCACCTAACGAACACACATGGGGGAGAAATGTGACCAGGGCACACATGGGGAGAATTAACTGTTAAGTCCAGTGATAGAGTGTTACTTATTTCTTCTGAGGATGTCAGAAGGTTGCTCCCATTGGTTTCCCACAACATTCAGTATTTGCCAAGTACAACAGCCTCTATCAGGCATGTAGTCTACTCCAAGCATGTAAGTGCAATGGACAGTCTCTGCTGGTCATTATCCACTGCTGGCATCATAGGGCCACTGCTTGGCAGTGTTCCAACATTCCCCTGGTCACTACTACTCACTGCCAACCATGGCTTTATTGAGAATTAGGTTGTAGGACTTCTGGCCTCAGGTAAAATCTTTATCTACGGTACCACCTTTTTCTCATAAGAGAAAAAGTGGAATCTGCCATCTATCTTTTAACTTAAAGCCAGGAGATTTATATTATAACCCACTTAGAAGGGCAGAGTCCTGGCATCACATGCCCCCTGGTTAATTTAACTCTAATAGGGAGACATTGTCATAAGGAGAGGCCTCCGAGTTTATTTAGAATCTATCTGATAAGAAGTTAGAAAGTCCTTGCATTTCTAGTTCAATGTACTATTTTCTAAACTATCTAATCAATATCAGTTTATTTGTTGTCCTTTCACCAAAGTAAGGAAGGCTCTCTGGATCTGAACCCTGACACCCAAAGTTTAATGAATTTAGATATCAGGCTGAGTCCTTCAAACCTCAAAAGTTATCTAGTCTTCTTGTTGTCCAGTCCTTTTAAGTTACGCCTGACTCTTTCTGACTCCATCCCTCTCTTTCATAGATGAGGAAACTGAAATCCAATGAGCTTGACTTGCTCAAGGGTCATACAGGTAGTATGCAGGAAAGGAAGGATTCAAACCCCTTAACAACAAATACAGCAGTCTTTGCCAATTAATTTTTGTCTTCCATGCAAAGGAATGAAAGAGCAAAGGTACAGGAGCAAAAATGAAGCCCAGGAGGCAAGGTTACCATCTTCTTCTTCCTAGTCACATTCCTAACTTAATTATGTATATGCCACAAAACTTTCCAGTATTAGAGCCCCACCCTGCAAATTTATTACCCTTTAATCTTTTGAAGCCCTAGGTAATCTCTGGCAAGAATAGGAGGGACCAAGTTAACTACTCACAGGCAGGTGAACATATGTATGCATGTATGTGGTATGTGTTTATATATACACATACTATAAATACATAGACATATACATGCATATACATGTACATGTGTATGTTGTGTATATGTGTGTACATATAGCCAAAGAGTTAAATGTGGTTCAACAAAGAAATTTTCCTGTACTCTCTTTAAATATGAGGCATGTTCATCGTATCTAAATATCACCTAAAACTAGGCAATTTGGCTTTTCTGTTTGTGGGAAATAAGAAATAAAGTTGGGACGTTAGTCTAATCAGAAATAAAAATAATAAAAACAACAATAGAAACATACCTTTTGCCCGTACCAGGAGACTTGCTCCTTCCTGCTCTCATTTCCATTTGAGTGATGTGGGGAAACACAGCATGTCTAAAGCAAGTGATGAAGAATAGGACTGATACCCAGGAGAGCCTGGGGAAGGCATAAGAGAAAAGACCTGTAGGGAGAAAGTGGTGAGAACCAAGAGAGAGGAAAAAAAAACTCAGGGTTTCTGTTTTTATTTTTCCATCTTTCAGGGTATAAAACTATTAGAAGACTTACTTCATCCTGGCCTAAAACATACCTAAGGGCTGGGCCAACATGCTGTAGTGCTAACAAAAAGCAGGAAGAAAGAGAGAGAAAGAAAAAGAGAGATGCTGCTTCCATATACACACTCCCATTTTACTCTGGGTAACTAGAAGCAGCAGACCAAGATAGGATTTGGAGGGAAGGATCTCCACCAAAGCAGTCTTCATGCTTGAGAATATAAACAGTTTTGGGGTTTATTCAATCTTTGTGGAGAGTATTCCAGTATATTCTTTTATCCCTAACTCTCTCACTTGGTGATGTTCTATGGATTTAATTATCATCTTTGTACAATGACTACCGAATCTATATGTTCAGCCCCACTCTGGCTCCAGAACTACATTCAAATATCACCAGTTGTCTGTTGGATGTTCTGGACTAGATATCCCATAGACTGCTCAAATACTTTCTGTGCAAAACAGAATTTATTATCTTTTTCCCCAAAACCAACGTTCTTCTCAATTTCCTTATTTTTATCGAGGGTGCCATCACCCTTCCCATCGCAATTTCACAATCTTGGTGTCATCTTTAACTCCTCATTCTCACTTAGCCCACACAGCTGAAAGGTTCCTAAATTTTAACGTTTCTACCTTTTGGGCACAACTTTGTATTCTTCGCTCATACAACCAGCTCTATGGCCCAGCCTCTCATCCCCTACACTTTTGCTGTATCCTGCTAATTATTGTTCTTGCCTCAAGTCTCTCCTCACTTGGATCCATCCTGTTCACAGTCATCAAAGAGATTTCCATAAAATGCAGGTCTTACTATAACACTATCCTTCTCAAAGCTCTAGTGGTTGCCTCTAACCTCTAAGATCAAGATTAGACTCCTTTGTTTGGCATTTCAAGTTTTTGACGAGAAGGCCCCTCCCTTCCTGTTTCCAGCTTTATCACTCATATCTTTATGACCTTTATCACTCACTTTATCACTCTTGCTATTTCTCAAACATGATACTACTTTTTTTAACCCCTTTGTCTCAAATACTCAAACAATTACTTCTTATATTATATATTATGAAAAAATATAAAAATATTTGTTGTAATGGAATTATTTTAAAACAGTAACAATTTAAGTGTATTTATATTTCAAATGTTTACTAGGTTCCATACACTTCTATTTGTGAGTTAGCATTATAACTTTTTTTTAAAAAATTATCTTGCTTCTAAAACTTTCCTTTTAAAGTGATAATATTTAAGGTTTCAACCAATGTTTAGTTGTTTAATTGGTCCGCTATCAATATCTCTACAAAGAAAAGCAGTCTTTTTGTCTAACCTGTCACTTTTTATACTCATTTTTTCTATTTTTTTATTGGATGTTACCCTATAATCTACAGTTCAGAGTGCTACCAAGTTCATTTGCCTGGGCTCAATTGATTAACAGCTGCTCTAAAGAGATTTTCTCCTTCCATGTGGTGAACCAGGAGGGATGCTGGACCCCATAAAAGCATTCAGTTATGGCCACACTATGACATTCTCTCTCATAATATGCTTCTTATTCAGTCCTGATATAGGGAAAAGATAAGAAATCAAAAACACCCTGAAAAATCATGGTATAGGAAAAGAATTAAAGCTGAAAATAGAATTAAAAATTGGCTTTTGAGCTATATATCTTTGTGCTAAAAAGAAAAAATCTGAATTTTTTGGCAAATGCCAAAAGCAAGGAGGAAAAAGCACTAATTATATCTATTTGAAAAATATGAAGACTGAAATCATATTGTAAGACTTGAAATGTTATTTTTAAAAGTCCTGTATCGGCAGGTATGTGAAAGCACTGAATGGTTACCCCTACATTGAGTAGAAATGGTAAATGATGTCTTGTAAGAGAAGATCCAAGTAGGAATCATTGCTGGTTCATTACTTCAGCCATGGGGCAGACACGGCCCCACTGCTAAAGCTTCTCTTCCACAGCTTGTGCACAGTTTGACCATCATAGCCACTGACAGTGTAGCAATAAGCTGCCAGCCAACTTCGGCCTGCTCCTTAGGCGTTTTCATGGGTATGAGCCCTTCCAGGGTGGTCCTGGCATGACAGTGGCTTTGGGTTCTTAACCTATTTTGTGTCATAAGGCCCTTTGGCAGTCTGGTGAAGTCTATAAGCCCCTTCTCAGAATAATGTTTTGAAATATATGAAATAAATTACGTAGATTACAAAAAACAATTGTCAAAATATTTTTAAAATATTCTAGTTTTCAAAAAAAAATTTAAGTTCATTAACTCTGGGTTAACAGCCACTTTCTTAATTCATTGGGTATTTTACCAACAAGTTAGCTTGCTCCAGTTTCCTATAGGCAGCTCTGATGTCATAGAACTCACAAGTAGATTGAAAAGCAAATGAAGAGACCAGTGAAGAAACATTTGTGTTCATCCTAAAGGAGAGAATGAGACAGGAGAACATAGAAACTTATTTTTTTTCTTTCTCTGTAACTTTCATTTCAAATAGCAATTTTCAAAAGCAAATTTCAAAAAATTGGTGGATAGAACACTGTATTTTTCCAGCCTGCACCCACAGCAAGGATGAGGGCAGAAGGGAGGGGGGAGCCTGGCCAGAGTATGGTGAGGATGAGAAGCATGCATGTTTGTGCATTTGCATATTTATATATTTTTTTTACTTGAGCCTCATTCATTTGCCAAATATCCCAATATCTAATTTCCAGCAATTTCTAGGTTCTTCACTGTAAAACAGAAGTTTGGATGTATGCCTAATGGGAATGACTTGGAACTTCACATTGCGTTGCTGTTCCCCATTAGGGCAAAGAACTTTTTTCATTACATTATTAGCATTGCCTATTTTCTGGGGAGTTAGTATTTTATACTCTGATGGATCCAATATTTCACTGATGTGAGTACATCCTTCACCATACATACACACATGCATGTATGTATACGCATACATACACACATGCACACACATATGCACACACACACAAACACACACTGAAAAGCTTCTCCAAGCTAAATATATTTGTATTAAATCCAACGAAGGCACATATTCAGGTCTGAGTGTTGGAAAATCACCCACTACCATGTGTACACAAAAGTCCCTGTACAAGAAAGCACTGAATATATTTACCAAATGTAATTAACAGCTTAATGCTTTACAAAATGAGCATAAAAATATTGCAGATGGTGCTTAGACATTAAAATGTGTAGATGTCGCATATATCCTCTTAAGCACAAGTAATGCTTGGTTTGCCTGAATCGCTGACTGAGGGAGGCATCTTCCCTCCTTTGATGAATGTGCTCATCTCTCATTAATGCTAATGGAAATTACACATACACACTGTAGAAAAACTGTAACCCTATGTGTGGAAATCATTTATTTTAGAAATACAGTCATTTATTCTATCTCCTAATCACTACTGGCCAGTTTGTCAACTGTGAGATAGGACAGGGGTCTTTTGTTGAGATGGAGAAAAGATACAATTCTCTAATGTGTCGGCTTGGTCTTCAGGAATGTGATAGTCTGGATTTATTACACCAAACTCTAATTCAATGAGGTATTTAGCAGTGTCAATAAAGGTGAAACCCTCTTGTTACAGAATAGCACTGGGGGGGTGGGGGGGGAAGGCTACAAGTCTCTACAAAAGTAAGAGAGACCAAAGAAAACTTATTATTGTTCCATTGCATCCATTTCAGAGCAACTGGAGTATTTTTCACAAAAAACAGTAGCGTATACTTCAGATGGATCATTTTAGATCAGACCATTTTTTTCTTTCTCATAAGTTTATATTTTATGCAGCAATTTATATATGTGCCAAACTACAAATATTAAAATATACTGAATATTAGCCTTTCACCATATACCAGGCAAATGACAATATGAGTGCTAGTTAAATAAATCTTAATGATTCATCTTTGTTTTTGCTAAAAATAAAATGCAGGGGTCCTAGTAATCCTTAAGGCTCTCACTTGATGCATAAGCTTGAGAGAATGCATTTATTGAAATTTTCATTTGGTTTGAGAAACATTTATTTACAACAATTGGGTAGCCTCCTCCTCTTTTTGCCTTTCAAGCTCCCATAGTTAGAAAGTATCAAGGCATCACAAGCAATTTAATCTTAAGGACATTATGTTGGACTCTTGAGAGGCAGAAAAATGGACTCTTTTCATGGGTTATTTTATGATCAATGTACAATCTCTTTAAGCCAAATTAAAGCTGTCTGACAACTCAGAGATACATCACTGGCTGTTAAAGAGGTAGGAGATTGCATAAAAGCATGAAAAGTACTGGATAATTTCACATCTTCATCACCAAACACAGTTGGGAGGATCAACATTATTTCAAATCCTCCCTACCCCCGCCCCTCACCCTCACCACCCAACACACCTTTTTCTTAAAAATGGCTTATTTTATTCTTGCCCTTTTTAAAACATCTTTCCTGTAGTTTTTCTTCTTAGTGAACGTTGCTTGATCCTACCCTACCTTAAAAACATATTTATAGGGGGTTGCTTTGTTATCTGTGTTCACAGAGAATCCTAACAAATTAGAAGAAAGTGCCAGAGGACTCTACATTCCTTGTCCAGAACATTACAATGGCTTTTGCCTGCATGGGAAGTGTGAACATTCAATTAATATGCTGGAGCCATCTTGCAGGTAACATTTTTCTCCTGAACTTTTAAAAATTAGTAAACCAAAGATTGAAAGGGGGTCAAATTCAAGTACCTTGGATTCAGGGACAGCATTCTACTTTGAATAGATAATCTCTGGCAAGTATCATAATCTCCTTCAAATTAGAACACTCCCAAGCACGGGGAACCTCCCCTACCAGAGACAACATGCAGCGGCATAAGCACATACATCCAATTAAAACAAGCAAAAATCATATTGTTCACCCTTTACTCCATGTTGCAGATTTGTTCCTGGGACCTTAGCGCGTGTGACTTTGTAGGAAGTTTTTTGTTTTGTTTTTCTTTTCCTCATCTTTGTTAGGGTATTTTTCGCCCCCCTGGAATTAAACCAGAACTACAACAGAACTAGTAGGAACTAAGACCAATCATTTTTCGAGTACTGAGATTCTCATTGCAACAAAATTAGCCATATGCCCATTATCTCCCGTCCAGCAAGCTACTGGTTTAGGCCTACTTAGTGATTTCTGAGGTCAGATACCTCTGTCTACATTGTAAGCATTGTGGAGATGGCAAAAACTAAAAGGAAAATCGTATGTCTCTTGATTTAAATTGTGGTGTAGGTGGCATTTTATGAAACAGACTCCCGTGAAACTCCCAATTCTCAGTTTTCTTTGGGTTCC
This sequence comes from Pseudochirops corinnae, assembly GCA_028646515.1. Lineage (NCBI taxonomy): Eukaryota > Metazoa > Chordata > Mammalia > Diprotodontia > Pseudocheiridae > Pseudochirops > Pseudochirops corinnae. The sequence continues at coordinate 221,829,402 of CM053588.1, forward strand.
CTCACAGCCCCACCTTGTCAAGAATTGTCTTCCCTTAGTGCTTCCCTTCAGTGAATACACTAACCCCTGCCTTTTAGTGAAGTCAGGCAAAAGGAACATAACTGAGAGGTTATCCAGGTTGTTGTGCCACTCTTCAGGAGAGCTGCCATTATTGAACTATGTCTATTGCAGAAAAGGGAAAGGTCTTAGTCTATGTTTATAAAGAACTCAAAGAGTAAAGAGCTAAAAGAGAGGTGCAAAATCAATGACAAGTTCACCCCAGTGATTATGCTTTGATGTATACAGGTTTCTTATAGTGTCGCTAGACAACTCAGTTCTAATGTATGGTTTGTCATCCTTGTGCTTCCAAGTGCGGGGTTATATTCGGTGATCAGCATTCATTCTCCTAGTTTGTTCTTCAGAGCTCTGTCATCATTACCTTTTAAAAATATAATATACACAATTCTCCCACAGCATTAGTTATTTTGAATAAGCAGGCCACTTTGTGACCAGTAAAATGAATGAGTTACCTTTAATGTTCTTCTACTCAGTATATTTTCAGCATTTATTCTGGGCATAGAACTGGGAATTTATTATCCAAAGAACAAGGCAAAATATCCCATTTGTTATATCCTAGTGTCATCAGAAACAAACCTTTTCCCAAGCAATCATGTTGACATAGGTTGATTAAAATTGTAGTTAAACAAAACTCATGGCTTACTTACAGAAATATGGAAAGAACGACCATCCCCAGGCACCCATTGGCTTTCAATATTGTCTTCAAGGACAAATTTTTTGTCTGGCTTCCTCTCCAAGGAAATCAATCCTGAGAATATAAAAAATTGACCTGCCTCCAGAAACAAACAAAAAAAATTTTAACCATCTGCAAAATAAACAATTGAGCACCATGTTTACCAAGTACTCTTACATAAAGTATCATGAGACCTTATATTCATGCTGGTAGCACATCTGTGCTGATAGTTTCTACAACTGGGGAGGCCAAAACTGGCAGATCACTCAAACTTTCTCAATTGTAGTGACTTAATCTGATCAGGCATCTTTCACAAATACGGTGAGCCACAGGGAGCAGAAGACCACCAGACTACCTAAAGAGAGATGAACTGGCCCAGGTTGGAAAAATGGAGTGGGTCAAAGCTTCTAGATCAGCATTGGGATAGGGCCCATGAGTGGTTGCTGCATTTCTATCCAGAGTGAGATAAAGATGCCCAATTTCAAAAGAAAGGGAAAAAAAAACCTGAACTCAACAGCCATAGTTAACTGGGCAGCATATCTCATTCTAGGTGTGACGCGGGCTATACTGGACAACACTGTGAAAAAAAGGACTACAGTGTTTTATACGTTGTTCCTGGTCCTGTACGATTTCAATATGTCTTAATAGCGGCTGTGATTGGAACCATCCAGATTGCCATCATCTGTGTTGTAGTCCTCTGCATTACAAGGTCAGTAACTGTATTCTTTAACAACAGAAAATAAATGGACTTTTTTGGTTCTCTCTATGTTAGTCATAATGGTCTTGATAATCTGAGTCCCTTTTTGGATGCTACAAGTCATTTGTCAAGTGTTTCAACATCACTCCTCCAATGGCTTCTAATTTCTTTGCTATAAAATAAGAGTTTGGATACCTACCTAATGGGAAAGACTTGGAACTTGAATTGCTCCCCATTAAGGCAGACATCTTTTATAAATGATAAGTTAGTAGTTTTATTTCTATTCTAAGCAGTTAGGGGCTTTGAACTCTGACACATTTTATGCTGCAGTGTAACCCAACAACATGAGTACATCCTCAACTAATGAGAATGTAACCCTTTCAAACTTCAGCCTATGTAGTGTTTGTCCCTATTTACCCACAATTTCTCCAAAGAGAATTTATCCAACATACTTGAAAACTTCTTGTTCTTTTAGCATATTAGGAGTACCAGTGTCCCACTTAACTATTGTATCTCGTTTAGAAGCAGTTAGATGCCATTATGTTACCCAAGAATAGTTTTATCAGTACTGTTATTTTCTTTGGTTACTTCACAGAATCATAGAATTTCAGGAACCTCAAATTTCAAGAAGGAACCTCAGCAACTGTCTATGTGAACCCATACCTGAACAAAAATCTCCTCTTTGACTTAGCCAATAAGTGATTGTCCAGCCTTTACTGGAAGATCTCCCGTGAAAGGGAACCTCTCCTGAGGTGGCCCATTGTCCTTTTGGTTTACTTCTAATTGTTAGGCAATTTTTCATTATGTCAAATCTAAAATTGTTGTTTGTTTTTTTTAGAAGATTTGACACTTTTCTCCTAGATCTGACTTCTGGAACCAAATAAAATGAGTGTAATTTACCTTCCATATGAAAGACCTCCAAGTACAAAAAGACAATTATCATGTTATCCCTGAGTTTTTCCTTCTTCCAGCAAGATATGTTCAGTTCCATCAATTAATCCATTTATGAAGTGATCTTCAAGCCCTTCATAATCTTATATATCCTTAATATATCCATAATCTTATATATCATAATATATATAATCCATAATCTGGATGTTTTGCAATTTATCAATATTTTTCCTAAAAGATAGCAGAACCCTCAACTGGAAACAATAGTCCAAATGTGGTCCAATCAGGACAAAGTACATTGTAAATGTCACCTCCCTCGATAAAATCTCTGATACTCTTCCTATCTTAATACAATCTGACTGCACTAAATTATTTACCCAACATATCATAGTACTGACTCACATTGAAACTGCAGTCCTCCCAAATGCCCAGATTTTATTTTCAGACAAACTCTTGTTTAGTCCTACCTCCTCCTTCTTGTACTTGTGATACTGTTTTTTTTAAATACCCAAATAATACATATTCCTTTTTATTTTATTAAATTTGGTCCAGTATTCCATCAATCAACAAGTATTTATTTAGCACTTACTATGTTCTAAATTCTGCTATTATTCCGTCAAAATCTTTTTTTTGCAACAGGACTCCCTTATCTAGTATGTTAACTATCCAACTGGATATGCATGCCATCTTTATGCAAGTCATTGATAATAATCTTACATAGCACAGAGCTAAGCTCAGTTCCCTAGAACACTACAGAGTCTTCTTTCCAAAGTGACATGTCTGGTATATTATAGCTTAATAAATACTTATTGATTGATTCGGTAGGGTCATTCAACCAATTTCAAATCCTCCTAACTAAACTATCTTCTAGTTCACATATCTCTATCTTTTCTAGAATAATACCATGAAACAGGGTGTCAGAATGCTAAAATATTATGCTAAAATTGAGATAAACTATATTTATAACATCCTCTGACCCACCAACCTCATAACCCTGTTTTTAATGGGGGGAGGGGTGGAAATGAGCCTAAAAATGTATTTTATGTTAAATATATAATGTGACTTTTAGAAACCAAAGGGGCTGATAGGTGACACATTGAATAGAGCACTGACCCTGGAGTCAGGAGGACCTGAGTTCAAATCCAACCTCAGAACGCTTACTAGCCATGTGACTTTGGGCAAGTCACTTAACCCCAATTGCCTGCCTTCCCCCTTCCAAAAGGCAAAAAAAGAAAGAAAGAAAGAAACTAAATAAGCAAATGAATACCCTTGAGATACAAAACAGGACATATGTCTCCAAGACATTTCTACAAGAACTGTTATCTAAAGAATAAATATAGTTTTGGTGTTTGTGTCCTTGTTATGAGAGCTAGAGTGGAACTTCAGGTCCTTACTACCTGAAACACTGAATTAAGTGTCTGAAGACAAGAGTTCTGGTCCTATCTCTTTTCTTAACTAGCTTTGTGAGCTTAGTCATCACGACACATCTCTAGAACTCAGTGTTCTAGTTTGTAAAATACAAGGGACTGGACTAAGTGGATGTAAAACTTCCTTTTAGTTCTAATAGCGTATCTGTTTTCCTCACAGAAAAGTTTCAAGTAAGGTTTTGCCAAGGTGCTTTTTTTCCCCCCAAATTCACAAATAAAATTCATTTAGACTGTCATCGAGTTTGTAAGGTTCTAAAGATAAATCAGAAGGTTCCCCCCCTCCAAATCTTTTCAAACAACAAGGAAATAAAAGGAAGCATCAAATCTCTAGAAAATAAGAACCATAATATATCTCGGTATCTGTTTGTGCTATCTGATTTGAGGACAAGTGTGACATTCGCTCTTGAAAAAGACAAAAAATAGTTCATAAATTCTCCCCTGGCCTGAAGGCTTAAAGGAAAAATCATCAGCTAGAGCTTTCAGCTACTCTCTAGCCAAGTTGAGTTCATCAACTGTACTCTCACTATTAGATGCCAAATAAGTCAATGGATTATATTAAAGTGGTTTTCAGAGAGATAACTCAGGAGACCAAAAGTACTGAGTATTAAAAGAAATAAAAAGAAGATAGTAAGGAAGCTGGTAGAAAATTATAAAACCTGACTTTCTTCAAGAGACTTTAGTTTTTCATCTATAAACTGTACCTGTGTTCATTCGAAAGAATTAATGTTATGTTACTTGATAGACATGGTCCTACAAGATGATATCTGCTTTGTTTATTTTATATATTAACCTCCTAAAATGTATTTGAGTAAACATTTCTAAGCCTAGTACCAATATTATAATCACTTTTATACTAATCATATTCCAATATTCAAGATTACTTGAAATCCAGGGAGATTGCAAAAGTATATAACTAGACATTCTTCATTTTGCATTCTAAATATATATCATGTTCTTTTCTTCTTATGAAGGTGAGAGAGCAATTTAAGACTTAGTTAAGCATTAGTGTAAATGGTCTTTAGACATACCACAACTTTTAAATCTAGCAATTTCTTATTATATAAATTATCTGTACAGTGTAATTGAAAGAACACTGACCCAGGAGTAAAGAGAGCTGGCTGGTTTCAACCCTAGTTTTGCCTCTTGTGACTTTGGGCAAGTTGCTTGATCTCATGGGAATGAAAATTGCTTGTCTTTAAAATAATGGTATTGTACTAACTGATCTTTAGGACCCCTTCCAAGCACTAAAATTCTCTGATTTTGTAAAAAATAATTCTTTCTAAATAACCACAAAGAATTCCTTTGTGTTTTTTCCTGAAATCAGACAGGTATGAAAATCAAAAAATGCAAAGTCTTTCTAAAATATAATGACAGATAGAACAAGGCGGGG
>CM053588.1:221843627-221887908 GCA_028646515.1 Pseudochirops corinnae
AAAGAAAGAAAGAAAGAAAGAAAGAAAGAAAGAAAGAAAGAAAGAAAGAAAGAAAGAAAAGAAAGAAGGAAGGAAGGAAGTATCCAATTCATATTTTTCTTTTCTTTTTCTTAGATATCATCTTTATTTATGGATCTAACCCTCCTCTCTTCACTAGCTATAGAGTCCTCTCAAACAAAGATTAAAAAGAAAAGGGGGAAAAATCAGTAAAACTGACTAATACTTTGACCATGTCTGACAGTATATGTGACATTCTGTTCCCACAGTCCCCCATTTCTGTAATGAAGGTAGGAAGTTCATTTTCTCAACTCCTCTCCAAGGCTAAGATTAATCATTACATCATGTAGCCCTAACCTGAACACTCTCAGTGATGGAAAACTCACTACTTTATGAGGTAGTACATTCCATTTTCAACTGCTCTCATCCTTAGAAAATTCTTCCTTACGTTGACCCAAAATCTAACTACATTCTTGCCTGGTTTTTTCTAGTTTTTCCCTCTAGATAAACAGAATAAATTGACTCTGTATTCTATATGACAGACCAGATATTTAAAGACAATTATGTCACCCCTGATTTTCCTTATCTCCATGCTAAAAATCCCCAGTTTCCTCCACCCCTACACAGTTTCCAGATCTAGCATCCATCCTGAAGATCTTTCTCTAAATATACTTCAAGCTGTCAATATCTTTCTTATGATGCTGGGAATTGGATATGAAGCTCCAAATGTGGTCTAACTGATACAGAGCAAAGTTGCAGCATTATATCACAGATCTGTACAGCATGCTTTATTACAGTAAGACTCATCTTCCTGAATTCAAATATGATCTCAAATACTGTGTGACCCTGAGCAAGTCACTCAATCCTATTTGCCTCAGTTTCCTCTTCTATGAACTGAAGAAGGAAATGGCAAACCGCTCTAGTATCTCTGCCCAAAAAAACCCAAATGGGGTCATGAAGAATCAGAGACAACGAAACAACAAAATTTTGCATTGTCTTCTTTAATCAATCACATCACACTATTGTATTGGATCATATTAAATTTAAGATTGATGGGGAAAGATGCAATGGGATAGGGCTTTCCACTGTGAGCAGGAAGTAGTGAGGGAAAGGTTTTCAGCATCCTTCTCTATGAGGGCAATTTTAACAACACAAAATCTTTTTTTTTTTCCTGGTTCTTTAGCATTTCTGCATGCTTCAAATCAGTCTGGGCTTTAACCTTCCTGGCATTATTCTTACAAGGCCATGCCACCTCTTTGTATTTGTCTTAGTGATGTGCCCTTCCTTTCACCTTTTGCAGATGTTCTTTTAAAATCTCAGCTTATCAGAGAGCTGCTGAGACAGAAATATTAGTTCCTTATAGGTTCTCATTCCATACCAACTATATTACCTAAGATCGTTCTTAATTGTAATTTTAAAGTCATACTTTTTTGATCCTGGGGTCTCTGGCTATAGGATAAAACCCATCATTTTCTCCAAAGTTTTTGAAATTTGCTTTTTCACAGCCTAAACTGCATGTCTGACTATGTCAACCATTCTTTTCCATCACTGTTAGAAATTTCAAAATGATGTGGGTTTCCAAGTCTTTGCCATCTCCATGTGAACAACAGCAAATTCTTCCTTGTCGGTCAGAAATAAATTCTGAGTAGCATTTGCTCGTTGTATTTCTTCTGCCTTCAGAAAGATTAAATTACTAGCAAATCAAGTCAAGAATTTATCAAGAACTCCACTTTGATCGGATTTAGACATCAGCCAAAGATCGCAAAATTGAAATCCCATAACACAATCCTATTTTGCCTCTTTGAGAATTTTGTGGTTTATATTAGGATATCATCTTTATCCTCTGGTGTGGTAATGCAATCACTTTTAAAAAAATTCCTTATTATTTTCATACAAATGATCTCCATGCTGCTTGCACCCTACAGTTGAAGGAAACTTCGTGAAATAACCATCATTCTTTAAAACACACTAATTAAACACTTGTTACCTATATTTGTTAGATTAACCCACTGAGAAGAAATGGAAATACTTATTTTGATCTCCAGAACTCTTTTGAGATTTATTAGCTAATCCCACTATTCACTAGATTTTGTCAGATTAATTCCCAAGTTAGCAAAGATCTCATATTTGATTTTCATTGTCTTCTCCTCTTATTATAATTTCCCTCACTTTTAAAATATTTGCCCCTTAAATATTAATTGTATTTTTCACAATTAAAAGAGTTATGTTGTTAAGATACATAAGACCTTTGAATTTGAACTTTAAAGAAGACAATACCTATAATTCGTAATACTGTTTTTTCCCTGCAGAATTGGAAATAGGTGGCATTTTAATAATGAAAGTAGAATGAAAGTATTGCTGAAAAAATCAATGTCCCTCTTAAACATTGCCATTCTAAATGTACCACTTAATAGGTTTGCTACCACATGCAAAATAATTTTTAAAGTCCTTACAAGAGCCTTTATGATTTCGACTGTAGAGCTTACCCACTCCATTATATTTAGTGAGTTTAAAGACTTTAATCAAGATGTACCTTTTCACATATATTGCAGATGTATAATTGATATATGAAGATGCAGAGCATGATATGTGGATTTTTTTTCATTTTTAGTTACCTGTCAAGCACAAAATTAAGAGTCATATGAAGCACAGAACCAAGATTCTTCCTTCCAAGATGTTTATTCTGAAAAAAAAAGTAAATCTCAAAAAAATCTACCCACTCACTTTTATGAAGGAAAGAAGCAAGCATTTATTAAACACCTATCATGTGCCAAGCACTTTACAAATAGCATCTCATTTGATCTTTACAACAACCCTGAGAGGTAGGTGCTATTGTTACTCCTATTTTACAGTTAAAGAAACTGAGGTAAACAAAGGTAAAATGAGTTGCCCAGGGTCACACAGCTAGTTAGTGTTTGAGGCTGGATTTAAACTCCCCTCTTCCTGACTTCTGACTGTCACTCTATCTAAGCCACCTGGATCCTTCATTAAATCTGCTTAATGGTCTAAGTGCTGAGAACCACCATTTATACCAGCAAGATCACTAGACTTCAAATCAGAGTAACTCACTTTAAATCCGAATTCTACCGCATACCAGTCATGTGACCTTGGCAACTGATTTGATTTTTCTGAGCCAGTTTCTTCATCTATGAAAATGAAGATAATCATAGCTGTCTCACCCACTTCTCCATATTGTTCCGAGGATCAGGAATGATACTATATTCAGAAACAGCAAGTTGTAACTGTAAAACACTATATGAACATAAGCTATGATCATTATGACCATTAGGAAATGCTACAAAGAGACACAGTGTTATACGAGTGACCTGGGCACATAATAAATTATTACTTTGAATGAATTACTTAGTTCAGAAAAACCAACAAAATAATAGGGGGCAAAAAATGTCTAATAGGAATCATACAATCATACAACTGAACAGTAGTCATCTTTTACTTTCTCAAATTTATACCTATCAAGTTTTCTCTATTCATTTATTTGAGAAGGACTGACAATTTTGATTTTAGGAAAATAACACTAATAGAATTAGTGAGGAATATTTCACCAAGAATTCCCTAAAATTACTTCAGAGGCATTATGTTCAATCACAAAGGGAGGAAAAACTTTTTTCAAGGATCTCCATTGAAATAAAGCATTTAAAATATGTCATGTGCCTCCAAGCACATAATAAATTAGTCAGTGTTCTAACCATATTATATGAGGGCAGCTAGATGGCACAGCAGACAGGGCACAGTGGACGGAGCACTGGGATTGGGGTCAGGAAATTCAGATATGGGCTCAAATACTTATGAGATGAATAGCCCTGGGCAAGTCACTTAACTCTGTTTGCCTCAGTTTCCTCATCTGTAAAATGAGCTGAAGAAGGAAATGGCAAACTAATCCAATATCTTTGCCAAGAAAACTCAGAAAGGGTCACTAAGAGTCAGAAATGACTGAGAAGTGACTAAACAACTAGTCATATTATAAGATCAGATTCTCAGCTCAAGGACTTGAAGATACGAGTCCTTGAGAAGTCCGTCCATAGAGATCACTGAAATGTGATATTAATCAATCAATCAATAATTAGTAAACATTTATGAAGTATCTACCACCATGCTAAGCACTAGAAATACAAAAAGATGCAAAAGATAGGCCCTGCCCTCAAGGTGCTTATAATCCATTAGAGATCTCAACAACAAAAAAAAAAAACAACACAGAAGTTTGAAGGAAGAGAAGGCATAGATTCCATAGAATAGATATGAGCATGGTCTTGCCTTGTCAGAATATTGTAATTATTGATATTATTTTATTCCTGGCAATAATTGATGTTAAGGCCAATGTGAACATACCATGGTAGCCCAATAAGGCTTCTCCCTCTGTCAAAAAAAAGTCATTCACCTCTTTCCCCTACTGCTATCTTCCTTCTACTCCATTACTTATCCTTAGTGCTTCTAATTACTCTGTACCTTGCATAGGTATGTACCAAACTAGTCAGTCAATCACACAGTATGCATTGGTGAAATTGTGCCAGAAATGTCCACCAGTTGCAGCTGCTTAAGAAAGCTGGGTACCATGTCTATTCAAATATAACCCTTACATGAACAAAGAACTAAAGTCCTATTCCAATCTGTAGAACATTAATCTTCCAATGATAATGAGTCTCTCCAAAGTATACCCAGTACTTGAGGCAACTATTGGCTATGTTGTTGTTGTTGCTTTTTTTTTTCTAAAGAGGGTGGGGAAGGTTGGAATAGTTTTTAAGGTCCATTTATTAAGATATTGCATTTAGCTCTGGAAATTCATGATACTGGTAACTGTCAGTATGGAAACTCACTCCATGAAAGCAAATCATTCCTGACTCTTGAACTTAGAATCTTATGAAAGTTGCTTAGAGTAGTGTTATCAAACTTGAAAAAGCAGCCTTTATACATAGGAATCCCTGAAGGCTGCATGTTGATTGAGAAAACCACATATTAACTTTATCTATATCCTATTTTACTTTATTTATTTTGTTCTGCATTTCCCAATTACATTTTAATCTGGTTTGGGCAACAGGGCCATGTGTTTCACACCTCTGGCTTAGAGGACAGAAAGTTTAAGCGACTTATCCAGCATCATTGAACCAGTATGTAGGACAGAAACCTGGATTTTTCTGACTTAGAAACCAGCTTTCTATCAATTTCTCTATTATGCTTCCTGCTCTAGCTTTTACTGTTGCCAAAATGCACTAAAAAGTAAGTTACAGTATGATTCATCTTGGCATAAATATTTAAGATATTTTCATTCAATTAATTTAATCATCTACGTACCTTGCATCTATACATATGCATCCATAATACATATCTCTATAACTATGATGTGATAACATATAATGAGGATGATTTTCTATCAGACATCTTGTTCATCCAAATGAATGCAGCTTTTCAAAGCAGTCACTTTGGAAGGTTTATATTTATTTGTAACAGCATGAATGAATGAATGAATGAATGAATGAATGAATGAATGAACTAACAAGTCAACAAGTATTTATTAAGTACTTATTCTGTCTTGGGCTGAGAATACAAATACAAGCTGAAACATCATTCCTGCCCTCAATAAATTTGCATTCTAATGAGTAAGATAACACAAAGGAAAGCTAAAATGGAACATAAAGGAGGTACAAAAAGTCATGGTAGAGAAAGTCTGAAGAGTCAGGTGCAGCCTAGAGAAGAATGAAGACATGGCGGGTCTAGGTATGCCTAATAAATTGGAGGTTTGGGTAGGAACTAGCTGACTCCAGGAAATGGCCTCCACAGTAAAGTGTACTTCCAGTGTGAATAGTCTAGAGATGCAATGAACTTCTGCTGTGAAGATATTTCTGTGGCAAGGTAGAAAAAACTCAGAGAGTCAAAAGTACAGCCTGGAGCAGAATGAAGAAATAGAAAAAGAAAAGACATTTATTAAGGCTATGCATTTAGCACTGGAGATACAAATGCAAGTAAACAAATCAGTCTTGGACAACACGTGCAGTACAGATGGCCAGAAAGTGTTGTAATAGGTCCACAATTTGGTAAGATAAAATCAATCCTTCACTAGTTAGATGTCCAGGTTCCAGGTACAGGAGTTTGCATTCCAATGTGGAGAGGCCAAAGAAGAGACTGCAGACAGCATGAAATGGTGTGGTGGGTCTGAGATGAGATAAGGTAAAAAGCTCACCAGTCAGAGGCCAAGGTCTTAAAGGTAGGAGTCCAAGTTCTGGTGAAAGGAGGCTAGAGTACTGCCTAAGAGATGGTCGGAAATGGACATGATGGACCTGGTACTGCATAAGATAAGGTGAAAAATTATCAATGAGAGCCCATAGTCCCAGGGATGAAGAAGAAGAGTAAAATGAAGAGAAGACTGGCATAAAAGTGGCGTAGCTTAGATATGACCAGGAACTGGTGCTGTCATGGCCCAAAATGTTTTTGGAAATTCTCTTTTGAAATTTCTTCCAGGAACACATTAGAACTACACACAAATGCACACTTTAATATATATATATACATATACATATACATATATATATATATATATATATATATATATATATACATATTATTCTTTTCTAATCAAAGTTTGTTTGGAGTCTAAAGTAGGACTGTCCAGATAATCACTTTTTTATGTACCTTTTTTATGACTTTTGTCTGCTTGCAAAAATCAGCTCCAATGCTCAAAGGCTAAAGATTTGGGACAAAGCAGTTAAAAATGCTAATGTGATCTTAAGATGAATTAATAGTATGTTGTCCAGAATGTGAAAGATTATGGCCCCACCATACTTTGCCCTAGACCAAGGGTGGGGAACCTGTCTAGACAGACCACATGTGCATATGTTAAATTCTAGACACCACATTTAAGGATAAGATATTGACAAGCCCGAGAGTATATGTTTTTAAAGGAACTATGGTGTGCAAAGCAATAGAGCCACAAAGATAAAAATAAAAACTAGTTACTGCTCCTGAAGAGTATATATTATATATATATATAGGAACATACTATGTACATAAAAAATGAATACAAAATTATATAAGGTTTTTTTATTTTTAACTATCTGCATGTTGCCACCACACCCCTCCCCCATGCCCACGCTTTCAGACTGTAAGCTCCATGAGGTCAGGGACAGCTTTTTTTTCCCCCCAATCCCCAGCCCTTAGCATAATGCCTGGAACATAGTAAGGGCCTAAGAAATACTTATTGCTAACTTGAGTATGAGGAAATACTAACTGTTGGGGAGGAGAGGCTCAAGAAAAGTCATGCATGGGAGATGGTCTCTATGCTGAGGTATGATGCAAACTGAGGATTCTAGAGTTAAAAATGAAGAGGCAATGCTTCCTGGCCAGAAGGTCAGCATGGACAAAAAGGAGATGGAAAATGGAATGTCACATTTTGAGAACCCCAAGTAGGCCGGTTTGGACAGAACTGCATGCAAGCAAGGAACGTAGAATATTCCTGGAAAGGTAGACTAGAAGTAGTTTAAAAGTCAAGCTGAGGATGTACTTTCTTTTAGAAGCAACATGATAGCAATCTTCAAATGTATTAAGGACTGTCTTAGAGAAGAGAGATTTGACTTTGTTTTGTTTGTTCTCAGAAGGCAGAATTAGAATGAGTGGAAATTTTATTCTATGTAATGAAAAAGCTCCTAAAAACTAGAGTTTTCTGAATATAAAATGAGTTGCTTTGGGAAATAATAAATTCCTCATCTATGGAAATTGTCAAGCAGAAGCTGAATGATCGTTTGTCAAGGAAGTCGTATAGAGACAAGAGTTCTCTTAGATCACATCGGAAGTCCCTTCAAATTCTAAGATCCCATGACTCTAAAATTTACCCATGAAATACGCCATATACTCTGAACGTAATGGTAGAAGAGAATCCTTAAATTTTTTTGGTATTAGTTAAGTGAGTTGCCTCTCAAGGTTATTATGATGAATGACCGTACTTACTTGGACTGATCTGTTAAAAAAAATTACTTTCTAGTGACACTTCTAGGACATATAGATTTGCTACGGCAATTTACTTCTATGGTATTGATAACTATAATAGCAATATCTCCTAAGAATTTTGTTCTTAAATGTAATAGCAAGGCCTTGAGTTTACTGACAAAGGGGTAAGAAAAGAAAATGATTGAGTCGTAAGAATCGCACTGGGGAATTTGTCTATTTAACATTTCTATTCCACCTATTTCCTAAAGGAACTTTAAAAATTAAATGCAATGTAACACAAGATAATTAAAAATAAGGGGGGAGGCTAAGTGGCTCAGTAAATAGAGCACAGGCTCTGGAGTCAGGAGGACCTGAGTTCAAATATGACCTCACACACTTAACATTTACTAGCTGTGTGACCTCAGGCAAGTCACTTAACCCCAATTGCCCTCAAAAAAAAAAAGAAAGAAAATAAAAAACATAATCCAAAAAATTAAGAGGCAGCAGAGGAATAGAGGTTACTAGGAATTTGACACAAATTACCTACTATGGTTGCTACTTAATCAGCATTAAGCAACAGGGATCAAAAAAAAAGAAAAAAATTCTCAACTATCTACTCTGGTCAGCACTGTTTACTTTTGATGGATTCTGGCAGGGAGTAGAAGGAAGGTTAGGAAAAATTAGCTCAAATAATTAGGGTGCACAAGAAAACATCTATATGAACAAAGAAGAGGGAGTCAAGGGAGCAGCTGACACTCTAACTTCACTGTCATCTGAACTGGTAAAAGGAAGTAAGAACAGACACACACAACTTGGCACAGAAATACATTTCATTTAGTAAGAAGATAGAAGGCAAAGGGGAGAAGGCAGATGGGGAATTAGAAGGATGGTACAACAAATGAAGAATTAGTCTTAAGCACAACAAATTCTAAGCATGTACAAAAGTATTTATAAGTCTTTTGAGATGTCAAAGAATGGGAATTCTGAAGGGATGCCCACAAATTGAGGAGTGGATAAATAAGTTAAGAGTACATAAATGTGATGTAATACTTTTAAGTTTATAAGATATGAAGAAAAAGATGGTTTCAGAGAAACATCTAATGACTTGTATGAACTGATGCAGAATGAAGTGAACTGAACCAGGACAATTTACATAATGACAATATTATAGTAAAGGTGAATGACTTTGAAAGAGTTAAGAATTCTTATCAGTGTGGTGACCAACCATGATTCCAGAGGACTAATGATGAAACATGCTACTTGTCTCCTTACAGAAAGGAGAAGGACAACAAGTACAAATGAGACTCTTTTTTTGACATGGCAATTAAGGAAATTTGTTTTGATCATCTATACAGGCTTATAAGGGTTTATTTTTCCTTAGTTCGCATTTGTGTTGGGAGGAGGGGAGGTTTGCAGATAGGGAGAGAAGGAAGATTTTTACTGACTGAAAACAAATAGAATATAACTTTTTTTAAAAAGCTAAAAAGAAAGTTGACTGGTCAGCAAGGATGGAGAGAAAACAATATGAAATCTCTTTGGATGATTTCTAAAAGATACTCAGTTAAAGTTAAAAGCTTCACATCCTTTTTCTCCACTTGTAACTCTCCCTGCCAGTAGTATTCAGAAAAAGATACACTCTCAGGGAAAAAGGTTGAATCATGTTTCCTGCAATTATCATATTTATTGTAAAACTTAACAGGTGTAGGAGTAGTGTTGCTATTCTCATGATGATGAGCAAGCAAATAGGTGTCAGTCACTCTCCCCTGCTCATCTTTTGTGGGCTAAATTATTCCTCACCCCTTTAGACATTCCTTCTAAGAAGTGAAATACTCCCTTTCAATGTCTGCTTTGAACAATTATTTTACAAAAATATTTTACAAAAGCCTGATCAGCTAAAAACAAAGCAAACTATAAACACCAAAGAGTAAACAGATATGAAAAAAAAAACAAGAATAAACCTCCCAAAGGGGAAGAATGGAGAGAGATATCAAGCTCAAGAGATCTCAGGAGAAAGTTAAGAAACAGAGAGAAAAAAAGGAAAATTTGTTTTATGTCTGCAGTCTGGATGGGTTTCAACAACTGCAGCATCCAACCTGAGGAACCATTTATGCATGAATTCTCAATGTCACCTTGGATCTCAAATCCTAAACTCAAGACCTCATGGCTGTAGCTACTCTGTAACATTCATGGCAACCAACCTCCCATGGCTTCTTCTTCTTGCATCTTTCTTGGCTTCTTCCTTTCTATATCCAAGAATTCCAAAGCATCTGGGAAGCTAACATGAATGTGAGTCAATCTTTCTGCCAATTCCAAGGTCAGGGGAAATCTGTTTAGTAAGATAGAGGAAGATTTTTGCCTGAAAGCAGTCAGTATCTGTCTTTAGTACCCTGTGAGTGCAAGCAGAGTGAAATTTTTGTTGTTATTCTTGTTTTCCTTTGTTGGAGTTCAATTTCTCAGGCTAATGCTAAATTGTAAACATCTGAAGGACTAATCTCCTTTGAACCCTGGTAATTCATACCTGTACTGAATCATGGGGGCTTTGGTGCCTTCTGGCTCTAAGCCTATTAGCTGAACATGTGTATATATCCTGAGGTGAAATATTGCCTTAGGGGGCTCACTCATGGAAAAACTCTTAGCAGTTATCAAGGGCCACCCCCAGGACTGAGAATGTAAATTATTCATCAAGGCCTAGAAAGGAGACCTCTGATATAGAGAGAGGAGATCTCTGATACCAACCCTTGCAAGAACACTGGAACACTGGACTAGAATAAAGTACCAAAAGAAAGTGTGGGGTTTCATGAGACTGGGATAGTTCTCTGTGATTTCTCAGTCATTGTGTTACTTTTTGTAGAGCTGGAGTTTGAGTGGAGTAGCAACACCCCAGACTAAGCTGGAGGGTTGGAGGCCTTGGGACTGTGCTGTGCCCAGAGCCTGAACCAGAGTGGTCCCTCCCCATGTAAGGCTGGGAAAAAACAAGCTGCCCCAGAGATAGGGTGATGCAGGTCAGAGATAAAAGCTGGGGGCAGGAGCCCCTGGAGCCTGCTGTGCCGGTTCCCAAGCAGAAATAGGGAGAGCTTGGAATGGAGCAGTCCCTTCCTCTATGAGGTGAGACATGTAGCAGGAGTGGAGAGCTGCCTGTGTATGGACCCTGGTGGGAGCTGGGAAAGGTCAGCCCACAGACCTGCAGGAGGAGGAGCCATAGGGCTCTGAACCTAGTCCCAGGACAAGATGAAAACTTTATATCAAGGCAGGAACAGGGAGTGTGCTTCCCTGCTATGTCTCCCTGGGATGGTTTGAAACCAAGTGGGTGAAGTTGTCTATGATGGGAGGGGGGGAAGAGCCATGGCTCCTGGGGACCCAACCCATCTTGTTGGCCCAGTTGCCCCTCAGGACTTGGAAGTGTGGGCTGGAGCAATGTTAGGACTTGAACTCTTTGGCTCATCTGAGCAAGTGTGCACCTGAAAGTGTCAGGTGGAAGCCTGCAATAGCAGCATGGGGAGAAGGACTCACCCCCAAGAGGACTTTACTTGGACACTCTATTTGGATTGCAGGGATTGTAACCTACTGTGACCTAGGGGTGGCGGGTATTGCGTTCTGTTACCCCTGAGGATGTACTGTTTTAAGGGAAGACTCCGGCCAGCATTCCCTAATTATATAAACAAGTATTTTGGAACAGTACCTGAGCAAGGAGGAGCTGGTTGCTCACTCCCCAAAGATTTTTACCCTGAAAAGAATGTATAAAAATAAGGTGGGGTTATGCCATGTTACATTATATATTGTGCTATGTTACTGCATGGTATGTTTTGTTTTAGGCTTTTTGGTCACCCTGGTAATAAGTTGGTTTTCGTTATAAATTGTGAATGTTTTAGTTTCTTGTTTCAAGGTTTAGTTCTGAATAAAAAGAGTGCTCATTATACCTTGTGATTAGACCCTTAAAATTATTCACAACAGCAGCCCTCAAGTGTGCAATGTTGGTTGGCATTACATTTCCCCATCTCCTTGGCAATGCCTAAAGGACAAAATGACCAAGACATTGGGATACATACACACACACGCATGTACACACATATATGTGTGTATATGTGTGTGTATGTGTATGTATATATATATAATGTATTTGCTACTAATCCAAAAGATAAATTGCACAAATTAAAGGATGACAGTATAAAGCTCTAGCAAAGCAAGTATAGTGAGGGAGGTCAACTTCCCTTAGCCTATCTCAGTTTATATAATTATAGAAAGTAGCAGACATATAACAGAAAAGATGAGATAGTAACAGGCTAATGAAGGTTATACTATCTATTTTTGAAGGGAGAAAAAAAATATTCTACATTAGAATGGGACCTTGGCATTAGCAGACCAAAGATTGATCATACTCCTCATAGCCAACAACAATGTCTTTCACATAGCACTTTTAGGTTTATAAAGCAATGCGCTTAACAAATATCTTCTCGTGATGTCCTACGTTGCTGAGAGGTAGGTGATACAATAATATCAGATAAAATAGATAAGGAAACGGAGACAAACAGGTTAAGTGACTTCCTCAGAGTCACACAGCTAATAAGTATCTGAGTCCCCGTTTAAACTCAGGTCTTTGTGACTCCAGGCCCAGCACTATATCTACTACTACTCATTGTGCCTTTACAAAGCTAGGTCTGCAATCTTCTCCCATTCAGTCATCTTCTGTTCCTTAGATGAAAGTTTGTGAGATAAAAGTTCATGAGGTGAAAGTTCCTGAGGCTGTGGGTGAGGTGAAATTTCTTGAGGTCCAGTGTACTTCCCAATGGAGCTGCCCCAGGGCCCATTGCCTTTGACTCAGTGGAGTTGACCTGGAGGTGTCTACATTTCACTCATGTCAGACCTCAGCCCCTGGAAACCCTGTATTTTCTGAGGTCCTCTCAAATTGTCTTAGGAGGACAACTGCTTTACCACTTTATTTTTGCTGCTTTATGTTCATTTCATGTCAATTTTCTGTTGGTTTGTGGAGGAAATCTGTAGAGTCTAAAAATTTTTGACTTACTCTAGCATCTTCCCAGAATGCCCTCTGACAGGCCTAGAGACAGTTCAGGTTCAAGGCAAGGAGTAGTTTTGCATAGTGTGACCCTTCCATCTTTATCAGAGGGCAGCAAGTGGGAAGAGAATTTTCTCTCCTTCCCCTACCCCCCATCAGTCATGGCAGCTTGCAGTAGAGCTATTGAACCAGCAGGAGATTCCACATCAAGCAGAGAGAAAACTGAGACAGAGACAACTAATGGGACTAGGAAGCAGCTTTAAGCATCATGACCTTGGCAGAAGAGAAGAGAGCCAATTGTAGATTCAAGGGAACATTAGCCCTGGCAGGTGGTAAGTAAGCTAAAGAGAGAAACAGACCCAGGGATCCCAGCAGAGCAATCTGCCCAGCACGAATACTTCACCCAACAGGAAGCAGTATGAGATCTCCCTGAGAAAAGAAAATATAAGACCCTCTAATCTTGTAGACTGTGTTTTGCTTGGCCAAATTTGTTCTCTATCTGAGAGTTTCACCACCAATGTACTAGAAGTTATACTTAAACTGGTGCTTTGTGTATTTTGGAAGTAATATGTTTCTCGTTGATGGGGAAATGTTTGGTAGTATTGTTCTTACTATGCCATCTTAGTTGGAAAAGCCTTTGCTTTACTCTAAGTGTAATTGCTTTTTTTTTTTTTTTTTTTTTTTTTTTTACTATTAAAGGTAAGAATACTAGTGGGGGCTCATTTTAGGGGGAAGACTTCAGAGAGCATCTTTGAACCTGGAAATAGTTGCCCCTCTAAGGACTCAACCTAAAAAATTATATGTCAAGTTGGTGAAGTGGCTTCAGAAGGAGATACTCCACAAAAATAATAACAAAATTATCTTGGGAATATAAGCAGAAAGAGGTGGGAAAAGTGAGAAAGAAATGGGAGGAGGGGAGAGGAGGAAAGGGGGAAATTAATGATATATGAAACCACCAAATAGGGCAAAATTTGTAACCATGTCAACTTCTACTTCAGTGCCATTCTCTTCCTTCCTGGCATTCCCTTCCTTTATTCAAGGAAGTTATCAGCTCCCTCACTCTTACCCCTAAATGACAACACTCCTCATTGCCCCCATTGTAACATCACGACAAGATCTGCCTTTTCTAAAGCTAATCTCTTGCTCCAACTCTTATTTCCTAACCATTCCATCTCTACACTTTATCAAACTGTCTTGTTAATCATTAAACCACAGAATTTAAATGAATCTTAAACACCGTCGAGTACAGATCCCTGCTATTAATCCTATATTTAATGAGCAATTTAAGGTTTACCAAAGACTTTTCCTTACCAAAATCCTGTAAAGAACCTGGTCTAACTATTATCATCTCCACCTTACAGATGATAAAACTGAGGTTACTTCTATCAGCCAGAAGGAGACACTGTTGCCTGAAGCTGCTCCCATCCTGGGTTGACTATCTTTGTGTATGCACTGAGGGTAACTGCCACTGCCTCCAGAGAACATTGCTTCTGTTGCCATTAATCTTTGATCACCCATAGGACCTATTACAGAACTTCCAGGTCTCTCAAATTTACCAAGTTACCTGGATACGCCCATCCTAGAATATTCATTGGTTTAGGATCAAGACACAGCAAACAAAAATCAGGGACAGTCATGTAACAAGTCATCTTGTTCTAGCTCAGCTCTTAAGGAAACAGTTCTAATATCTGTCTGACTTGAAGCCACAAAGAGAACAAGGTAGGGTGTTCATTCCCTTTATGTATGCCCACTGTGTTTTCTCTAAGTGATCCTTGAGTCATCAGGTTTCCCAGCTGTGAAGCCAATTAGAAGATAGATCAGAATGCTATTAATATTTTAGAATTAGATAAGACACTATATCAGATAGCTGGGTTAAGATGTGTTGAAAGAGAACTGTGTTTAGAATTGGGAGACAGGGTCTCAAATCCCGGCTCTTAAAACCAAGCGTATGACCAGAGGCAACCTATCACCATGCAATGTCACCCTCACTCATGCATGACCAGAAACAGGCTCACCCCAAACTTCCTTGGGGTCTCTTGGACTGAAACCAGGCAGGGAATATCTGTACATATTTCAAGGACTGATTCTCACTGACTAGTCTATATCTATTCCATGTAAAACTGAATAGAAATCAAAATTTCAAATAAAAAGAAAAAAAGACCATCACGCTGTGGAAATGAAAGCATTATTCCTTGCCTAAAGCAATAGAAGGGGATGAGATGACCAGAATGTGGAGGAGTGGAAGAAGGATACTGCAATCAGAACACTCAGACCTCTTGTCTCTAGAGGCTTTGAAGTTTCTTCAACAGTGTGTACTGATTTTGTAGCAGGCAGGGCAGAGCAGGTCCCAGGCACAGGGCTCTGCTCAAAGCTATTTGGGGAAGTGGGAGGAGGTCAGGGCAGGGAATACTGGGTCTGTGCTTAAATAAGGTTTTCTGCCTGTGCATAAATTTATTCAGCACAGCTAGCTGACTGTGAAACCTAATCTTGACCTGGAGATATGTAGATTAGGTCTTTTATATTCTGTAATTCAAACTTTTTTTTCCAAAACATAGATCACTCCAGATAAAGTGGAGCAGGTCATAAGCTCCACCCACAATGTCTTTCTCCCCTTGTTAGGGCAGCAGGCATTTGAGGAAAGGTCGCCATCACCAAAGGGGCAGGGCATAAGATTTGATCTGGTTATGCTTGGAAGATGAGGTGTAAAGGCCTTCAGTCAGCCTTGAATGTGATAAAGGGCAAAGCTTAGACTGTGTGAAATGCATTACTAAAAAAGGCCCTGGGCTCGACTTCTGCTTATGGAAGACAAATCCAGTAGTGGATTACCTGAAGATATATGGGTCAAAACTGCCAACCAGAGAGAGCCTGTTGGAAAGTATTGTTTAGATTTGAAAAGCCTAGCAGGGAAAGAAAAACGACTTTCTGGCAGAGGAGGTTAGGGAGGAAGGGAAGACCAAGGGCAGCTGTGTTTAGTTTGCCCATGCAGGGGTGGGACTGGGGGATGGGGAAATGAAAAAGCGGGGTGATTTGTAATTAGACTCCAAGAGCAGACGGTGAATCTTCTAAGCAGGAATGGAGGCAGCAGACTTTTCCCCATGGAATTGAGACTTCACTACAGCAGCATCCACACAATAACATTATTTTTCTCTTTTAAATAAGATGTACACGAATGTTCACTTGCACCCAATTACGGTAATGCATGATTTCCATAAAATTAGCTTCCCCTGCTTAATTATAGTCATCTCAGGAATAAAGAGGAAAGGGCATCTTCTTTCCCACATTACTTTGCTTAACTCGCCTGCCTCTTCCTGAAAGATAACTGGTGCAAGCTCACATAAAAATATACTTCACAGTGCCTGGATTTTGCAATACATTTTCCTTGCTTCTGCTAGGATTATGTGCTATCTGAATCGTTAATGTCTTTATCTAGTCCAGGCAAAAGGAAACTGATTCTTCTGAAATTTGGACGAGGATAAACTGATTGGCTTTGTAGCAAAGATCCAGGTTTCAGAAGCTTTGCATTCAAGGCAAAGTTTAACCCTCCAATAAGGAAATAGGCAGAGAGTGAGGCCATATCTAGGGCTCCTGTTTTCCAGAAGCAGCTAAGAAAATTTTGTCTTCAAAGGACTAGCCAAAACTGCTTTGAAAACAAAATGATTAAAGGCTGCCTCTTCTCTCATCCTACATCAGACACATTTCAGCACCCTGCCTTTCACCCCAGTATAGGAAGACAATTTTTCTCTGAGCATCACTTCAGATTGCATGTTAACTTGGAATTAAAAGTGAAGTCCACCACAACCTACACCAAAGGATTTTTTTTTCCCCCACCTTTGTCAGACTGGGCGCCAAAACCGGAACTGAAGAGGATTCATAGGGCTGGCATAGAAAGAAAGTGACTGAAGGCAGTAAGGCCTAGCATCTGTATTTCATCATTATCAGTTCAGTGACAGTGGGAAAAGGCTTCTTCTAGAAGGCTGGCCTAAAACACTTCAAGGGGAGTTCTTGCTGTTGCCAGCCCACTGCAAACATGGATGTCTCCTCTGGCAATATGATCAAACCTCTTCTTGCCTTGTATACAGGAAGATCAGTTGTGTGAAAAACAAGAAGCATTTTATCAAACTTCTACTATGTGCCGGATATTGTGCTTTAAAAATCTCATCTCATTTGATCCTCATAATCCTGGGACTTAGGTGAGATTATTGTCTCAATTTTACAGTTCAGGAAACTGAGGTAGATACAGAGGTTAAGTGACTTTCCTAGACCATTAGTGTTTTTGTATCACCAATGCTTAGCACAAAGTTTGGCACACAGAAAGTTTAATAAATGTTAGTTTGCTAATTGTTGTCAAACTCAACACAAAAATAGGGGATGAGAAGTGGGTCACTGACTGCCACTTGGCAAAGAACACATAGCTGTTCTGTTTAGCTGACAATACCCAGATCCTACTTTGTGGGAACTTTGCCACTACTGCCACTCCAAAAGAAAAGTTGCTGCTTCATCTGTTTTTACCTCAGCCTTGTCAGTGTTTTTCCACAGAAGGTCACTCAGTAGCCCCTGTACCAACAAATGTATGGGCCACTTATTGCTCTGGGATTGAGACTTCACTTTGGCCCTCAGGCAGGTAAGTGGTGCAGTGAATGGAGCATTAGAACTTGGAGTCTTAAGTTCAAATCCTGCTTAGACACTTAGTAGCTGTTTGAGCTTGGGCAAGCAAGTCTCTTAACTTATCTGGGTCTTACACTCATCTGTAAAATGAGGGGTTTAGATGCAGTGGCTTCTAAGGTCTAAGTGTATGATCCCAGAAAGCTACCACTAAAGATTTTTCTCTGTGCTCTTTGGACTCACTCTGGCACATTCATGGCTGCCCTGAAATATGAAGAGGCTTTCAATTTTACTTGATCCTGTAGACTAGAGCCAAACAGATAGTCTCTAAAGGTCCAGTTCATGTATTCCCCTCTTCTTCCTCCCACCACCCCAGAAAGAGGTTGCTACTTTCAGGGGAAGGAGGCTCCAGCATTCAAACAATCTGGTCTGGGATGTCCCCAAGGTCACAGCACTGGTCAAGGATGCCCCTACAGGTTTTGAGCAGTGCTTTGAGCTCCAGCAGAATGGTTTTGTGCAGGAAGTTCTCAAGGAACTTGCGGTTCAGAGGTGAAATTCCATTGCCTGTCAGCTGCACGTTTTGAAACCTACATTTCTAGCAGCCAATGGATGATGGAGTCCAGGGTAAATTTCTAGCTATAGGATATAGTGGCACCATCCCAAGAGCACACCCCATCCCCAGTCTTCAGCAGGTCAAGATGTACATTTAGAAAAATGGGATAATGGGGCATTGTGTTCTTGAAAAAGTTCAAAGTTCAGTTTTCTTTAATAGAAATGTCACAAATAGCACTTAAAATCATCTACATTATATGCTTATATAGTGGGAAATATTGTATAACATTAATAAATTAAACAAGGTAATTCATCAAATGATAATATGAGAGGCAATGTTGTATAAAAAGAAGGAAAATAAAATTAGAATCTGGAAATCATGATTCAAACCCCATACCTATCACGTCATTCACTCCTTATGTCATGTTGGGCAATCAGCTTAGCTTCCCTGATACTCAGTTCCTCATCTCTGTAATGATAATACAGCTTATACTACCTACCTTCCAAGATAGTTGTGGAGATAAAATGAGATAATCAACATTGACTGAGTCCCTACTATGTGCCAGGCAATGTTCTAGACCTTGAGGATATAAAGACAAAAGTGAGATAACCCCTGCCCTCGAGGAGTTTATAATCTACTCTCGGGATAAAATCCATATAGTTGAGCAGTAGTCCTGGAAGAACATCTAGTAGCAGCTAAATAGGGCTGTGACTAGAGGGCTGGGCCTGGAGTAAGGAAGACTCACCTTCCTGAGTTCAAATCTGACCCCAGACAGGTACCAGCTGTGTGACCCTGGGCAAGTCACTCAAACCTGTTTTCTTCAGCTCCTCATCTGTAAAAGGACCTGGAGAAGGAAATGACAAACCACTCAAGGTTGTGATAACCTACATAAAGTGACTTTGTTGCCTTATAGTTGCATGGTATGGTTACAGTATAGTACAGCATTATAAACATGTGTCATTATTATAAAAGCATATTTAATATATAAGGGAGAGGGGAATAGAGGGAGTAGCCCAGAGGGAGATAGTACAATATAATAGAATAGCAAAGTATATACTATCCAAAGTCTTAAGTAACAGCTTCAGACTACAAAGAGACTTTTGGGATACCCCAAATAATGTGCATGTTTATGTGTGTTCATGTGTGTTTACATGTATGTGTGCTGTTTGTTTTCACTTCTATGAATCAGGACTTGAAAGAACATACTCATCAGGGTCATGGAATTCAGGAGGCCCTCACTTGGGGGTTTTCACAAACATCTTTCAGGATAATTTTGAGAAGACTTGGGGCCACTCGATGTCTTTTTGAGAAATTGATCCAGAAATTGCTGCCTTCCTTTTCTCATTGCAAACTTCCCTCTAGCAAATGTTGTCATTAAAGAGATCAAGTTGTTGATCATTCTGTTGCTTCTGAAGCAGAGCATCTTTCTGCCTTCCTGTACAGCCTTCTCATCAGCACTAGTAGCTTCATCTTGCACCTTGATGTTACATAAGGTATAACTTTAAAATTCATTACCCATCCTTTATTTGCACTGAATTTTTCATCCTATGTTTCCTTGTTGCCTGATGCTTCATAGTGTCAAAAAAAAAGGGCATCAAAGCTTTGCTTTGAATAGAGGTCCAATTCAAAATCACACAGCACCGAATTTATCTCAAATCTACAAAATAAAAAATTCCCACCGCACCCCAGTTACCATGTCCTTGTACATTCAATTTAATTCAGTTTAATGCATATTATTAAGTGCCTCCTTCATAGGGATTATAGTAGGAGTTGGAGATCAAAAAGATAAAAATAAGAAGGACCCTGCCCTCAAGGAACATACCTAATCTTGACAAATGGGGAGGTTGAAAGTGATGAAGGAGAGAGGTGAGTCATGTAGTAAAATGATTATTAATTAAACTGCTATTGATTATATTTATTAAGTCCCTTATGAAAGGGGTAGTAGAGATACAAACATAACTAATAACAAAATTCTTGTCCTTAAGGAGCTTTCGGTCTAATTTAGTGATAAGACATGTAAACAAATTAACATAATAAACATAATATGTTAGAAGAAGATAAATATAGATAAATGGTCAAAATAGGGAGGATTCGGATTTGGGATTGTATATGTTTGCTTTTACTAAGGTTTCATAGGAAGATTTCAAAGGAAGGTTTCATAATAGTGAAGACCCCTAAGCTATGCTTTAAACAAAGGGAGGTTTTTAATAGTACTGAAGAGAGACAGAGAGACAGACAGACAGAGGCCATTTCAGAAAAGGAGAACGATGTTCATAAATGTAAGATTGGGGAACAGCTAAGAGTCCAGTACATGTGAAGAGGAGCAGATTTTTTTTTTGAATGACTTATAGGATCTACAAATACTCTCACATTGTACAATAGTTTGGTTATATAGAAGGGTTGTAACCTAAGAGTGATCACTGGGAAAAAAAAAAACAGACATGAAAAAGAATGATAGCATGTTTTGTTTCAGTCTCCATTTAAACTATAGTCTTTCTATATCTTTCTCTGAGTTTAGATATCTTAAGAGGAGCAGATTTAACTGTAACTAGAGTGTTGCATTGAATTCAGGGTATAGAGAGTCTGAATGATAAAATAAGGAGCTTGTATTCTATCCTTTAGGCAATGGGGAGCCACTGAAAATTTATGAACAAAGGAGTTATATAATCAGACTTGTAAAGAAGATACCAAAAATTTAAATGAAGGAATATAGGGCAAAAGTACCCAGTTGCAGTGTTGATAAATACCTACAGTATATATAGTCCTATCACTAGGTGCCAAAGAATTATACTCTGACTGACCTAAATATTAAATGGGCCAGGAAAAATTCTTGACAAGGAGGAACAAGGCGATTGAATTTGACCTGATGGACACTGTGACAGCTGGGTGCAGCCATGAGCCTGAGTAACAAAAGAGCTAAAATAACCTTGAGCAATGGAAGCGTTATAGAACAACAGTAACCATCCTTTTAAGCAAGATGTTCTCCATGAGAGCAACAGCTCTGAAGGGAAAGTTTGTGAGTGGAAAGACACAGCAGTGGGACACAGATGGTTTCTGGGAACTGAAGCACAGCCCTAGGACTGTGAGTTGTCTGGGGAAGAATGTTCCCTTTCCTAATTAAAGCACAGGGTTCTGTGGAAAATAATGCCAAGTAGTTAATGAGGGAATTATTCTTTTTAATTTATGTTACTATTCTAATTAAACGTCCATTTGCTTTGAATTCATGTTATTTAGCTTTGATCTGGCCTAGACATTCATCAGAACGGAAGTTTGAGACTATCTTTTGCCTTTCTTTAGCTTTGCACAATGCCTAGAATACGGTAGGCACTTAATACATGTTTATTTCTTCCTTCTTTTCCTCACCTAGTTATGCAGTAAGCACTGTGGGAGGGGAATCAACAAGACCTGGTAACTGATTGTTTATTAGACAGAAAGGGAAGCATCAAGATTATAATCATGAGAAGCCCAGCAAAGGGTAATGTCCCCAGATGGAAACAGTAAAGTCAGAAGAAGGAACAGATTCAGGCTAAAAGACAACGAACCTTGTTTTGGATAAGCTAAATTCGAGATGTCACTGAGTGTAAGTGCAAGCAAGGTGAGATTATTGTTCTAATTTTTTCTTCTTGCTGTTGTAGTTCAGTTCCCCAGGCTCAGGTTAAATTGCAAATATCTGAAGGACTAGTCTCCTTTGAACCCTGATAATTCACAGCTGTACTGAGTCAAGTAGGTTTCCTGGGGGCTGAGTCTTTGTTATTTATTCTGGGAGGTCAGTATTTTGCTTTGGGGGTTTGCTCATGAGAAGCATCTTTTGATTTCCTGGTCAAGACTCTGAGCATCGGTTTGTTAAGAGCTCTCTTTTCCCCCACTACTCAGATGTTGTCTGTGTTCCCTCAATCCAGTGATGTATGTAAAGTATATAGCAATATTGCTGTGCTCAGACAGCTGGAACCCTGTTATTCTTTGTGTGAATTTCTCTGCCTGTATTTTCTCTAAGTTCAGGGCACTGATCTTTCCCTTGAACTAGTGAATGTAGTTAAAGAAGGATTGTTAATTCCTTTTTGAGCAGTCTTACCTTTAAAAGCAGATCAAAGAACCTGTGCTGGCAGGCCATTCTACGTGTGCTAGGGTGCTTGCTAATACACTGAGACATCTAATTGGAGCTGTCCTGTTTATAACTGAAATTTGAGGTTAGAAGAGAGTTCATTTTGGGAGATACAGATTTGGACACTATCTGCATAAAGATAATAACTGAAGCTTTGATATCAAAAAAAAAAAAGAATGTCAGGGAAGAGAGTGAAAATGGGAAGAAAAGAGAACCAAGGACAAACTATTAGGAAAGACTTACGGTAAGTGATGAGGAAAAGGGTGATGACAAGAAAAAATTTCATTGCATGTAGCAATCGGTAATGAATATAGCAATTTGTATTGCAAAGAAATATTCAATATTGCAACAATCTGCTGTTCCTCTTATCAGATTTTTTAAAGAACAAATACAATGTGTTTACTCTAAAACATTAGAACAAATTTTGTGTTTAACAAATGTACCAGAACTTACATAGCTACAGTAGATAACCTGGAAAGTTGTGCTTGAGTATTTCCAAGAATTGGTCTCATTTTGGTGGGCACTCCCTTTAATGTGGCTAATCACCACAAAGCCACACCTTCTCATCCTATAAGATGCTATGCCTATCTTCCTATAAGTCTTCCACAGGGGTCCACCCAATGGGTTGAGTACTTTTCTCTGAGCATCTTAACATTGCAAGGGAACCAAGCAGCATGCAGATAATCCATCTGTTGTCTCCTTTGCTCACACTATACGACCAGTACACTTTCATTTTTAGTCATACATATCTTTGCTGGTATATTTTACATTATTTCTGCTTGATAATTCATTGTTGTCCAAATGTTGTAGCCTATTTATACAAATTATGTATCTCTCAATTGCTCTTTAGGTGGCTCACAGTTTTGGTTTTTCTGTGATTGTGGTATTACATGATTTGTAGCTATACAACATGACTAGCAGGATATTGGTGTGAAGAAGACAGGATTTTGTCTCATGGAAGGGCTCCAGGTCATTGAGATTTCCCAAATGCAATCCAGCCCACTTTCTTCCTCCTATTCAATTCTGGCCCAGCTCATTGTCCCTCTGCAGTGTCTGTTCAAGACAGATGCACTGATGTACCAGCTCAATGGACTGGGAATTCAACAACCATTTATTAAATTCCTTTTTGTAATGCACTGTGGTCATATTGTACTAGGCAGATAGAATGTAAATGTAAATAAGTGTATACAATAAATACATCCGATGTGTGTACAAAGGAATACAAAGGAATTTCAGGAGCTAAAAAGCATTAACAACCAGAGGACTCAGAAAGACTTCCTGCAAAAAGCTGACCTGTACTTCAAAGGAGGGGAGGACAGAGTTCGTGAGAGTCATGATGGACCATTTGTGCAAAGGCATGAACATGGGGGATGGAATTGTGCCTAAAGGGAAGAGCTAGCAGATTTGTTCAATTGTAAGGAAGAGGGAAGGAAGGAAGAAATATGAAGGAAAACTATATATTTATTTAAGCAATGCTGTATGCCTTCAAACTCGACTTGGAAGTCCCCTTCTGGAATTGCTTTTGTAGAGAGTTTACTTTCTTCACAAGAAAATGAGTCTCAAGATTTTATAGTCTCATAACATTCCCCCTTAACCCTTTTTCCACTTCTTCCTTTGAGCCTCTACTCTCTCTTTCCCTGTTTTGATCAACTTAAGTGCCACTCATTACTTCCTTCTTCACTGGATGATGTAGCAGAGGACTACTGGACCGGGATTTAGGATAGATAGGTTCTCCTCATTGGTCCATAACTGACTTCTATAAACAACTTAATCTTTCTAAATTCTAATTTCCACATTTGTAATGGGGGTCAGTAAGAGTTGTACTAGTTACCTTACTAAATTATGAACTGTTTCTAAAGAGATGGGTAGCTAGGTGGAGCAGTGGGGAGAGTGCTGGATCTGAAGTCAGGAATATTTGACTTCAAATATGGCCTCAGACACTTAGTAGCTGTGTGACCATGGGCAAGATACTTAACCATATTTGCCTCAGTTTCCTCATCTGCAAAATGAGCTGGAGAAGGAAATGATAAATCACCCCAGGATCTTAACCAAGAAAACCCCAAAAGGAGTTCATGAATAGTCAAACACTACTAAAACAACTGAACAATAGGGAGTCAATAATAGTTGTACCACCTGCCTTACTAAATTGTGAGTTGTTACTACAGAGATGACGTGGTCTCATGTTGAGTGCCAGGAAATCAGATGATGTGAGTCAAGATGGCACTTCCTTCAATCATTTTTGTGTCCAAGAGAGAGTTACTGAACCCCTCTGAGCAGCAGAGGATAAAAAAAGAGGATAATACAACTTATCTCACAAGAGGAGGTTGTTGTCAGGAAAGTAATTTGCAAAATGCAAAGCACTGTAGAGCTGTACTTTATTATGCTTATGAGCTAGATTCAACTACCAGAAGGCACCCAGAGACCTGATACTGACAAGATTTTAGACATAAAAAGAGATGGCTGGGGAGAAAGGTGCTATGGGGCTAGACAGACTGGGAGTCACAGGGAAAGTTTCTATAGGCAGTGCTCTGATTTGTCTTGAAGGGTAATAAATGAAGTACAATAGAGATCCTAACACAAGAGGGCAAATCAGACCTAAGACACTGGTTTCAGTTCTGATTGTTACATTACAGGAAGGAAGGTGATTTACATGCCAGAGAGTATTCTAATAAAGGAAAACCAAGAATGCTGAAGGGATCAGAGATCATGTCATATGAGGACTGATTGAAGGCACCAGGGATGTAGAAGGAGAACATATGAAAACTGTCTACAAATACTTGATAGGCTTTCAAGAGACATTAGATTTGTATTACTAGGAATCTGGGAAACTAGGAATGATGGGTGGAAGTGGCAAAGGGGAAAATTTTGGCTTGATGTTATCAGATATTCCTCATAATTAAAGCTGGAATAGACTACCTTGGGAAGTAATATATTCCTCCTTGTGAGCAAAGTTTAGGTGTTCATTTGTCAGGTGTGCTAATAGAAGGGATTTGGGGTGTGATATTAGTTAGACTAGATGGTCTCAGATATCTTTTCCAACTCTGAGATTCTATGATTCTGCAAAATTAGGTCATTTTTGTGTTCCTTGCTACATATAGCTAAATGGATGATATGGATATAATTGATTAAATGCCACTTAAATTGAAGATATTTGAGGACTGAATATAGTTTATTTCTGAAAGGAACAAAAAAAAGCTGTGCTGAAAATAGAGGCTTCTGCAAGTGATCAAGCATCATCCCTCTACACCTTTCTTTAAGTAGGCTCAAGCAGTAGGTCAGAGGCAAGGTACTCAGTATCCTCCCCCAGGGTGATAGAGGAGCATGGAACTGATCAGATAGAACTTAATGCCATTGGGCTATGTCATCTATCAAACTGGCACCTCCAACTCATTTTAATGATCTTCCAAGACATGCTCATACAGGACTGTTTTAGGACACTCACCACCTTCTCACTCCCAAGGCTGTCAATTAATGTCAGTGTGACACTTGTAAGTAATATATTTCACTCTGATACTTAACTAAAAGGTGCAGGGAATATGAGTCTACTGAACTTATTTTTTGCTGACTATAAAAAGAATGGTAAGTCATCTGGGTGGCTCAGTAGATAAGAGTGTTGAACTTAGAGTGAGGCAGATGTGAGTTCAAGTCTTGTCTAAGACTCTTCGGTGTCTCACACAAATCTGTGTGATTTTGGGTAAGTCATAACTTGTCCTAGCCTCAGTTTCCTCAGCACTAAAATGGGGATAATAATAGTACCTTTCTGATAGAGCTATTGTGAGGATCAAATGGGATAATATTTGTAAAGTACTTTGTAAACCTTAAAATCCCATACAAATGCTAGCTTTTATTATGGCAAAATGATGCCTTCAAGGCTTTCTCCCTCAATAAGGTGATACAAGTCTCAAAATCATACCCAATCCTTTAAAAGATGTAACAACAGAGATAGTTTTGGTCAACAACCTTATGATTATCAATCTTGAATAATACTTAAATCTTCAGGACATAAAAGTTACAGAGCATTATGGAGGATGTCAGGTGCAGTGGCCAAATGGAAAAAAGATTCTCTAAAGATGGTGAGACTTTCCAAATATTTCTGTTTGGGAGCCACGTTGTGCTGATTGTGTCAAACCTCCAAACACTGCAAAGCCTCCTAAATGCCATCTAAGGGCACTCAAAAAGAATTTGACATAACTTTCTGCATAGGAAAAAAAAAGTGAATGAAAAATGACTTTTGTCCAGAGTATGATATACAGTTTAGTGGACAATTCATAGACTTGGTCCTTCAGTACATTTATCTTTGACAGAAACTCTGCATGAACAAGAAGCTAGACCTGGAAATGATCAGGGGGAAGAAAGTTGACTGACTGGATTAACTTGGGGAAACTGGACACTATTTTTAATTACCCCACGGTTCACCAAAAATCAAAGGTCATATTTTTAAGAATAATATACTTCTGAGGAAACTGTAGGAATATTCCAGGAATATTGTAGTCTCTGACAAATTCAATTTGAAAGGCATCCAGAGAGGCAGAAGATGGGCACGTTAACATGAAGGAATTGTGCAAGACAAGTACAAAGGTCATCATCAGAGAGCTTTATGACCAGAAAAAGGAGGAAGGTCAGTCAAGTAGGGAGAGCAAGGAATACCAGAAGGGTAATCTGCATGCTTCATAGGTATCCATTCAATGACAGGAGATCTAGAGTAATTGAGCTCATCATCAATTTAATTTGAAAGTGCCATAGTAAAAAGAATGTGTTGAATTTAAAAGGTACTTGTAATCAAATTTTGAAATGACTCCTTTTATACTGAATACAAGCCAATGTAGCAGGCTGATAGAAAAGACAGTGGGGTACAGTGGAAAGAGCACTGGATTTAGAGTCAAGGGACCTAGATTTTATTTTTGGTTCTGCTATTTATTCAGTGACATTGGGACATCACTTAATCTCTCTGGCCCTCAGCTTCTTCATGTGTTAAATGAGAGGGTTGGCCTAGGCCTAAGGCTCTATACAGTTCTAATCTTTGCCAGATACCATGCCACAAATCACATTGATTGCCAAATAAAAATACAAAAGCAGATGATGACCTAGTCATTGCTGGATATCACCATAAGGAGCTCCCATAGTCTTTAACAGTCCCATTGGAAATGCCCAGCCTATCAACAAATCTAGGAAGGAGAAGAAATGAGAAGCATCCTCTCTGAGTTGTTTATTCCAAGTTAGTTTACCTCTCTTTCACTGACTGCCTTCTGAGGGGAATGATACAAAAACAGAAAATGTCAACTCCATAATATTTAAAACTCCTGAAATAAAAACTTAAAATGAGCTTTGCTTTATGAGAGGTCAGTTGTAAATGAAGCTAATCTTTTTTACTCTACTCCTGTGATTTCATTAGTGAAGGGAACTCCCAGTGTAGAAATACCCTCCAGCAAAGGTGATCAGCACTTGTCTGTAATTTTATCATCTAAGAGATTGGTCAGGGCTACTGAGACTTGCCCATGGTCAAGTGTGTGTCAGAGTATGGACTTGAGCTCTGCTCTTACTGACTCCAAGGCTGTCCTCTACCAACCATGCCATGCTACCTCCAAACAAAACACAGAAATTGGAAATGATTATTGCAAGAAAATGCAAACATCCATTTCAGAGCATGATCCCGCCAATGTGAAAGATAGGCAGTCTCAGATTTCACCAGAAGAACTCACTCTGGAAAAACAGAGAAGTCAAGTGAGTAAAGGAAGTTATAAATGACCTGAATTGGAGGCTCTACATTGAGGTCCCTACAGGTTTTAAATTTTCAAATAAAAGGAACTCTCTCATTTCATGGTCAATAAAAATGACTAGTAGTTAAAAGGCACTGAATCTGTCAGACACAAAATGTGCTCTAGAAGAAAACCTATAAGATACTATAGGTGATCAAACTATTTTTAATTGTATACATCTCTATATTGTATATTTGCACATTTATTATTAAATCTTAGTTACTCTTTGGTATAAGAAAAGTGAGGTCTAGTAAGATTTAATTGGGCTATATTTGTTTTCTGAATTGGATGCAACACAAATCTGTCCCAGGTCCAATGAACAATTCCAGAAAAAATACCATGATGGCAGTACTGTTTTAGGGCCTACAAATTCAGTGCAAGGGCAGGCTTAGCTAACTATAAAGGGATTAGCCAACTGCAATCATCTCTACTTTGAACATATTTGAGCCAAAGCGGAACATTAGCCGTGCACTTTTCATATCTGGAGTAGACTTTGTAGAATTAGGTAAAGTGCTCTCAAAAGAAATTGCAGAAAAACTGTTAGGACAGAATATCTTATGAATAATGCCCACTACTTCTGTTTGCTCTTTTACATATGTATAGTTGCACTGTGGTCTCCTAAGTGTATAACATTTTAGTCCCTGAATTGATTATTTTTCCTAATTTGCATGACATTTGCAATCTCTTGCCCAACATACAATGAGAGCAGGGAAGGAGGAGAAAAACCAAAATTATTTGAAGGTGGAAAGTGATCACAAGATGGTTGATTTTCTGAGCCTTGCAAAGGTCCCAGGGAGGCAGTGTGGTGGCACATAGTGATTGTAGCCAGAGAATATGCCATGTTGGCACTTTGGCAGCAGGAGATCCTGGCACTGAAGGAAACATCCCGTGTGAAGCACAATCTGTCCTGTTTTATGATGTGTTTCAGAGTCACTTGCATGTCCTAATCACTTTCTAAGGTGTGATCTATTCCAAGGAAATAGCTACAACAGACATATAAAATAATAGCAGAAGCTTGCTGAGCGAGTGCCAAGGTGGGACAAAGCAATTGTATACTTAATATTGTTTGGGATTACTGATGGTGTTTACATTGCCTGGGAGAATTGGTGAAGTCTATACTTAGTGAATCAAGCTCGATGCTCATGCATTAGATGCTGCAATTCTGGGCTTGACTTTTGGTCTATGAAGCCCTAAATAGTGCAGGCCTGTTATGTCTAAGGGACTGCCTGCTGCCCTGTGGCTCATTAGAGCCCCTAAGATCAGCAGGATTAGACTTGCTGACCATTCTAAGACACACTTGAAAGGGGAAAAAGGGAAATCTTTTCTCCATGGAATTGGTGTTGGTCTTTTGTAGCACATTTCTAGTCATTTTCAAGGTGGAAAAGGAATCTTGCCCCATTTTTATGGTGTCATACTTAGAGCAGAATTGTTTATTACCAGAGTCTGAGGTGCTATGGGATGAGTTTTCCATTTTACCCAAGATCCCTTGGTATCAAGTGAGTTGTCTGATAGTTAACTATATGATTCAAGTGTGGCAATGCAGAATGATAATTACTATGAAAATTAATGGTTTAAAATACACAGGCTCTTTCTTACTTTGATGATTCCATGGTTTCCTCAATGTGGGGTAATCCCTCCACCAATTCAGTTTCATTCAATTCAACAGTTAATAAGTACCTTCAATGGACAAGGGGCTGTGCTAAGCATGGAATATACAAATGTAAAAATGAAATAGCTCCTTTTCTCAAGGAACTTACATTTTTCCTAGGGGAGTATAGCACCAATGCAATATTTACAGTGCCCACGATCACGATAAAGACTGTGACTATAAATATTGCATGACATTTGATCGCAAAATATATCAGATTCTCAAGGTAGGGGATAAACTGAAGACATTTAGACACCAGAGAACCAAATCCCAAAACCAGTAAGTTGATTCCATAATAGCTTCAAAGATATTAAGAAGCCATAATAATGCTGAGAGGCACAGCATCCTTCAGTCTTCCCACAAACCAGTACAAGATCAATATTTACTGAGCTTATCTGACTTCCTGCCTGACCATCCTCTCTCCCCCACTGTCTTGCTAGCTCTGACTCCCAGCTTCCTGTGGGCTCTGCTTCCCTTCAGCAGACTCCTCTCACCACAGACTCTATGTGATTACATTCAGCCTATTAGGGGGCAGAGTTTACTTTCGAAGCGGGGGAGGTCTTCAAACTCCCCCATAGGTCTATTAAGGGTCAGGGAAGATCTTCAAATTCTCATTCTCATTACAGGGAGATAAGATCAAAACACCTCTAATACTTTCCTTATCCACTGAATACTTATCTATATCATCAATATCCTGGAGAACATCGACTGATTCTTTTAATATTAGAGTTACCAATGTAGCACTTGGGTTGTCCTTTTGATGTCTTGTTATACGACTAACCCATTGCTTTTTTTCTGGCCATCCATGTTCTAGATGTATTCAAAATTGATAATTAAAAAAAGGAAGATTAAAACCATTGCTTTGGAGGCAAGTCAAAAAGAGAAACACTTTAAAAATCAAAGAATTGCCCAAGGATAATGGGAGGGAGGGAAGAATTAAAATAACAAAGGTAAGAGTAACAAACAGGACAGGAGTTTAATATTAATTAATTAAAGGCTTCACAAAAAAGACAATATATTCAAGAAAGTAACATCTTACTTTAACTATTCAGGCATTATTAATTCATTTTGTGTTCATTATGGTAATGTTGATTATTTGGAATTCATTTAGTGTTTATGTGGAGGGAATCACTACTTCTGCAAAAATTATAAAGTCATTCTGCATTCATGTGCTATTTTTAAAAATGCCACCAGAAAGGTCCTTTTTTATGTCACCCATGGAAGAAAATCTCCTTATTCAAAAAATGAAATTTCAGTCTTCATTTTGTTTCAATAACTATTGGATTTTTTCAACTGTAATTTTTCTTTTTTTCTTTTTTTTTAAACAAAGTCTCCCTGTGCTACAAAGTGCTGTTTGTATGTTTCTTTGTTTGTTTTTTTATAAAATAAAAAGTATGTAAATATAAGCTTTTTATGGGGATTTTTTTTTATTTGGTTACTGTCCTTTGACTGAAAAACAAAAGCCACTGTTGTTGCTTTAGCTTATCACTTATAACAGGGAAGTTATTGAGTTGATATTTATGTCCAGGGCAGATGACACAGAAACAAACACGTTTGAAAAACCATCTGCACTATGTTGATTTCTTTCTGGTGGGCACAATAGACTTGTTGAAGTTTAGCCTGAGAAGCAAAATCAGGCTTGAGGGGAGAGCAGGGCAGTGCCTGCCTTAGAAGACTAGGCAAACGTGTTTTGTTGAATTTGGAAATTGGGGGTGCAGAATCTGGCAGCATCCTGTGGAACCTTTCCATTTTGGCAGATAGA
This sequence comes from Pseudochirops corinnae, assembly GCA_028646515.1. Lineage (NCBI taxonomy): Eukaryota > Metazoa > Chordata > Mammalia > Diprotodontia > Pseudocheiridae > Pseudochirops > Pseudochirops corinnae. Next base: position 221,874,991 of record CM053588.1, read on the forward strand.
GTTCTTGCTGCCTTTTGGCCTGCCATCTTCTAGACTGCCCACTTGGCTACATGCCCCAGCGCCTACCTCTCCTTCCAGTCTGTAATCAGGATTACACAGCTTCTCCATCTGTTGCTGGTTGCCAACCTGCTGCTTAGGAAACCCCAGAATACTCTGTGCTGAATGATGTGGGAGTGGTGCTCTTCACAGCGATTTGAACTAAGACGAGAAAGCAGCTGGGGGGGAGGAAAGCTGGATGAAAGAACCTGGCCAGAGTTACGTGTTCCTTCTAGGGAAGGCAATCTCAGGGGTTCAGTGGAAGGTACATATCACTGGAGTTGTTAAATGCCATAAGGCAAGAAGATGTCAGAGATCCCATAGGGAGCATATTTCCAGGAGATGAATTTGATCATAAAGAAAGGGAGAACAAAAGCATTCATCCACAGTCCATTGGGGTGGACTCTTGGTCCAAACAGGATTTAACTCCCCAGTCTACCACTGACAGCAGCAAGGGGATGAGCAAGTTAATTACTCTTGCTCTGCATGAATTCTTCTATGAGTACCTGCCCCTTTTATCAAGAAGGATGTCTTAAAAACCAAATTATATTAGAGGGACAAAGGCCCTTTCAGAAGAAAAATGGAAGATAAGTTAAAATCTTGCTTCCTAATAAGGTCAGGCTTGCTTCACGTACTAGATATACTGACAATAAGATGCATATAAAGTAAATGTGACTATATGGAATATTTTTTCCATTGATTTCTCCTGTAGTCTTGCAATTAAGACTATAGATATAAGAGCTGGAAAGGACCTCAGAATTTCCAAATCACAGAATCTCAGAGTTATAAAGGCTCTCAGAGGTTCTCTAGTTCAATCTATATATGAACAAGAACCTGTCTTGCCATATACCTGACAAGTGGTCAAGCAGCTTTTGGTTGAAAGACTCCAGTGACCTAGAAACCCCTACTTCCTGAGGTAATTTCTATTTTTCAATACATCCAGCTCTTGAGAAACATTTCCTCTCATATAAAGGCAAAATCTGCCTCTCTGTAATAGCCACGCATTGCCCCTAGTTCTTCTTGTATGGAGCCAAGCAGAGCAAGTCTAAACCTTCTTCCATATTCCAATCCTGTAAATACTTGAAGACAGTTATCATATCCCACCTACATGTTCTCTTCTGCAAGTGAAATACCCTATTTTTGCAACCCAGCCTCACAAAACATAATCTTCAAAACTTCTAATACCTTCGTCATCCTTTTCAGGTGTTTCTCTAGCTTGGTGGTTCTCAATTTTCCTAATGCCGCAACCCTTTAATACAGTTCCTCATGTTGTGGTGACCCCCAACCATAAAATTATTTTCATTGCTACTTCATAAGTGTAATTTTGCTACTGTTATGAATTGTAATGCAAATATCTGATATACAGGATGTATTTTCGTTGCTACAAATTGAACATAACCCATAGGTTGAGAACTGCTGCTCTAGCTTATCACAGTTTTTCAACAACTTTGGCTGAGTACTCAACTCAGTAACCCAGCTGTGGTTTAAACAAGGCACTTGTCATATCCCTAGTCTAAGAGAATATGCTTTTCTTAATTCAGCATAAGATTCCATTAACCTTTTTAGCTGCCATGTCACACTGCTGACTCAAACTTGTAGTCTGCTCTGACTCTCATATATTTTTAAAATTTCTACCTAGTCACAACTTTCCCACGTTGTGAAATTGATTTTTTGAGCCTTAGTGAAAGACTTTATATTTATTCCTCTTACATTTCATCTCATTGGATTCATATTAGTGCTTTGGTCTACTGAGATTTTTGGATCTTGATTTTGTCACCCAATTAGCTATAGCTTCTAATTTTGTATCATTCACACACATGATAAGTGTGCTTTTCTCTACCTTTATTCAAGGTAGTAATAAAACTGTTAAATGGCATGAGTTAAAGTGCTGATCTCTGGATACTTCATTGGAGATAACTTCCTAGCTGATATTGAACCATCGATGACTCTTCTTTGGGTCTTGCCCTGAAAATTAGTTCTGAATCCTTCTGTTCCCATAGAGGAATACTACTCCCTCTTACTACTACATATGGCATACTGCCATACCTGCTTCCAACCTGGTCACAAGAATAGCACATGATAGTTTGTCAAATGTTTCACTAAAATTGAAGTAGTTAATAATTGCCAATAACCATTTATTAAGTGGTGGGGAGGGGGAAGAGAAGGGAATAAGCATTTATATAGTACTTACTTTGTGCCTACTATAGTAAGCATTGGGGATACAAAGAAAAGCAAAAGACAGTCCCTTCCTTCAAGGAACTCACAATCTAATAGGGGAAGACAACACATAAAAAGAACCTGACAAGAAGGGTACCTGCATGGCATAATGAAGATCTGGAGTTGGGTGGGAAATGATGAGCTAGCTGCACTGCACCCCTTCCTTAAAAGAAGGATATGGGAGGAGTTCTCTGGAGTCCACTCTCCACCCTCTTCATTCAGAGATAGAGGGGTTTCAAGGTTTCAGGGGTTTCAGGAGGTTCTGAAGAGGTTCAAATTTCAGGGTTGAAGCTTTCTTGTAGGAACATGAGGTCCTGGAAACAATGATGAAGTCAGGAGCTCAGCTGGGTGGGAAATGATGGGCCATCTATAGATATAGGTAAGCTTCATTTGTAGCAATAAGTCCTATTATCTATCAGTCTACTTAACCTATAAAATAAAGGAAATTAGGTTAGAGTAACATGAACTCTTTTCAATATGGCTGTGTTGACTCTATGATCACTGTTCCCCTTTAGAGGTGTTTCTTAACCACCCTTTTATTTCAGAATTTTGCCAAGAATCAATTTGAGTGGCCTATAGTTATCAGATTTTACTCTTCTCTTTTTGAAAATCAGGGGCACATTTGCTCTTCTTCAATCTTATGTCTCCTTCCCTGTTTTCCATAAGCTTTCAAGGATCACCAATTATGTTTCATCAGTTATATCTTCCAGACATTTTTGGTAACCAGGGATATAGTTTCATAGAGGAAATTAACTAGGACCAGAAACTCATGAAGGACAGCCAAATGTTCTCTCACTGTCTCCCTATTTACCTTAAATTTTGATCCCCTTTAAATTAATTTTTCTGCCCTTTCTGGTTCAAATTCTCCTTGGCAGAGGGGATAAAAAGATAGTTTACTGCTTCTGCTTCCTCTCCACTGTCAAGTATCAATGTCTTATTAACTCTTTGCCGTTGTCCTATCCACTCTCAACCATCACCATTACCATTTTTGTTGTCTATGGGATAATTTGCATGCTTCAACTTATTCTGAGTTCTAATAATCCTGAAACTATTTTTATGAAACTATGTCATTTTGTAGCCTTCTCCCATGATCAGTTCTGCTTCCAAATTCTGCATGCATTTGAAAGTTTAAGTTGGTCTGGAAGATTCTTTGCATACATATTGATCTTTCAGAGGCATCTAGGTGGCACAGTGGAAAGAGTGCTGAGCCCAGAGTCAGAAAGAGCTGATTTCAAAAAAGGCTGCAGACACTTAAAAATTGAGTGACCCTGGGCAAGTCACTTACTCTGTACCTCAGTTTCCTCAAATGTAAAATGGGGATAATAATAGCACCTCTCTCCCTGAGTTGTTGGGAGAATCATGAGAGATAATGTTTGCAATGCACTTAGCCCAGTTCCTGGCACCTAGTAGTTACTTAATAAATGCTTCTTTCCTAACTTTCTTTTGAGGTACCTCCCCCTTTTCCTCTTCATTAAAATGATTTCTCCATTGTGTTTCAGGATTTCATTCCTAAGTGTTTTCTATCCTTTTTGGATCAACTTCTATATAACTTTAGGCCCTGGGATCCTACCTATGCCATGAAACCTGCGCTTCTAAATCTAGAGTTCATGTCAAATGATCCCAGACTCCCCTTGCCTTCATCAGAAATTCTAAGATGGATTAGTTACTTCCCTGCAATATTTCCATCATTTCTACTTCAGCAATTTCTCCTTATTGGAGAGAATAAGGTTGAGAGTTGCAATTCCTCTAGTTTGTTTCCCCATCCTTTGAAAGAAGAAATTATTTATGAGATTCTCCAATAATTTATTAGTTTTAGCAGAGCTAGAACCTAGCAAGCATCTTAATAATTCACATCTTTCATCATTGCTTAACCATGCCCTTGGTCCTGGTTTGTGATCTGATCTCTGACCTCCTCATCTAATCCATCTTTCTCACCAAGTGGTCTATAGGATGCTTCAAATGACAATATCACTTGTGTTTCAGGCTCTGCTGTCCTTCACCTAAATTATCTTCATCATGCTTCCCATTTCTGGACCAGTGATACTACAGAAAAAGTGGGCCCAAGGTATAAGAAAAAATTATACCTAAAACTCCTGCTATTCATTTCTGAAAGAAATTAGCCTTTGTCAGTGCTGTGAGAGTCAACATATATTTCATTCTTCCATACATCTCAGCAATATTTAGTTCATACAACAACAAACATGATGTTTCCTCTGATAAAATAGAAACTTTATGAGAACATGGACTCTTTATTTATTTTCTCAGTTATTACATGGTACTTAGCACAATGCCTGCCTGGTACATTGAACATTCTTAATAAATGCTTGTTGATTGGTTGATTGATATAACTGCAATTAAATAATTGAGTAAAATTTAGTAAAATTGATAACAAATCCATATTGTCATATATGTTCATTTAAAAGCACATATACCCAGTTCAGTGAGTATCATATGATAGTGAAGCACTTTAAATTCCTCTAATGCATTTTATTTAAATTTATATTAAACTGTGGTCATGACTTCCTTTAAGAGTATATGATCCTTAAGGATAGGGCCATCACCAGTCATCCTGACTTTAGTTATGCCGCTGGATTTCAATGACTCTGGAAGACAGTGAGGCTGATGTTTTTGTGCAACTCTGCCTCACTTCAATCCAATTCAAGTGCAAGTCAAGATATCATTCTGTGATAACATTGGTCCTCTTCAAAAACAAAGGATCAACCACAACAGCAATCTACTTTTATACCAAGCACAATGCATTGAACAACCATTGTAAATGGTGGTTCAGTTAGCTTATTCACAAAATCATAGGACCAAATCCATGTAAGACATATAGTCTTAAATTTGTTTAAAGAATATATCTTCAACCACCACCATTTTGTAACTTTCTGCTTTTAGTGAAAGCCAAATACTTGGTTCATGTCAAAATCAATATAAAAAACTGATAGTTGTGCTCGGTAAGTGCTTGACAGCATTTTCAGCCAACAGCTACAGAATAATTGGTTAGCACTGTTACAGTATATCCATTTCTGACCACTGATGGCAAAAGCTGATGTTCAACCTGCAAACAATTTTAAGCAGTAACAACAGTTTACTTCATATCATGCTTTAAGGCTTATGATGTTTCCCCAAACAATAACTTTCTGAAATAACTTATGAAATTGTTGTTTCTTCATTTACAGAAGAGAAGAATGAGGCTGAGAAAGGTTGCATGACTTGCCCAGACTAACATGGCTAGGAGAAAAAGTTAGGACTCAAGAGTCAGGTCTTATGACTCCAAAGATGTTATGAAGTCTACATCAAAGGGAGACAACCATTTAGCATGTAATGAAATTCAATCTAATCTGCTCACACAGATGCCATGAAAATATTTGGGAAATGTCATTATCCTAAATGTATAAGTGTGTGGATTTCTTTCATCTGGGTGCTTTGCAGATTCTTTGTAATCATGAAATAATATTTAAGTGATATTCTAGGTACTCAACATTGTTATGGGCATTAATTGTTTTTAAAGATCATAAAGGGTTAAAGTTGGAAGGGCTCTTAGAGATCATCCAACTCAAATGCCTTATTTATACAGTGAGAAGCAATATTGCAGATTGGAGGGGACACTGGACCTGAAGTCAGAAAGAATAAGGTTCAAATCTTACCTCAGACACTTTATATATTGCTGTCATTTAATTTCTCTGCCCAATTGTCATTTATAAAAAGTTAGAGTTAGACTCTATGACCTTAAAGGTGGCTTCCAGCCCTAAGTCTATGATCCTCCAAAGTAGTCTGCCTTTACAATCCTCCTATATCACTTTTTCTCTTACTTCCTACTGTCTCTTTATGTAATCTCTCAAAAATAGTGGCTTTCTGTTAACCTCTCCAACTCACCAACAACACCAGAACTCACCAACCAACTTAGGTATAAAAAAAAAAAAAAGAAATGCAGAGACCATGAAATGGCATAGTGCCACAGATGCATGAGATATACTCCTGAAGACTTCCCGCCAGATGTGAGCAGAATATTTGACTTGTAAACATCTCAAACAACAAAAACACAAGACAGGCAACTAAATACTATTACCCTGAGAAGACTAAGTGGTGAAATAATTTGCCCCACGTCTAGAAGATATTTTTTAAAATTGGAAAAAAATGTTAAATAGCACAGGGTTATAGATACCATTTAACCTAACAAAACTCTCCACTGTGGTAGCCTATCTACCTATTCTCCTTCTGAAATTTCAAAATTACTTTTCAATCTTTCTTCTTACTCTGAGATCCAAAGTCCCATTTTCTAGATGATGGGAAAGCAACTAAATTAGCATAATCTAACTTGCCTTTGAGCTCTCCTATATATCATACATATCTGATTGGGTAGGATAGGAGGTACTTTTTAATACCAAAGAATTTCTAGCTGGCAAAATTTCAGACAATGTGGTAATGAAGTAACTAATGGGGGGAAACTGATTTCTGTGTTGAAAACAATAATAAGTAAGCTTGGAGGGGAGGCAAAATTTATGTCCTAGAGTTTGTGATAGAGAAGGAATGGAAATCCAGGCACAGTCTGAGATGCACCCTAGATTTTAGGAAAGCAGATACTAACAGATTCAGATAAAAAATAGTTAGACTTCCACGACTAAAATGCTTCAACAGTAATCAGCCCAGGATGGATGACAGGTATCAAGAATAGAATTCTAAAGACATAAAGGGAAGAGTCAGAGAACTGATTGAGACAAAAGTAGACAGATAGATAGAGAGATGGAGATATATAGATATAATCTCCTCCATTAAGAAAATAATAAAGAAAAAACCTGTATTACTTGTGTATAGTTAAGAAAAATAAATTCCCACTGTGGTTGGGTCTATATATATGTATATGCATATATATATATGTGTGTGTGTGTGTGTGTGTGTGTGTGTATGTGTGTGTGTAAAAATATATATATAGTCAGATACATACACACATATATCTACATGTATATGTGGATAGATAGATATAGATATAAATATAGATATAGATATAGATATAGCCAGATCTATGTATACATATATGAATACATAGACCTGACCAATGTAAGAATATGTTTTTCTTGACTATAGATACGTAAAAGAAGTTTTTTTTTTTCATTTTCTCAATGGGTAAAGTAGATGGAGGGAAGAGATTACAGATCTTAAGGGTAAAAAACAACTTAATATAAAGAATAAATGCTTTCTAAGTCTTATTTTTAAAAGAAAAGAAAAAGAAAGATACAGGAAAATAATTATATTGAGGATGAAAATAGGTTTTGTCTGAAGAGAACAATGTGGCTACACAGGGAACTCACCAACCAACTTATATATAAAAAAAAGAAATGTAGAGACCATGAAAACAATGCTAGGGGACAGGATATTAATATAATTGCAAAGCATGGTGCTGTAAAAAGTATCAAGAATGCAAAAACTCATAATGAATTGAGGTTGGCAATGGCACAACAAAAACTATGAAGTGTTTGTTTTTTAAGATATATTGTGGAGGTAAAATGAGACTTAAAGAAGAGGTAGGACATTTGCTAGGGTTGGATGAGATAGCAATAAGAGGCAAAAGAGAGGAAGCAGAGCTACTCAATTTTTTACATTGTTTCTTTTTTCTCTGCAAAGGAGAATGTTTTACCTTGGGAACGATAGAACAAAAAGTGAGTAGTAAAGAACTGATACCCAGGATAAATGAGGAGATAGAAAGAAAGCTCTGGGCTTCTCTTGATAAACTGAAATCACCTGGCTCAGGTGAACTACTTTGGCTTAGAAATTACTAGTCAACGTAATTTCCAAACCATCATCAACGATATTTGAAATATCATAGAACACAGGAGAGGGAGCATATATCTGGAGAAAAGCAAATGCTGCCTTGACTTTCAAAAAAGGGAAAAGAAGAAAAACGAAAAACTGTAGACCAGTGAGTTTGACTTCTTGGGAAATTCTGAAATGGATTGTCAAAATGATGGTTGGCAGATATCTTGATAGGGAAGTGGGAATTACAATCAGTCAACATGGCTTCATCATGAACAGGTCATACCAGACTGACCTCATTTCCTTATCTGAAAGGATTATTTAAATGGTAGAAGAAAAGAATACTATGGATATAGTTCACCTAGATTTTAGGGAAACTTTTGATGAGATATCTCATACTGTTTTAGCAGAGAAGATGGAGAGCTACAGATTAGATGATAATTCAGTCACATGGATTAAAAACTTATTGGATAACTGGACTGAGAGAGCAGTTGTCAATGATTCAATATATCAGGGTGGCAGGAGGTCTCCAGTGAAGTACCTCAGGTATCTATAACCCTGTGCTATTTAACATTTTTTTTTTACAATTTTTAAAAATAACTCCTAGACATGGGGCAAATTATTTCACCACTTATTCTTCTCATGGTAATAGTACTTAGTTGCCTGTCTTGTGTTTTTGTTGTTTGAGATGTTTACAAGTCAAATATTCTGCTCACATCTGGCAGGAGGTCTTCAGTAGTATATCTCATGCATCTGTGGCACTATGCCATTTAATAATTTCTCAGTGACATGGATAAAGGCATAGACAGTATGCTCATCAAATTTGCACAAAGCTTCGAGGGATAACTAACACACTGGATGACAGCCAGGATCCAAAAGGATGTTGACAGGTTAGAGAATTAGGTTGAATAATAAGATGAAATAATAAGATGAAATTCAGTCAAAATAAGTATCAAGCCTTGTACTTGGGTAAAAAAAAAAAATCAAATTCACAAGTATAAGATGACCAATGTATGATTAGACTACGTGTCTAACCAACAAATGGTTAGATGGTCTATGAAAAATCTGTAAACTTCGTATGATTTAGCCATCTGGCATAGTAGCCAACAAAGCTAATGTAATCTAGGGGCTGTATTAAGAGGGTCAGAGTAAGAAAGTGCTAATCCCACTGCACTCTGCCATCATCAGATTTCATCTAGAGTTCTGTGTTCAGTTCTGGGCACTACAGTTTAAGAAGCACATTGAAAAAATAGGTGTCCTTGTGAGGGCAGCAAGGATGGTGAAGGGCCTTGAAATTATGTCATAGGAAGATCACCAGAAGGGGCCAGGCATATTTCACCTGAAGCAAAGAAGACACAGTGGGAAAAGGCTGTTATAAGTTTTTGAAAGCTTGTTGTATTGAAAAAGGATTGTTCTTCTTCTGGGCCCCAGAAGACAAAATCAAGAGCAGATGGTTCATATGTAAAAAGTCCGTTTAGGTTGGATGTCAGGATGATGTTCCTAACAATTAGAACCATCTACAAATTGAATAACCTGCCTGGAGAGGTGGTGGATTGCTCCTCTTCAGAGGTCTTTGAGCAGAGGCTAACAATCACTTTTTGGATATGTCACACAGTTATTCCTTGCACATCATGACTTTGTCCATTGTGGTTTCAATATATCACAGCTCAGTATAAGAAATCAAATGGGAACTTTTGGGGAGTTTTGCAGAAGCTTCAGTGGACGCACAAAAGCTAGCAGATGACACAGAGCCTACCATCAAATACTTAACCCAAATTTTACAATAATGTACTGCAAATGTCCCCTTAAAAAAAAGAAAAAATAAAACTTCTTTTGCATGGATTTTCCAGATCACAGGGGCACTATGCCTCTAACCCCTGGGATGAGGAAGAATGACTGCAGTGAAGATTCCCTTTTTGGTCTGTGTTGCCATAGACAGTTTCTGAAGTCATTCCCAACTAGTGGCATGCTGGAAAATGTTTAACAACTGACTCCCTAAAAATATAATGTACTCATGACACACTTTTAATTTTATTCTGCCTTGTTAACACTTTCTCCAGCACTTTAATCTAGACTATCAACAAAACAATGTCAAGTCCTAATTTGTAGCATTTGTTGATTTCTGAACTGTAAACGCTCACACAACAATGGGCTCTGATGAGCCTATTCAGGGGCACCAACACAGCTCTGTTTCTAACTATCAAATTCTATAATTCTGTGATTCTGTAATAGTAGTAAAGAGAAATAAATAATATAAAAGCTCACGACAGGGAGAGAGCAAGACAGGTACAGTAATTGGGAGAGGTTTCGTGATGAAGGTGTAACTTGAGGTGGGTCTTGAAAGATGATTATGTTGGATAGGTAGAATTGAGTGGACAATTATAATTGCAAGGAAATTTCCTATTATATCATTTTTAAATTTGCCTCATCACTATTTCTACCCATTGCTGTTGCTTTTGCCCTCAGAAGCAGTGAAACAAATCCAGTCTTTCCTTTGTGACAATCCTTACAATGCTTGAAAGTAGTCATTATGTCTCCCCCTAAGCCTCTACTTCACCAAATTAAACAACTTCAGTTGTTTTGATCAATATTTGTCTTCAATCCTCTAAGCATTTTCTCTGTCCTCTGGATGCACTCCAATTTCTTAATGCTCTATCAAAAACAGGACACCTAAAACCATGCACAACATCCCAGATGTTGTCTGACCAGGGTGTAGGGAAACCGGATTCTCATTCCCTTGTTCTGGATACTATGACTCTCAACTCAGGCCAGTATAATATTAGCTTTTTTGGCTGCCCTGTCACCTGTCACACAGTTATTTCCTTTTGAGCTGGTAGTCCAATAAAACCTCCACTTATTTTTCATTCATGCCATCTTCTAATAATATCTTTCCCTTTCCTTGCAAAATTGAGCATTTGAACCCAAGGATTAGATTAAGGACAGTTTCCTAATTTATTGAGATCTTTTTGCATCTTGACTCCACAATCCATTCTATTATCTATCTCTTGCAGATTTGTGCCATTAGAAAATTTTACAAATATGACAATTATGCCCTTATTTAAGTCATTGATAAAAATGTTGAATAACATCAGGTCAACCACAAATCTTTAGGTATTTCACTAGAAATCAGCCTCCAAGACAATATTGATCTATTCTCCTTCCTCCATTTAAAAAGGAAGCTGAGGTCAGCCATCTCTTCATTTTCCAGCTATACTCCTTTTGATTTCTCCAGCATGCTTCTGAAACAGACAACTTCTTTTCCTCCTTCCCCTCCTCCCCTCCACTTAACAGTGCTTTTCTGCTTCTCTTTGTATATTTGTCTTCCTCCATTAGATTGCAAGCTCCTTGTAGGCAGGGACTGTCTTTTGCAGGGGGGTAGGGGAGGCTATCCCAAGGACTTAGTATAGTTCCTAATGTATAGTATGTACTTAATAAATGTTTATGGACTGACTGAGTGATTCTCAAGAACTGCTTTTCGGATCTGTAAGTTCCCAATTCATCCAGCTATTCTCATGGAACTCACATATCTATATCACATTCACAAAGATAGCAAGAGAGACTTCACTAAATGCCTTCCTAAAATCTAAGTAAACTATATCTGTAGCATTCCTTGGTTATGCCAGTCTAGTAACCCTGTGAATAAAAAAGAAAATGATGTTAGTCTGTCTTGACTTCTTGGTGAAGCCATGCTGGCTCCTAATAATCACTCTTTTCCTTTATCAATGCTCATAAATCACCTCTTTAATACTATGTTTTACAAATCTAACAAGGAACCCTTGCCCAGTCCATTGTATTATAGCTTTACAGACTCTTTTATGAAAATTAAGACAATGCTCATTCTTTTCTAAGTGACTTTAAAGGTCCTCTACATCTGGCTCAGCCCCCACCCTTATTTGACAGTTGAAGAATCTCAGGCTCAAGGTGATTTGATAACTTGCTTATGGTCAAAGTCATACAGCTAATAAGTAACAGAGGTAAGATTTGTACCCACATCTTCTGCTTCTAAACTCAGAACTTTTCCCACCACCCCATGATGATTCCAATCTTGTGGAAACTTCCATTCTCTATAGTCTTTCAAAGATCAGAACAGTTCAGCAACCATGCCTGCCATTTTGTTTGATATTCTAGAGTATAGTTCATTTAGACTCAGAAACATAAACTAATTGACGGTTCCTAGAGGGTCACTTATCATATTCTCACTTGTCTGAGGTTCAAACTATTATCCATTTAAGTTATATATTTTCTAATCCAGTAGTCTCCCTGAAAGATAAAACAGAAAGAAAGAAAGGGTTGACCAGTTCTGTCTTCATAATCATGTATCATCCTCTCTTCTACTGTAAGTGGGATTTCTATAACTATTTTTTGCCCTAATGTTGTTGTTGAGTAGTTTCAGTTGTGTCTGACTCTTTGTGACTTCATTTGGGGATTTCTTGGCAAAGACCCTGAAGTGCTTTGCTTTTTCCTTCTCCGTTTTATAGATGAGGAGTGGAGACAAACAGAGTTGAATGACTGTATAGCCAAGCACGAGCAACTTTCCAGAGGACTGCTGCTGTGAACAGCTTTAAGGTTCTGATTACATAGTAAAGTGAACTCTCTGTTTATTCAGCAGTAAACTAAAGCAAAACATTCACAGAAACCAAAGTACAGCATTCACAATGTTATAACATAATAACTTATCATTAAAGGGGCCACATAGTTTTCACCAAAGGGGCCACATAGTTTTAAACAAAAGATATCATTCAGTAAGTCCTTAACTCCATCATCCTTAAGGAGGAAGACTCCTTAATGGACACACAGTACAAAGGTCAAAGTTCTCCACCCCTAAGTCACATTGTCTTAATCTGGCAGTCAAAAAGTCTTCTTCTTGATTGGAGATTAGTTTCCAATCACCCTTAATTCAATCATTAAGAG
>CM053588.1:221888408-221918338 GCA_028646515.1 Pseudochirops corinnae
TATATATGTGTAGGTAAGTGTGTGTGTGTATACTTCTCCTTTTTTATCTCTTAGATTCTATATCTTGTTGAAATGTACTGCCACCTCTCCATCTCATCAAATGTTTTATTTCCTTCAAGACTGAGATCAAAAGTCAACTTTTACAAGTCAATTCAATAAACATTTATTAAGCATATACATGTGTCAGGCACTGTTCTAAGCCCTGGGGATAGAAAGACAAAAATAACCCGTGCCTTTAAAGAACTCGCAGTCCAGTGGGGAAGACAACATGGAAACAACTACACAAAAACTTGGAATTCATCTCAGACGGAAGGCACTAGCATTAAGACTAGGAAAGGCCTCCCGGAAAAGGTGGAATTTTAACTAAGGCTGGAAAAAAAATCCAGGAGAAGGGGGGGGGAGAGAATTCTAGACATGGGGGACAACAGTGCACAGAGTCCGGTAACCAAGTACCATGCATGAGGAACAGCAAGGAAGCCAATGTCACTGGGTCACCAAGTATGTGTAGGAAAGCAAAGAAAGGAAGGGACTAGGTTCTGAAGGCCTTTAGAAGCCAAACAGAGGCTTTTATGTTTTGTTCTGGAGGTAGCAGTGAGACATTGCCGTTTATAGAGGTTAGGAGTGACATGGGCAGACTGGTACTTTAGAAACATTATTTTGATAATTGAATTAAGGTGAACTACAGTGGGGAGAGATTTGAGGCCAGCAGACTCACCAGAAAGCTATTGCAATAGCTCAGGCTTGAGATGAGGGACTGCACCTGAGGAGAAAAGACAGTTTTTTGGAAAAATATAGCTTCTTGAACCGCCCCCTCCCTTCCTCCCCGCTCCTGTCCCCCCCCCCCCCCCCATTGCTGGTGCCTTCTCCATGAAATTCCATTCTCTCTATTTTGATTTTTTTTTTAAAATAAAACTATAAATGAACTTTTTGTCTAGAATATAAGTGTTTCAAAGGCAGGAACAGGGCTTCTTTCACTTTTGTCTTTGTATACCCAACATGGTAACCAGTGCCTGGTACATCAGAGGTACTTTATAAATGTTTACTGATTGATATTCTAATATTCTGAGGGTCAGAAAGGAAATAGCTGATAAACCAAGCTACTATTATAGGCAATAGAGAAAAGGGCCTGGGAGACAGCATTAAGCCCTGACTTTCTCTGCCCCCACAGGGGTGTTTTTAGAAGTTAGCAATCTAAGATATAAGGGAAACAATTTCCTTCTCTCCTGAGCTGGAGTAAACAAGGGTATATTTATATCTTCCATAAATGAAGGAAGGTTTTCCTCTTACTCAAAACCACTGGAGGACCATGACTCCTTCCAGGTTAAAGTAACCTTGCAATTTTTACAAGTCTGTCATTCTTTAAGGAGTTCCTATTAAGTCATAAATGTTGCAGAGTTTAAAAGGGTATATTAATGTTATTAGAGACTTGAGATAAAATGCCATGCCTTGCAGGATATCTTTGCATTTAATGAAAACATTTTCATCACATTCTGAGTCTATTATGCCAGATCTTCATTTCATAAGTTGTAAGATGATTTTATTTTAATTAGAGGAGATAGACTGAGCACATTAAAGTAATACAGTTAAATGCCTTCAACTTTTTTTTTCCTTGTCAGGAAAATGCTCCCTCAGATTGTGCTACGCTAAGATGTTATCACATTCACATAAAATCAGTTGTGTGCATGTATAATTTCAGCATTATTCGTTAAGTATGAAACAAATATTTTCTAAAAAGAACCCTAAGTAATGTCATATACCAGGCAACAATCAAGTGACACTAGGCTTGAAATCAGGAAGACCTGAGTTCAAATTTGGACTCAGATGCTTATTGACTTTGTGACCCTAAGTCTCTCTCTCTCTCAGTCTCAATTTTTTCATCTGTAAGATGGGGATAATGATAGCATCTACCTCCCAAGATTGTTGGAGGATAAAACAATGTACTTGTAAACTTTAATGTGCTATACAAACACTGTATTGTCATCATCATTATCTTACGGTTTTATATGAAAAGTAAACTATCATTTTTTTTCTATGTGCAAATTATTTAATTTATGGATCATACACATCAATACATTGATGGACCCATGATCTCATCACTACATGCACTTCTACTAGCAACGTTTGTCCTGTGTCCATGCCGTTCAATAAATCCTCCACAGAAAATCTACCCAATGTGCAAGAGGCCTTCCTCAGGGCTTCTGAACCTTTTCGGTGTCATGGATCTCCTCAGCAGGAAATCAATTCTATTGAAATACAATTATCAATTTAAAAAAAACAGTTTGCAGACAATTTTAAAAACCCTGTAGATCAAAATCTTTGGGAAGTGAATATTGAAATCTAAAAATAAATTTTAGAAAAAGAAAAAAACCCATAGATCTTTTAGCATTTTGTGCTTTTGAATGTAGTCTTCAGATTGTAAACGTGTTATACATCACTGTCACTACAAGACAGACTCATCTCCTTTTCCAGTTGCACATATCATTGATGAGGTCCTTTAGGCTATTTTTTTCCTTGCACACAAATCATTGTCATCATTATTATCAGTAATAATGATAGCTGAGGTCATATAATGCTTTAATAACAACAATAATAATAACTTACATATAGCACTTTATAAACCTCATTTTATCAGTATATCCATGAGGTAGGCACAACAGAGGCTAAGTGACTAGACCACAGTCAAACAGCTAGAAAGTGTTTAAATCAGATTTTCATGACTCCAGGTCACCTAGCCTCTTCTAGGTTTACAAAGAAATGTATATGTATTCTGTCACTTGAGCCTCTAAGCAACTCTGTGAGGAAGGAATTTTTTTTATTTCCATTTCACAGATGGCAGAACTAAGGCAAAGAATGGAGAAGTGCCTTATTCAAGGTCACACAGCCAGTAAGTGCCTGAGGCCAAATTAGAGACCAGATCTTCTTGATCTCCTCTGCACAGTCCCACAGTAGGCATAAACCCTCTTCTCCACGTCCTAGCTCTTGTCCAACTGCTTGCTCCCACAACCTTGGCAGAATGTATTAAGAGAATGAAAATTGTTCTTAATATTAGCCTCAGCATTGTCTAATTAGGAAGGTAAAACTGCTGCTAACCAAAATCACATAATATATTCTGAAGCCAAGTAAAAGTGACTAGGTTCTGAGTATTGAACTGGAAAATGTTGCTCGATGTCTCCTGCCTCTTGGCAGAACTGGGGGATGGAGGAATAGAAGGACACACTCATTTATTTTCAGACTTTGGTGAGGTGCATGACTATACCTATTTATTACAAAAAGAGAGCTCTATTGGGGTGGGACTGAAAGGCATTGGTGGGTTAACAATAAGGTGAGAGAAAGGGGGGGGAGGGAGAGGGAGGGAGGAAGGAGAGAAAGGGAGAGGGGGAGAGAGAGAGAGAGAGAGAGAGAGAGAGAGAGAGAGAGAGAGAGAATAGTTAAATCATTTTTTAAAAGAAAGTAGTCTAGGAAATAGCCATAGGAGAATCCACTATATAATAGTCAATATGACATAATTAAGTCATACATTCTGGGGCACAGGGAGAACAGGTTAAAAAGCCCATCCTATGTTTAATTCATTTTATAAAAGGAAATTATGGGAAAAAATAGTCATTTGGGTAGAGAAAGCTTAAAATAAGGAAACATGAAGACAATTTTTAAAAAAATGTGAAGGTCCCAGAAAACTACATACCATACCCCTCCAAAAATAAATAAATCCCAACACTAGAAAAGAAAATATTTATTTCTAACTGGTAAAATAAACAGGGCCCTCAAACAAGGTGGAGGGAACCTTTTTAAAAATGGATTGCTTGCCTGTGAGAAAAGACCTGTGAAATCTGCAATGAGGTGAGTCAAGTACAAACCAGGAGTAAGCAGGCCCCCAAAAGAATACAAGGAATATCTTTCAAGAGACTGCAAGATCAACAATAAAAGGTTCATTAAATTCAACAAAAGAAGGAAGCCAGCTAGAAAATCAAAAAATGTACTGAGAGAAGAAAAAGCAATAGCAGAGTGAATCAATGGATTATTTGGTGTAGTCTTGACTGAGGAAGACTTAAAGGAGAGTCTCCCTTCCGAGTTCTTTTCAGGCAGACAGGTCAGAGGTATTAGAACAAATAGTGGTAAATATACAGGCTTCTCTAGACCTAATTGACAAACTAAATATAAATAAATCACCAGGCTCAGATGGCAGCCACCCAAGAGTTTTGAAGGAATTCAAGGGTGAAATATGGAACTGTTGGCCAAAATGTGTAAGCTGTCGTTATAGACGGCCACTGTGTCAAAGGACTGGCTGAATGCCAGTGTGACTCATGGGTAAGAAGGGCTCCAGAGGAGATGCTGGGAACAACAGTGGGTAAGTCTGACTTCCACAGTTGGGAAACTGACAGAACATATAATAAAGATTATAGCTGTTAAGTAAATGCCTACTATTTGAGTTATGGTTTATGTGAGAGCAAATCATATGTGAATAATCTACTAGAGTTTCTTAAAGAGATAAAAAAGTGTTTGATCAAGGGAAGCTTGGTGGATGTAATTTATTTAGTCCTTTTAAAAACTTTTTATTATAACCATCAATAAAAAAAACCACATGCATGGTTTTGCTTTTTTTTTTTTCTTTTTCCAGTGATCACTCATTGGTTACAGCCCTTCTATATGACCAAACTATTGTACAATGTGAAAGTATTTGCAGATCCTATACATGATTGCACGCCACCATGGGGGGGGGGAAAGGGAGGGGAGAAAATCTGAAACTCAAGTGATTGTGGAACTGAATCTTGTAAATTAAAAGTAAATGAGTAAATAAAAAAAAAATTTGCCCACAAAAAAAAAAAAAAACCACAGGCAAAATAAGAGGCAAAATATAACACCAGATTTTAGCCTTTAACAAAGCAAAAACAAACCAATCAACAAACAATTAACAAAGAAAATGCTTTTGTTCTGTTTTCCCTGCTAGGCCTGCCTGAAGCTCCACCACCTTTGGCTGGTTTCCTCTTTCCTCCTTTCTTTTCTTTCTTTTAAAAATATAATCTATGTCAGTTTATCTACAGTTTTGGTTCAGCTTATTTTGCTCTCCATCAATCTCATCTCAGGTACCTCATTTGCAAAATGAGACATTATAATCAATGACCTTGATATAACCTGTGAAGGTTCCTTCCAGTTCTCAATCTCTGATCTACTTAGGTCTTCCCAGATTTACATATCTATATAATATTTGTCTCTTTTATGGAGCCATATTTGGGTTACATTAACATAACAAAATAGTAATCCATTTTATAAATGTTGAAACACAGAACGTCCAATAAAACGTCCAGAAGAATGTAAGCTCATTGAGAGCAGGGGCCATTTTTGCATTTTTGTCTTTGTGTCCCTACCACAATGCCTCATACATAATGGCACTCAATAAATGGTTGTTGAATTATATTGTACAGAGGTTATTTCTAATATTTTGTTATTGCAAATGGAGCAGCTTTTAATATTTTTGCATAGATAGGTTCTTTCCTCCTCTTTATGATGTTTTTGGAATAGACTCTTAGCCCTGGTCAAAAAAGTGTGATCAGTTTTGTGGTTCTTACTGTATTTAAACCTTCAAAAAAAAAACTACTCAGAAAATTCAATGACTTCTTATTACCTCTAGGATCAAACATAAACTCCTCTGTTTGACTTTTAAAGTGCTTCACAACATGGTCCCAAACTGTCTGTCCCCCTCTATTATGCATTACTCCTCTTATCTTCTCTAC
Source organism: Pseudochirops corinnae (assembly GCA_028646515.1). Taxonomy (NCBI): domain Eukaryota; kingdom Metazoa; phylum Chordata; class Mammalia; order Diprotodontia; family Pseudocheiridae; genus Pseudochirops; species Pseudochirops corinnae. The sequence goes on from CM053588.1 coordinate 221,894,138, forward strand.
AGTATAAACAAACTGGCTTCTTCCTATCCTTACACATGAGAATTCAGTTATTTGTCTATACTCCAGCTCTTAGAACAGTGTCTGGCATGTAGTAGATGCTTAATAAATAGTAATTGACTGGTTGACTAGCTGGCTGTCCCCCAGAATGCACTCGCTCCTTACCTCTGCCTTTTAAAATCCTTTATTTTCTTCAAAACTGTATGAGTGGAAACTATTATGGAAAACTTTTTCTGTTCCTTCCAATGGTGAGTAAATTTACCATATATTTATTTCCTACATATTTCATATATATTTATACATAGGACCATAGATCTGGCACTAGAAAGGACTTCAGATGTCATCTGGTTTAACTCTCCCATTTTGCAGATGAGGAAAGTGAAATCCAGAGTCTAAGTGACTTGTCTAAAAACACACAGGTAATAAGAGACACATCTGGGATTTTAATTCAGGTCCCCACATTCCAAAGTCAATGCTCTTTCTACTGATACCATATTTATAGTGTCTCCCATGATCAAATGTAAATTTCTTAAGAATAGAGTCTCTTTTTTTTTTTACTTTATATATCTAGTACCTAGAACATATTAAGTATTTAATAAATGTATAGTGATTGGCTGGTTGATTGGATTCAAAAAGTCTCTTAGCAGAGTTAATACCAAAGCCCATAGTAAAAATTGAGAATTTTATTGTGGATAAAAACCTGATATATATACCATAACAAAAAGTAAGGCTAAATGGGGACTTCTCTTGACATTGAAGTGTTAAAGGCATTATATCATCCTTCACAGGCCCATATTACTTAACATTTTTACACATGATCTGGAAGAAAGACTACACAGTGAAATCTCCAAGTTTGTGGATGACACTAAGCTCCTCTCAGAAGTGGAAAGCCAAGCTGATAGGAATAAACTCCTAGGAGAATTCCACAAGACTGATTTAGTGGGGTAAAAAATGATAGATCAGTTTCATTATCAGTAAATAAATAAATAGGAAAATTATCATTCTAAACCAGTTTTAACTTGGGATCCATGAACATGATTTTTAAAAATATTTCAACTATTTTAATATAATTGGTTTCTACTGTAATCCTATTCATTTTATTTTATGTATTTAAAAACATTTTTCGAAGGAGTCCATAGGCTTCGCCAGACTGCCAAAGAGGCCAGTTAAAAAAAAAGGTTAAAAGGTTAAAAACCTCTATTCTAAAGTGAAATGATAAAGTAACATATTTGTTGTTTATTCTGATAAAAAGCTAAGTATGAGTTATTGTGGATTGTAATCTAAAGATGTTTACCATTGTATTAGAGGCAGCTAGGTGGCACAGTGGATTAGAATGCCAGTCCTCGAGTCAGGAGGACCTGAGTTCAAATCCAGCCTCAGACACTTACTAGCTGTGTGACCCTGGCATAAATCACTTAACCTTGTTTGCCTCAGTTTCTCACCTATAAAATGAGCTAGAGAAGGAAATGGCAAGCCACTCCAGTATCTTTGCCAAGAAAACCCCAAAGGGAGTCACAGAGAGTCAGATATCACTGAAATGACTCAAAAAGAACAATAACCTTTGTATTCCTGAGGCCAAAGAAACCTATAAAATGATGACCACCATTGGGAAGATATATTGGAAACAAAGCCAAAGGCATCACCCTATGCATATTTAAAGAAGTGTTTGTTTCGTATAAGTCTGATCACTTGTATCTAAAGAAGAAAAAGTGTACTGTGTATTTGAAGTGATTAAAAACCCAAAGAACACAGATTATCTACTACTTCTCCATCTACTAAGATGATCATTTAAAATGCATTTCTTAGGAAGATAGACTTGAAATTGAGAAAATAATTCATTGTTGGGAATATACCCTAAAGGTTTTAACCAAAAATAAACAAACTAGCCGATCAGTGCTTTTGTAGCAACACCACTTGTAATTGCAAATGAACCTAGAAGTCACTCAACTGTCCAACAACAGGAAAATGACTAATAAAATGTAGCACTCCAAGGCAATTAAGTCTGATAAGTATGTGGTGCATAAAGAAATCTAAGAAAGAATCATATATAATCAAGCACAGTAGAAAAGGAGAGCAGAGAACATGACAATGATTATGCAAGAGAAAAGGAATAAAAAAAGGAATAGTGATAGACACAAATAAAGTGATATCTTATACATTGAAATTAAGTGATTTGAATGTAAGTAACTGCAAAGCAAGTTGGATTATAGTGGTGAGAGCTTGGAGTATTAGTCCAAAGTGATGATTTCCAGGGTGTGCAGAATTCCTTCACCAATGTAGATCTACAGCTAGACTGTAATGTGTTGTCTTAGAGCTGCCAGCTGAAAAGTTAAGAGACTTTCTTATGACCATGCAACTAGAAAGTGTGAGAAGCAAGATCTCAGTCTAAACCTTGCTTCCAAAGCCAGCCCTCTATCCTCTATTATAGTATAATAGGTTAATAATAAATCTTTTTTTTTTTTAACATAGACGAGGGGCAGCTAGGCAGTGCAGTGAATAGAGCTCTGGCCCTGAATTCAGGAGGACCTGGGTTCAAATCTAGTCTCAGACACTTAACACTTAACTAGCTTTGTGACCTTGGGCAAGTCACTTAACTCCAATTGCCTTGTCTTCCCCCCTTCAAAAAAAACATAGACTTTAAAAGGTTGAGTTTTTTTCTGTCAAGAAAGATGAAGAGTGAGAGGAGCCAAGGTCAAAACATAAAATCAAAAAAAGATGTAAATAATATAAACATGGACACAACTATAAAACACCAGAGGGTCTCCCCATGAAGGACAGGGAAGAAACTTGTGAAAGCTTTAATTCTAAGAGTTAGCACAGTCAGTAGATAAAAGAGATTGAAGAAAAGCACAAATAAATTCATAGATTACAGATTTCCAGGGCATCACAATGGAAAGCTAAAAATCTTTGGAGGAAATATCTAAGCTTTTGAGTGTGACATTGTAGAGGGAAAATATTTTCGCCATAAAATATATCCTGGTGCCACTATCAAAGGTTCAGTTCAGGAAATATTTATTAAAGAACATACCAAGTTATTAATACAAAGTTTAGACAAAAGAGAAATAGAATGATGAATTATATGAAACTTTGGGCCTATTGAATATAGCACTTTGAAGTTTTTTTAGGATTATTCACTGATTCGGATTTTCCACATCTCTTCCTGGAAATTTGTAGGATGCCAAGAGGTCCTGGTACAGTGGATAGAGAGCCAGTCCTGGAGTCAGAAATCTCCCTCTGTTACATACCCCATGTCTGACTCTGGGCAAATTATGTAACTTCTCAATGACCCAGACAACTTACTAAAACTTTAAGCTGCAAAGTCAGTGCCCACTACCCTGTATTCATAGATAAGAGTTCCTTATCTCAATTAAAACAGTTAAAAAAAAAAAAAAGCAAAGAAAAAAAAACCCTTCACTGTTTGTGAAATGTGAGAAGTAACTCCTCAAATATATTAGTAAAATTATAAACATTTTAGTGATCATGGAACCAGAGTCAGGTTTGGCAAAACCCTAGAGGCCATTTACGAATGAGAAACTAAGGCCCGAAGAGTCTGAGTGACTTAGGAATCTCAAGTTTTGCACAAGTAGCATTAACTTGGATTCAAATCCAGGTCCTTTGACTTTCAATCTGGTATGCTCTTCAGAATACCATATTGTACCAAATAGATGAATGCCAGAAAATAATACAAATATTAACACAGTCTCTTTAGTTTTGTCTTTAGGTGTTTTTTAATTTAAAATATTTGTAGATTTATTATAGCCTTTTGAGTATATCAATCCTAGTTCATATTTATGGAATTTACTCAAAATTCCAATAAATTCCATTTAAAAATTATTTATTAAGCGTTTTCTATGTTCATAAACTGAACTAATAAAATCACAACTAGCACTTATGTAGATTTTTAGGGTTTGCCAAGCACTTTACAAATATCTCCCATGATCCTTACAATAACCTTGTGAGGAAGGGGTTCTTATTAGGCCCATTTTATACATGAGGAAAATCAGGCTGAGGGATTTTAAATGATTTGATCAAGGTCACATAGGTAGTAAGTCTCTGATACTGGATCTGAACTCAGGACTTCCTGACTCCAAGTCCAAAACTCCATCCACTATGTCATCTAGCTGCCTTTAGTGAATAACTAAACATGTTCATTAACCCTCATCCATGGCTTTGTTTTTATTAGCTCCTGCAGCCTTTCTTGGCCTCCATTTACTCCTTTGTAAAATGAGGGGGCTCATCTGGATGATCTTTTGTAAACACTCTCTGAGAAGGTCACACAAAATGTGCGATGTGTGAAATGGAGCGTTGTTTCACTATTTAATTCACAAGGATGGTCCATATTGAGGCATCTTGCCTATTTTCTCCCCTTCTAACTCCATCATCCTCACTTCCTCCCCTGTCATGCTCTATGCTGCAAAATGTAACTGTGCAGAGTTGCAGACAGAGGAAGACAGAGGAAGGAATCACGTGTGGATTGGAAACATTTCTTGAAAAATACCTTTAAAACACCATATAAGCTCTTAATCTTATCAGGTGGAATTTATTCATAAGGTTCTTATTAGTTGCAGGGTCTTTTGGTCTCATGTTTTTAAGTTCCAAAGCCAAAAAAGGGAGGTTAAAGGCAGACTTCCCATGGTTTTCTCATGGCAGATGGTCCTTCAGGCTTGTGTTTCATGCTTCACAATACGCAAAGGAAGTCTGGCATCCTGGTACAACCACACACTTGGCCTGTATTTTTGGCTCTCAAATGAGTTCCTAGACTCTGCTTCCTCTTATTTTGTTATGAGGCTGAAATCCTTTCCTAAACAGGCCAGAAAGGCAAGGTTAATTGTTAGCACCAACAATAATCATCACTGGCTCTAAGTTCTAAGGAGGCTAAGGTTCATCTAAGAATACAAGTGATGGACCAGTTCAGAGTCAGCCCTACCATTGTGGTGAAGGAGAAAATCTGGAGAAGGTAAGAAACATGGGAGACATGACAGCTGTCTTCAAGTATTGGAAGGGCTATCACAAAGAAGAAGTATTAGACTTATTCGGCTTGTTCCCAGAAAACCAAACTAGAAGCAATAGGTAGAAGCTACGAAGAAGTAGGTAAAACTTCCTAGCTATTAGGGTTACCCCAAAGTGGAATGGGCTGCCCCAGGAGGTTGGGCACTCTCTTTTCACTGGAGGTCATCAAGGCTGGATGAACACTTTCCCAACATGTTATAGAACGGATTCATGGTCAGGAGTGAGAGAGAGTCGAAGATCATTGCGACCCCTTCCAAGGCTGAAGAAGAAAAAAAGTTCTTAGGTCTATATCTATAGTTTTGGTCCCTCAAGATAAGAACTCTTATTCTGCCATCAGACGGACTATATTTACTCAGGTCTTAAGTAGTACTACTTTCTCCATCTATGTGCAAGTTAAAATGCACCAAAATCCTTTAAAGACATTTATCACATTCTACTTCATTTTATCCAAATATACTTTGAGATCGTTTTATACATTCCCCCTTCAATCCTCTCTAGTGAACAGAGAATGGCTTGAAATTTATCATTAAAAGGAACCTTAGATTTCTTCATCTGTAAAATACATAGATTGGACTAGATGACTACTGAAGTCCTTTCTAGCTCTAAATCAATGATCCTAGGACTCTCTGATTAATTAAGTCCAATTTCTCATATTAAAAACAAGGAAACCGCAGCCTAGAGAAGTTAAGAAACTTGCTCAGGGTTACATATCTAGTAAATAATAGAACCAAGATTCAAAACCAGAACCTTGGACTAACTCCAAATTCCAGGGTGCTTTTCACTGCCATATGACATATTAGGAAAGACATTGAATTTAGAATCAGAGAAATGGGCCAAACAGTAATAACCCAGTCTGAAGAATAACAATCTTAGTTTATCCTTTTTGTCCAAACGACTCTACTGTGATCCAGGTCCTGAGAAAATATTTAACTAGATGAAGTAGAATAATATAATCGCAAGACATAAAGTCATGATTTGATGAAGGTTCTATAAGTTAGATCTAGATGAGGAGTCCAAAGTCTATAAATATCTTTCTTATTGCTAGAGAAATCAAAAGAGAATTTTGATTTCCTCTATGTAATAGAGCAAGGGTTCTCACTTTGTCAGGGTCCATAGATCTTCAATCGGTCTATAACAGATTTTATGGAATCCATGAATTTGAATGGGAAAAAGATTACATCTTTATTTTGATATAATTGGTGGTATTGGTAATTCTCTGTTTTATTTTATGTATTCAAAACTTTATTCTGATAAGGTATCCACAGACTTCACCAGACAGCCAAAGGATAGAAATAAGGTTAAGAATCCCAATTCTAGGAAAGATGATATTTGTAACTCATGAGACTTTTCTCAGTATTAGGATAGTTGAAGGGTAACGGCACAGGGTGAGTTGAATATGAAGGAATGATATCTAAAAAATAAAATTAAGGGATGAGAGAGGAATATATTGGGAGAAGGAAAAAGGAGATATAGAATAGGGTAAATTATCACACATAAAAGAGGCAAGAGAAAGCTGTTACAATGGAGGGGAAGAGCAGGAAGGTGAAAGGGAATGAGTTAACCTTACTCTCATTGGATTTGACTTAAGGAGGGAATAACATACACACTCAGTTGGGTATCTTACCCTACAGGAAAGCAGGGGGGAAGAAGACAGAGGGTAAGGAGATTGGGGGGGAATGATGGAAGGTAGGGCAGATTGGGGGAGGGGGTAGTCAGAAGCAAACACTTTTGAAAAGAGACAGGGTCAAAGGAGAAAATAGAATAAATAGGAGGCCGGATAGGACAGAGGGAAATATAGTTAGTCTTTCACAATATGATTACTATTGAAAGGTTTTACATAGCTACACGTGTATAACCTATATTGAATTGCTTGTCTTCTCAGTGGGGGTGGGTGAGGAGGAAAGAAGGGAGACAATCTGGAACTCAAAGTTTTAAAAATAAATGTTAAAAAAATTGTTTTTACATGCAACTAGGAAATAAGATATACAGGCAATGGGGTATAGAAATCCATCTTGTACTATAAGAAAGTAAGGGGTAAGAGTGGAGATAGGAGAGGATATAAGAGAGGGCAGAATGAGGGAAGGGGTAATCAGTATGCTTGCCATATTGGAGTGGGGGTAAGGGAGAGATGGGGAGAAAATTTGGAATTCAAAATCTTGTGGAAATGAATGTTGAAAACTAAAATAAATAAATTCTAAAAAAAAAAAAGAAAGAAAACCAAAAAAAGTTCAATAAATCAAAATAGTTAACATTTTAAAAAAATGAATAAAAGAAAAAAAGAAAATTTAAAAACAAGAATCCCAACTCTAAGGGAACTCAGGCAGTTGCCCATGCAGATGGCAAACTATGGGCTTGGAGAGAAGAGAGACAAAAAGATTTGTATGTCACCAATGGTTTAGCAGATGAATGAAATGAAAGGAGAGTGATAGGAGAGGTTGAACTCAAAAGCCATCATTCAAATATGATTGATAATAGAAAATTCCAAATAAATGAATTATAGAAATCAATAAAGATGTTATTTGTTCAGGGTTCTTAATCAACAGAAAATTTATCATAGATTCAGGAGGCAATTAAATAGAAGAGCATCAATATCCTCATATTAATTTTGCTGCTCTTATAAACCTAATAATTCTGATAAGCCTAACAATGTTTAGGCTTAATAATAATAACAGATCCTCTTTATATTGCACCTTAAGGCTTACAAAACCTTTTCTAAGACTTCCAACAACTAGGAAAGGAAACTGGCACCAGGAATAAAAGTAATTTGACCTAATGTGAATGAATGTGCTGTTTAAGATGGCTTATTACCCTTTCCATGTATAATCTCAGAGCTTCACAGAATTTGAAAGTTGGAAAGGACCTCATAGGCCATCCAATCTAATCCAAACCAAAAGAGAATCTTCTTATCGCATCCCCAAAGTCATCATCTGGCCTCTGCTTGAAGACCTGCAAGGAAGCAGCACCCATCACTCCCAAAACAGCCAATTCTTCCACCTGGGGACAGCTCTACTTGTCAGAAAGTTGTTTTTGTTTTTGTTTTTGTTTTCCCCTGAAATGAAGCCTAAATTTGACCCTTTGAACCTTTAACTCATTGTTCCCATTTCTGCCCTCTGGAGTCAAACAAGAAAAATCTAATCCCTCCTTCACATGACAATCCTTCAACTATTTGAAGACAGCTATTATGTACCCTGAAGGCAGTTAAGTGACACAGAGGATAAAGTGCCTGGCCTGAGGTCAGGAAGACTCATCTTCCTGAGTTCAAATCTGACTACTTACTAGCTGTGTGACCCTGGGCAAGTCACTTAACCCTGTTTGCCTCAGTTTCCTCATTTATAAAATGAGCTGGAGAAGGAAATGGTAAACTGACACCATTATCTTTGCTGAGAAAACCCCAAATGGGGTCATGACGAGTTAGACGTGACTGAAAACAACTGAACAACGACAACAAATCACATCCCTTGAATTTTCTCTTTTCCAAACTAAATGTGCCCATATTTTCAACTATCCCCATATGACATGGACTCAAAGCCTTTTCCTCTAGACAATCTCCATTTTATCAATGTCTTTCTTATCATTTTATCAATGTCCAGAACTGAATACATACTACATATAAAGTGCCATCAAAACAGAGTACAGCAGAAATTAATCTCTGTATTCTAGGAAGTTATGTCCTTCCATTAGCTTTGGGGGCTCACAAATTATAAAGTCATCTTGAACTTAGAGTCCACTAAAAACTCCAGATCTTTTTTTTCAGAACAACTGTAATAAAATATGGCTTAGCCATCTTATACTTGTCAAGTTGATTTCTTTTTGTACTTAAGGTCAAAATTTTACATTTATTCCTTCTGAATTTGATCTTATTGGATTCAACTCAATGTTCGAATTTTTTCAAAATCGTTTAGAAACATGACTCTGTGATTTAGTTTGTTAGACATTCCTCCTAGACTTGTGTCATCTGAAAATCTGATGAGCAAAAAACATCTATGCCTTTGTCCAAATCATCAAAAAAAAATTAAACAGTGACTATAATATCTTATTAGCAAATGATGGCAAAATAGATGTTTTCTCTGGTCCCTACTACCTCTGAGAAAAAGGTAAGAGAAAATATGCAACAGATGCAGAATAACTACAATTGAATCCAGAGGACAAGAAAGGTACAACCTCCTTGAGCCTTATAAATTGCCACTGGAGAATGACTTAAGTAACAAATATTTGTTAAGTACCTACTTTATTCCAGGCCTTAGGGATACAAATATGATGAATAAAACAATCTTCAATCATAAGGAACTTACATTGTAGTGGGATAGACAGCAATAACATATATAAGGCTCCATAGAATAAACATAAAGAGAATAAATTCAAATAGATATGAAGTATAATTTAAATTATTAAATACAAGGTAATTTGAGTAGGAGAGCATCTTCACATAGATATTTGAGCTGAATCTTGAAGGAAGAGGGGAAGGAAGGAGGATTCTGAAATGAAAGTGAGGAGAGAGTGCATTCCAGGCATTTGAGACAGTCAGTACAAACACATGGAACTGATAGATGGGGAGTCATGAGAGGAACATAGAGGTCAGTTTATCTGGATCGAAGAGTATAAGAAGGGAAGGCTAATCCTGAAAGCTCTCACTCAGCACCTCCACCTCACCAACAGTCTTCACTTTCTTTTAGGGATCCACATAAATTTGGATCTGAGAACCAAATAGGGATTCCCTTCATTTTCAAAAGCTGCTTGCAGACCATCTCCCTGCCCATTCCTTATCATGCAAGGCAGACACTGGTTCTGTCTGAATAAAAGAAAGGGAAATGTTGTGCCTTTTGCTTGGAGTTCCCAGGTTGGAGATTTCCAGGATTGCAGAGAAACTTTCGAAATAGCCATCCCTCATTCTTTAAAAAGGAGCAGACATTGATTGAGCCCAGCTGAAAAAAGAAAGAACATGATCCATGCTAGGAATTGGGGCAGTAGGCCAGAATAAACTGCTACACCAGACCTAAACAAAGAGAATTGGAACCCAGGTGGGGCTATTCCTGTCCTCAAAAAGCCACATAGGGCTGGGACCAAGGTTAGAGAAAGGAAAATCCTCCAACCTGGGAAGGGTATGAGGTAACTTTACATTCCAGTTCTGGGGTATATCCATCATCTAAGTGGCACAAGTCAGAAAATGAGTGTCAGAGCATTACATGGGGGGAAGCAATAAAACTCTTTGGATTTCAAAAGGAAGAAAATTTAATCAAAACTATAACACAAGCAAACAAATCAACAAAGAAGATTCTAAAAGTAGCAGAATGAGTACTGAATGTTCAATGTATATACAAATATTACACGACAATGAAAGGGAACCAATGCCTTGTGAAATACAAAATTCTGTGGAATCCCAAGAGAACATGAAACAACATTAAGAATTGCAAAATGGCTCAAAAGAGAAATGGAATTTTTCCAAGAAGAAATTAGAGTGGAGTAAAGGTCAGAATATATAACTTTCAAAGGAGAAATAATTATCAGCAGATTAGGAAAACTTGAATCCAGAGAGGCAAGTTTTTCCAAAGAAGCAAAAGAGAGAATAATAGATTTAGAATACAAAAATACTGAACTGGAGGATATTTTGGTAGAAGGAAAGCAAAGAGCTATAACATTAAAAGAACGCCTGATCTCTATATAAGCCAACGCCATTTGCCATGGTGACAGGATGTACAAAAGAACATGATTGAACATGTTATTGCTGAAAATAATACAAAAAACCTGCCCAGAACTTTTGAATACAGAAAACAAAGCACCAATCAAGAGAGTCCACAGATTGCCTCCAGAAAACAAACCTGTGCTTCAGACTCTAAGATATATAGTGGTTAAATTTAACAATCTTAATGATAAACAACAAATTCTGCAAGCAGCCGGAAGAAAGACCACCAAACAAGGAAAGGAAATTGACACGACTATTCTGTACCCACTAGAAATTGCAGAAGGGAATGCAATAATATACTCTGAGGGGGAGAAAACCACAAGATACAAGACAGAATTATATACCCTGCAAACCTGAGCCTAATTGTCAATGAAAAAAAAGGTATATATATTTAATAAAAAAACAGACATTTGAGTCATTCCTGACAAAAATAATCCAATACTTCAAATACTAAAAGCATGACTGATAAATAAGTACAATTATCATGAAAAGAATAAGTAATGAAATAAATTATTCTATGTCTAAAATTTATTTTTAAAAACAGAGAAAAAATGTTAAATGGCTTGGAGCCAAACAGAGATAGATACCTAAGGTATCCCATTGGAAACCTTCTGCCCCCTTGACACTGAACCATTAACAAGTGCTCTTTTGAGTCCAGCTGTCCAATCAGTTTCGAATCCATTTGGCTATATATTGTCTAATCCATGTCTCTCCATCTGCACCACAAGAACTGTATGAGCTATTTCATCAAAAACTTTGATAAAATCTAAGTAACTATATGTACAACATTTCTCTTGTCTACCATTTTAATAAACCTGTCAAATAAGGAAATGAGGCTAGTCTGGCATGACCAGTTCCTGACTTTCCTATCAAGATGTTAGTCAATCATTTCTTTGATGGCCTACTTCAAATTTTTTTCCCAAGAATCAAAGTCAAGTTCATCATTGACCTCTATAGTTTGCATTCTCTCTTCTCTCTCTCTCTCTCTCTCTCTCTCTCTCTCTCTCTCTCTCTCTCTCTCTTCCTCTCTCTCTCTCTCTCTCTTTCTCTCTCTCTTTCTCTCATCAGGACACTTGACTTTCTCCAATCTCATCATCTCTCTCCTTTCAAATATCACTGACAGTACCTTAGAAATGACACTGACCAGTTCTTTCATGACTCAAGGATGTAGTTTATCCGAACCAAGTGACTTAAACTTATTAAGAGCAATCAGGAGTTCTCTTTTCATGTCCTAACATGTCTTGGTTACCTCCTTCCTATTGGTAATTTTTGTTCTGTCATCCCAGGATAAAGCTCATTCCTCTTTAGAGAGAAAACAGAAAGAAAATAAGAAATTAATAGCTCTAACTTCTCTCTATTGCTAGGTACTATTGCCCCATGCACCTCAAGCAAAGGTCTTATCTCTTCTTTGATCCAAGTGACAGCTAGCTAGTGGAGTGGATATGATGTTGGACTTGGAATCAGGAAGACATGAGTTGGACTCCTGCCTTGGACACTTACTAACTGTGTGAGCATGAGTCTCTTAGCCTCAGTTTCCTTGTCTGTACAATGGAGATAATAATAGCACCTTTCTCAAAGGGTTGTTGTAAGGATCATATGAGATAACATATATAAGGTGTTTGCCAACCTTAATGTGTTATATAAATAACAGAAGTCATCATTATCCTTTTTCTCTTATTCCTTAGCTTCTTTGCTAACTGCAGCTCATTCTGCCCTTTAGCATTCCTGAATTCACTTTTTATTGGGCCATGTCACAATCCTATTCATTTTCTGCTTCCTGGATTTGCTTCCATCTTCTGTTCGTTTCTTTTTTAAAATCTAAATTGGTGGGTGAGTTCCCCCTGAATCCACTTCACACACTACTAGTAATCCAGAGAACGTTGTTCTAATCTTGGCTCTGCTACTTAAACTGTCACATAGCCTTGTACAAAATCACAGCATGTCTTTGGGCTGCTATTTCCTCATAAGTAAGGCAAGGGTTTGTCACTAAGGTCCTAATGAGACTGAAAGTTTGATGATTCTATAATTACAAAGAAGTTCGTTTTCCTCTGAACCTAACCAATCATATATAAGAGTTTATAAGTAGTCAATGCTCTATGCATATGAGAGACAGGGAAGAGAATGGATAAATAAAAATCAGAAATTTCTCATTTAAGTTGTTTGATCTAACCTCTTCCCCACCGAAATCAGTAGCAGTAAAGATTGCTTAAAATTTCTTCACCTTCTCCCCCCTTCCTCCCTCAATAGCACAGTAACTAGGCAGTGGGGGGCCTTGTACTTAGCAAGACAGAGAAGGAATGAAAAATAATCACGTTGACCACTAGGAACTAGGTAATATACCTCTGAAAAAGGTGGTTGCTATGATGAGGAAGAAAGTTGCAAAGGATACCAAAGCGCCTTTTTCCAATATAAGCCATTAGTTGACATTTGCATAAGCCTTTTAAAGTTTGCAAAACAATTGACATGCTTCAATCATCTTACTTAAAGCTTTACAGTAATTCTATGAGATAAGTCAATCTACAAATAAATATTTATTAAGCACCTACTGTGTGCCAGGCATTCTGCTAATTCCAACATGTATTATTATCCCCATTTTATGGATGGCTGTAAGGACAGTCAAGGGACTTGTCTGTGATCACACAACTAGAAAGTGGCACGAATGGGATTTGAATTTAAGTATTCTTGACTCCAGGCCCAATGCTTTATCCACAGCTCTCCACTACTTCTCTCTCTGTGTTGACATACCATCTGACAAGGATGCTTCTGTGCCTTCTTTCTTTTTCATTACTGCTTCTAGCTGGACATAGCCCAGACTGAAAAGATCAATATGTGACTTTTAGTCCTTTCTCTACTAAGAATATGTGCAGTTCATCTTCTGACTTAGGACTATTTACAAAGGGTGCTGCCATGGGCCTCATGGGCTGCACAGAGATTTAGCTAGAATCAAAGCTGATTGCTACACCCCCTCTGTCACTTTCCAACCATCAGCCATATTATACTGCTTCACGGTGTGTTCCATTTTGTCCTGATCAGTCTGCTTTGTCACACATCAAAGGAAAGCTAACGCTTTGGAGTCCAGTGCATTTTAAGAGAACTCAATGACTGACTGTCCCTTATTGTTAAAAATGAGAACTGAATTCTCCACTCTGTTCTCCCTTTGCTGTAATGCCAGCCAAAGATGCATTTCTTCCTTCCTCTCACTTTGTCTATACTACTCAAGAAGAAAGATGGCAGGCTGAAAAAGAAGATACAATATTGGAACCAATTGGAAGTCTGCCTGATTAAAAGCTAATTATTGGACTAAGGGCAAGCACAGCAGCAACATGTCATACAGAATCAGAAATCTATACAAGAAAACCCTGTCATTTGCTTGCCTTAAAAAAGGATGAAACAAACCTTCTGACTAGAGCATTTGTGTCAGTGCTTCTTAGTATAAAGGCTTGACCTCCAGCCTTAAAAATCAGGAAAATATAGGCTCCTGACTCAGACATTAACTTGTTATGTGACTTGGACAAATCATTTAACCTCTCTTAGTCTCAGTTTTCTCTTCTGTAAAATGGACATAATAATAGCACCAATCTCCTGGGTTTGGAATCCACTGAATTGGGGCATGCAGAGTGCTTTATAAGCCTTATAGCATTATATAAATGTCAGCTGGGCTAATTTTTTAAAAAACACAGAAAAATCACAAACACAGAAAAAATACAGAAAAATCACAAACACAGAAAAAACACCAAAAAAAGTTCTTATAGCTTGTTTAAATTCTACCTAGAAATAAAACTAGAGTTTAGTCAGTGACCAATCAGTTTTGGGGTTTCTTTCCAACCACTCAATTACTAAAAGGTCAGCCTAGCAACAGGCTCATGGTGCTTTCTGCCCAAACAGGCAAAGTTCTATTCAACTATAGTGTATTATGAAATCTAAGAGAAGGAACAGATGAATAACATTATGCTGAGGAAGAAAGCAGGAGAAATGAAGAGTCTTGGAAATGTTTCTTAGCCCTTTTGAGAAATGTTATTTTCTAAGGATAGACTTCACAAAATAATAACAAGCAACCCAAATTTCCTCAGTGTTTCAGGATGCAGTGGTTCGATAAACTGTCACAGCATTTCATATGTTAAGAGTAAGGGCAAAAAAGTTATTCAATTCTCATATGATGAGCAACAGAACTATGGGGAGGGTGAGAAGGGGGACAGGACAGGAAGGGAGAAAGGGGGAGGACTCCAGTAGTGAAAAGTAAGCTGAGACAGAAAATCTAGATTCACTTCCCAACTTTGCCACCTACTACCTATGTGACTTAAACAAGTAACATAAAACCTCTCTGGTCTCTGTTTCTTCATCTTTAAAAATAAGGCCATTGGATAATATGACCTCGAAGGTCTCTTCCCTTTCTAAACCTTTGATCCTATGAATAATACCCAGAGACTCTTTCCTCTACAGACCTTATAATTACATTCACAGTGCCTGCCATTCCTGACTTAGAAATATTCATCCCTTCACAAAGTCTTATTCAAGAGTAATGCTATTTAATTTGTTAATTTATTCAGAAGTTATTTTGGTGGGCAGAATATTTTAGCTCCAAACATAAGTTAATACAGATTTCAGAAAACCTTCCCGGTACTCAGTGGCTGTGACATGTTCGGCACTAATATCATGCTGCAATCTTTAAAAGTTTATTAACCTTAAAGAATTTCAAGCCATACATTTTTTTAATTAATCTCAAACCAAATTGAAGATTACACATATTAAGCATACCTTGAAGAACTGAATATTGGGTATAACAATCATCCATGGTTGCCTAGCAACAGCTGCACCGCCACTTTCTGTCGGATTGATTCTAGACAGTGGAGTAGAGCTGGTGATAAATACATCTCTTCTTGTGTCACTTTACTAGAGAGGTGCCCATAGACTATGATTAATGGTGGTCTATTTTGTTATCCTGGGGTGCTCAATTTCTATGAATATTTGAGGGGTGAGGGGAACCCTGGTAGAATGCTTATCATGAAATGCATGACTACTTGTAGATTCCACCTCTCACATCCTTCCCCTTCTCCCTGCACACACCACAGCCACCCCTATCAAGACCTTTATCACATCTTACCCAAAGGTTTATAATCATTTCCAACTGGTCCCTCTGCTCCCAGCTTCTCACCCAGGGTGTGCTAGTAAATGTTTAACAATTGGCTATTCAGAAAGAAAGGGGAAAAAAAGCCTGTGAGCTACTTTTAAAAATTTAATCTGTATTATTAACATTTTCTCCATCACTTTAGACAATCAACAAAATAATAAATCAAGGTTTGAGTAATAGCATTTGTCAGTTTCTATGGTATAAGTGCTCACACTGAAAATTTAACAATAGGCTCATTTTTAAGGAGTTAACTCCCTTATGAATGTTCTTATTTTTACAGACAAAGAAACTGAAAGCTGTTATGAGCTTTCTCCAATATAACCCTGCTTTACTTCTCAAACCCATCTCATATATAGCTGCCAAATTTATATTCCTAAAGTCCTGACCATGTCACTTGCTTCTAGGATCAAATGCAAGCTGTGTTCAACATTTAAGCACAATCTGGCTCTGAACTGTTTTTCAAGATTAATTGTACATCCTTCATTGTTGTACATTCCAGTCAGGATGGCCTACTTCCTCTCTCTGGTATATAACACTCCATCTCTTGCCTCCATACTTTTGCATAGGTGTAGCAACAACACAATATTCACAGAGCCAATGGTGACTGTAAATATCCCAGCATAGTTCTCAATTGCAAAATATAACAGACTCTCCACATAGAAGAGAGAAATAAAACATTTATTCAAACACCAGAAAACCAATTCCCAACACCAGGAAACCAAATCTATCATAGCAACATATAAGTTAATACAGCATAACACAACAGAGAGCCACATCACATTTTAGTCTTCACACAAACCAACACTCATAAACCTAGCTGTCATACCAGGGGGGAAATACTCACAAGCCTAGCTGTATCTCTGGTTGTGTCCTCTCTTTCCCACCATTTAGCTACTCTGAATCCCTTCATGCTGTGGGTTCTGCTCCACCCTTCAGCAAACTCCTCTCACCACAGACTCCATGTGACTACATTCAACCTATTAGGGGGCAAGGAAGATCTTCAAATTACCATTACCATTACAATAGGTTATCCCAAATGTTTAGAATGCTCTCTCTCTCTCTCTCTCTCTCTCTCTCTCTCTCTCTCTCTCTCTCTCTCTCTCTCTCTTTCTCTCTCTTCTTTTCCCCCCCTCAGTCCTCCCCTCCTCTTGTTTCTTGGGATCTTGAGCTCCCTTCAAGATTTAGCTCAAAGGTGACCTCCTTCAAGAGTTCTTTCCTAATTCCCACAGTCATTATTCACCCGCCCCTAATCACTCTACTTTTCTTTTTTTGCATCATCTGCCTTTATTATCTAGGAACATTATAGTATTCTACTATTCTATTACATCCTACTAAATTAATAGTAGAAAAATATTAGTAGAATAGTATTCTATTAATAGTAGAAATCAGTTCCTTAAACCACATGGATTAGGATAGGGATTATACCTATGATTTCATTTATGCTGGGAATTCCTAGATAAGGAAATCTCCTCTACTCATTTAGGTCAGCATCTTCTCAGTAATGACTAGTCTTAGAAAGTACTTCTTAGATTGTGGGTTGCAACCCCACAATTTAAGAAGTGCTGACCTAGAACACTGAGAAATTAAGAAACTTGCCCAGATCACACAGTCATTATATGTCTAGAACTTGAACCCAGATCTTGGCTTTGAGGCTAGTTCTCTATCTACCACCCCACACTTCCTATCTCTCCACACGTACAGCTAAAACAGAATCAATAACACATGAGTAACTCATTCTATCATGTTTTAAAAATTCAAATGAAAAAAATATACTTAGCTCCCACACATTCTAATTTCCAAAATAGAATATAAGATTATATCAGGTGTGCCTTAAGACATTCCCAAGGCCATCCAATTCTTTAGAATGCCTGAGGTAGGCCCCCAGCCAAAAAATGTCATCTCTCATCCCATTTCCTCCAGCTGCAATCTATTGTTACAAATAACCTTTTTAGTCCTGCATACATTCCTATGTCTGTACATTTGCATTACTGGAGTCCCTATTGCCACAATTGCCAAGGAGCTCTTGAAGTGCTGTTGCTGGGTTTTGCCAACTCTGTTTGGCTGCCTAGCTCATTCCGGGTTCCCAAAGCTGGCAATCTAGTATGCTAATAGAATTCATTAGCCCCAGCTTTGACAGACAGTTAAAGCAGGACACCACACAGTCAGGCCAGTGTTTCATGGCCATTGTGCTGTTTCAGGAGGCACAGCTAACTCAAAGAAGTTGATGACAGGGTTTTCAATGGGGGACATTAGAGTCTCGGGTAATGGAGAGGTTGGACATGCTAAGCAGGCAACACTGCCAACAACCTTGATTTGATTTCTGGCACCAATCACGGGCTTGGCAAAGACAGCAGTAATGAGATAAACTGAAATACCAGGCAATGGGACTGGTCTTTGAAGTAATTATTCTCTGGGGTAACAAGGGACAAGATGAAAAGGTTTGCAGGGACAGACAAGACAGTGGGCACACCTGGGACCCAATTTGCATCCCAGAATTCCAGTATGCCTAGCAACATTCTCTTGACTCAGGTGTGCAGAGTACTAAACAGTCTGTCAAAAAGGAGTGAATAAATGGGAGAGAGTCTGGGAAGGAAAATAAAGTTAGAAAAATATATAAGCAAGATGGAGAGGCTGCCAAACTGTGGGAAATAAGAGAAAGAAATAGGAATGTCTGGCTCTCAGAATCATCTTCTAACCCCAGGTCCTTCCTAATCACTCCAGTGGTTAGGAATATTTGTAAAGGCTTTGGCACAGTACTTGGCACATCGGAGGAGCTTCTCTTCTCTCTTACTCACCACCCTGAAATGTCTTCATTTGTATGTTGTCTTTTCTTGTCAGTGTGTATACTGTTTACCAGAGTATAATATATAAGCTTCTTGAAGGCAGAGATAACTTCATTTTTTCTTTTTTTGGTCTTAGCACTCCCAGCACCTAGCATAGTGCTTTTTGCCACATTGTAAGTACGTAATAAAGGACTATTAAGTGGAACCAAATTAAATTAAATTAATGGTGTTCCCAAGCTCATGATCAAGAAAGCTGGAGACATTTAACCTTCCCTTACAAGATGATCTACTTTTCATCCACAAATGGAAGAATGAAACAAAAGGGGACACCATCTGACAGGAACGGATCAGGAAACAAATAGTACATCAGATAGTCTGTAAAGTTCTGTTCGGAAGGTAGTTATTATTTCTGTTGGAAATTGTTATTGGTGTTATCATTACGATTATTTTTGTTGGTTATTGTTGTTTTCATTATTATTACGCTACAGCAGCTTCAAAATCCCTTGGGACATGGGTGATAATATGGATCTGCTTTTGGCGTTCCTCCTTCAGAAATGAAATTTCTCTAAATTTAAAAACCTAAAGTAAAATGATTGAGGAACATTTTCAACTCACGGTTCACGTCATGGATCCTTCACACATAACTAGGCCCACCTAAGAATCTTAGTTTAGGAGAGGCCCAAGGCTAAAGTTGAATCTGAAATGAGTCATTTCTCTCTCTGGTGCTGAGTAATACTTCTGAGTCAAGTTGGAGGTGACTGGCGAAGCAAGGTAGGCAACCACAAATATGTGTTGCAAACTATCAGAGTTGCTCCCTGAGGGCAAAGCTGGGTCTTTAGCTTTCTGCTGTTAATCTTTTGATCTTTACAACAGAAAATATCCCCTAGCTGAAATAAACTATATCCTTGGCCTGATAATGGGAGCATAGCCAGAAATCACAAGTGGACTTTGCACTCATTTTAAAATGGTTAAAATCAAGAGATATTCTTAATATACCTCCAGGGAAATCTAGGACAGTGAACTAATCACCATTTCCCCTTCTTTCTGCTCTCCTCAGGAAAGTGGGGGTGATCCCAGAGAAGACCTATTGATTACTCTCAACATGGTTTAGCCCATCTGCCACTGCTACTTTAGGAATGATAATAATTTACACAAAGTAGTAAATGGAAGGGTCAGGATTTGAAACCAAGACATCTGATTCTATATTCAGTGTTCTCTTGACCGTATCACAAAGCCTCAACGTCTGCATCATTATTAAGTGTGTTGAATAACAATTGTTTCACTATCTTCTAAATATTACTAGTCTCCTTCATTGACAAAATATATGATCCTGTCTTTGTGAATTTGATCATCATACAATTTTGCCACTAATTTAATTTTGGTTTTTGATGTCATGGGCACAAGGAACACCTCCCATTGGACAGCATTTACCTAGAACTCTATAATAGGGCCAGAGAGAGGACCATTATCATGGTCTTTCATGGTGGAGGTGTCCAAGGTTCTGATGGAACCTCCCCAGTTTGGCAGCATTGGGGTAGGAATGAGGCTGTGGCTGAGAAATCACTGCTCAGTTGGGGGTCAGATTTTCAGTGTGTAGAAGCTAAGTCCAAGAGTTAGATGATAATGGAGCTAAAAGGATAGGTTGATGGGGGTGGGAGGTGGAGGTGGGGTATCCTGAAGAAGTTGACTCAAATCCAAAAATCAAAAGTCAAGGGAAGAGAGACAGTGCTGGCAAAAGGTTATCTCTGAGCTTTGGGCTTTAGTAGTTCAGTACCTGTGGCTCCAAGAAGCTGTAGCATGTGCAGTGGCCATACTCCAGTAAAATCATCTTGGCTGGCCAACAGGTGTTAAATGTTTTTGAAACTAGGATTTCACAAAGAATAGAAGGGTGGATTTGCAGGGACGTACTTCTAAATGTTTAACGACTGTGTGTGTGTGGGGGGGGATATGCAAACACACTTCTAAATTAAAACTTTTCTCCATCGTTTTCTTATGTGTTCTGTAGATGATCATCATAACAATAAATCAGGTCCTGATATGTTCGGTCATTTTTCAGTCCTGTCTGACTCTCTGTGACCCAATTTGGGGTTTTTTGGGGGGAAAGATACTGGAGTAGTTTGCCATTTCCTTTTCCAGCTCATTTTACAGATGAGAAAACTGAGGAAAACAGGGGTAAGTGACTTATTCAGGGTCACAAAGCTAGTAAAAGTTTCTGATGTGAGACTTGAATTCACAAAGATGAGTCTTCCTGTCTCTAGGTCCATCACCATCTAGGTCCACCGCACCACCTAGCTGTCCTTCCTGATAGTGTTTGCCAGTTTCCAAGGTATAAATGCTCACACTGAAAATTTAATAATCACCTCTCAAGAACAGGTATCAGACTCCAATATGTCCTTGGTTGTATCTCACATCAGGGAAACCATGGATATTTTAAGTATTCTTCTTAGCAATGTTACTGCTATCAAGGAGATGTGGTCTACTTTGAGGAGCAAGTTAAAGACCACTTTTCCGTGGGGAAGAGGTTAATTTGAATCACAAATTTTGGGTTATGCAGGGTAGTAAAGCCAGGGTTTAAATCTTTTCCCTGTCCAACTCTGCATCCCAACCTTTTGAAAAAAGTTTTCACAAAGGACCTGAAATATTATTTATTTCTGTTTCACTTCTTCAGAACAACTCCTAAGGAAATCAACCCCAATGTACCTTGGGAAATGAAATGCCAGTAAAATTAAGTAGGTGAAGCAGGGAGGATTATGCTTTGTAGTTCAGGATTTAAAAATCTATTCAGACCCATTAAGAAGGAAAGCCTTGTTAAAGAAGCTGCTACATGGCAGAGTGGATAGAGTACCAGACTTGGAGTCAGGAAGACCTCAAATCTGGAGAAGGAAAGGAGTGAATGGTGAGTCTGAAGTAGGGGGGTGGTACTGTGAGTGGAGAGAGGGAGAGGGAGGTGAGGAAACAAGACTCCTGATTAGATATGGATGGAGAATAAGAGGCAGAGAGGCACTGGTGATGGTGGTACTGGTGACATCATGACAGTGGTACCTTGGTGACACTGGGGATAGTGACACAGATGTGACAAAGTTTTCCCACCCCCACTTCTCACTCCCCAAACTACTTTTCTGTTTGTCTTACTACATCCTGCTTCTATCCTGCCTGGGGCAGCCCTTAGTCTATGGCAGTTGTTGTTGGCTCTTAATACCTGGCTATTGGCCTGCTAATGGCTTCTTTGTCAAATGTCTGCAATGTCTTTTATTTCATCTAACTGCCAGTACCACCTCTGTCACCCATCTATCAATGCCACCTGTGATACCAATATCCACCTGCCACCTGTGTAATATAACTGTAAATTCTACCTATGTCACTTATGTGTAAATGGCACCAATGTTCTGTCACCCATGTCACCTACTGCCAATGTCACCTATGTCACCAACATGACACTGTCACCTATCCACCAATGTCAGTAATGTCACCTACCTGCCAATGCCAATTTTTTCATCTATCTGTACATCTCACCTACTGACAAATGTCACCAGTTTCACCAAAGTGTCCATGTCATCTATGAGCCAATGCCATCAATGTACCAGTGTCATTTCTGTCACCTATAACCAAATGTCACCCATATCTCCTCAACCATTTCCATCTTTGTCACCTATTTGCAAATGTCACCTCCATCACCCATCTGCCAATGTCACTTGTGACATCAATCTCCAAATGCCACCTACATTACATACTAGCAAATGACATCTATGTCACCTCTCTGTTTAGGTCACCTACATCCCTTACTGGCCAATGGCACCTATAGCACCTGCCTGCTAACAGCACCCTTGTCAAATGTCTGCTACATCTTTTATTTTACCTAATTGCCAATGCCACTGGTGACACCAATATCCAAATGCCATATATGTCATTTTATGGTCAAATTCCACTTATGTCACTTATGTGTAAATACCACCCCTAAACGCAAAATTCCCTCATATCACATATCTATTTTTGTCACATTTACAAATGTCACCAATGTGCTAATGTCACCCATATCACCCATGAGCCAATATCAATCATGTCACCTATGTACCAATGTATCTTGGGTCACCAAGGTACCACTGTCACCTATGTCACCTGTCAATGCCACTTTTGGCACCTACCTGCAAATCTCACCTATGTCACCCATCTACCAATGGCACCTGTAACAGCAATCTCCACATGTCACTTATGTCACTTATGTATAAATGTCACCAATTCCCCTAAATACAAATGCCACTTTTGGCCACTTTCTATACATGTCACTTATCTACAAATGTTACCAATGTGCTAATGTCACCCAAGTCACCTTGTCACCAAGGTGTTGTTATTATCACCAATGTCACCTATGTGCCACTGTCACAGCACTAAGGTGCCACCGTCACCTTTTTATAAAGGTAACATTTTCAGATACATGACAAAAGAAGAATAGAAGGAAAGTCCACATGCCCAGTCATGAAGGAGAATCTTTCATTCACACTCACACTGTCCCATTGCCTGCCATCCATCATCATTGCCCAGCACTCTTTCTATGTCCTTGGAGATATCACAGAATTCCAAGCTTACATCTAGCTCCTCCTGGGGCTATGAACTCTGAAGAGTGAACATATGCCTGATGATGACTGAAGGAAGAACACTTATGTTCCTCAACCCAGACACAGAATAGAAGTAAATGAGCCTCTTTTTGCCACCACAGATGTCCATCAAAGGGAGCTGACCTGGGCCACTATCCCACAGCACAGTGGGTGGTGACAGACCCTTCTTTACTCTTCTTGGCTTATTCTTTTCTCTCATATTAATAAGCCATGTGAGAGCTGGTACCCAGTATTGCTGTAATTGCTGTGCCAGGATCATTTCAGTATAGACTTCTGTGTCATCAGTGGTTCTGGAATCTCAAAAGATACTTGGCTGATGGAATTCCATCTTAAATTCTCCTTGAAAAAATGGGCAGCTTATCAATTGGGGAATGGCTGGACAAGTAGTATATGAATATAATGGAATACTATTGTTCTTTATGAAATGATGAGCTGGCAAATTTCAGAAAAACCTGGAAAGACTTACATGAACTGAAGCTGAGTGAAGTGAGCTGAACCAGGAGAAAACATGTACACGAAAGCAACATTGTGTGATGATCAACTATGACAGACTTAGATCTCGGTAATACAATGATCCAAGACAATTCCAAAAGACTCATGATGGAAAAAGCTAACCACATCCAGAGAAAGAACTGTGGAGTCTGAATGCGGGTCACTTGGTCACTTGGTTTTTTTGTTTCTGTCTTTTCTTTCTCATGGTTTTTCCCTTTTGTTATGATTCTTCTTTCACAACACGACTAATATGAAAAGGAGGGGGGAGAAAAATTTGGAACTCAGTCTTACAAAAATAAATGTTGAACATTCTGGAAAGCAATCTGGAACTATGCCCAAAGGGCTATAAATAATTGCATACCCTTTGACCCAGCAATACCACTTTTGGGGTTATATCCCAAAGAGATCACAGAAGTGGGAAAAGGACCCATATGTACAGGGATATTTATAGCAGCTCTCTTTGTGGTGGCAAAAAACTGGAAATATAAGGGTTGCCCA
>CM053588.1:221926116-221949145 GCA_028646515.1 Pseudochirops corinnae
AAGTCAATAGCCTGCTAAAGGAGACCCAAAAATACACTGAAGAAAATTACACCTTAAAAAATAGACTAACTCAAATGGCAAAAGAGGCCCAAAAAGCCAATAAGGAGAAGAATGCTTTAAAAAAACCAAATCTGCCAGATGGAAAAGGAATTTCAAAAACTCACTGAAGAGAATAACTCCTTCAAAATTAGACTGGAGCAACTGGAAGCTAATGATTTTATGAGAAATCAAGATACTATGAAACAGAGCCAAATAAATGGAAAAATAGAAGGCAATGTGAAATATCTCATTGGAAAAAGCACTGACCTGGAAAATAGACCCAGGAGAAATAATTTTAAAATTATTGGACTACCTGAAAGCCATGATCAAAAAAAGAGTCTAAACGCTATCTTTCAAGAAATTATCAAGCAAAATTGCCCTGATATTCTAGAACCAGAGGGCAAAATAGAAATTGAAAGAATTCACCAATTACCTCTTGAAAAAGATCCCAAAAAAGAAAACTCATAAGAATATTGTAGCCAAATTCCAGAGTTCCCAGGTCAAGAAGCAAATACTGAAAGCAGTCAAGAGGAAGCAATTTGAATATTGTGGAAACACAATCAGGACAACACAAGACCTAGCAGCTTCTATGTTAAGAGATCAAAGGGCTTGGAATATGATATTCTGGAGGTCAAAGGAGCTAGGATTAAAACCAAGAATCACCCACCCAGCAAAACAAAATATAATGCTACAGGGGAAAATATGGTCATTCAAAGAAATAGAAGACTTTCAAGAATTCTTGATGAAAAAACCTGAGCTGAACAGAAAATATGACTTTCAAATACAAGAAGCAAGAGAAGCATGACAAGGCAAACAGGAAAAAGAAATCATAAGGAACTTATTAAAGTTGAATTTTTTACATTCCTACATGGAAAAATGATAATTGTAACTTATAAGATTTTTCCCAGTATGAGGAAAGCTGAAGGGAATATGTATGTGTGTGTGCATGTATGTATGTATGTATGTATAGGAGGATGTATGTATATATAAATACATATATATATATATGTGAGTGTGGGCATTTGTATGTTCATGTATACATAGACAGAGGACATAGGATGAGTTGAATATGAAGGGATGATATCTAAAAAATAAAACTAAGAGGTGAGAGATGAATTTATTGGTAGAAAAAGAAAAGGAGCCATAGATTAGGGTAAATTATCTCATATAAAAGAGGCAAGAGAAAACAGTTACAATGGAGGGGAAGAGCAGGAAAGTGAAAGGGAATGGTTGAACCTGACTCTCGTTGAATTTGGCTCTAGTAGAGAATAACACACATACTGACTTGGGCATCTTGCCCTACAGGAAAAGAGGGGGGAAGGAGATAAGAGGGGGGATGATAGAAGGGAGGGCAGATTGGAGGAGAGGGTAGTTGGAAGCAAACATTTTTGAAAAAGAATAGGGTCAAAGGAGAAAATAGAATAAGTGGCAGGGGAATAGGCTGGAGGGAACTACAGTAACTCTTTCATAATATTACTATTATGGGAATGATTTGGGTTACTATACATGTACAATCTATTTTGAATTGCTTATCTTCCCAGTGGGAGTGGGTGAGGAGGGAAGAGGGGAAAAAAATTTGGAACTCAAAGTTTTAAAAACAAATGCTTAAAAATTTGTTTTTTACATGCAACTGGGAAATAAGATATACGGGTACTGGGGTATAGAAACCCATCTTGCCCCGCTAGAAAGTTAGTGGGGTGAAGGGGGAGGATATAAGAGAGAACAGATTGGTGCAAGAAGTATTCAGTAGGCTTGCTGTTTTGGGGTAGGGGGTAGAGGAAAGAGAGGGAGAGAAAAAATTGTAACTCAAAATCTTGTAGAAATGAATGTTGAAAACTAAAAATTTAAAGTACAAAAAAAGAGAAAATCTGTGCATGTACGTGTATGTATGAATGTGTGTTTTCCTTGTTTATCTTTTTATGTCTTTCTTGGGTCTTGTAAGTGGAGATCAAATTTTCCATTGAGCTCTGGCTTTTTTATAAGGAAAGTCTGGAAGTCTTTTATTTCATTACATGACCATCTCCTTGCCTGAAAGATTACTCAGTCTTACTGGGTAGTTGATCCTTGGTTGCAATCTTAGCTCTTTTGCTTTACGAAATAAATTCCAATCCTTCCAATCTTTTAAAGTAGAAGCTGCTAAGTCCTGAGTAATCCTGACTGTAGTTCCACAATATTTGAATTGTTTCTTTTTGGCTACATGCAGTATTTTCTCCTTGACCTTGTAGCTCTGGAATTTGGCTACTGCATTTCTTAGTTTGCAATCTGTGATCTCTTTCAGGAGGAAATTGGTGAATTCTTTCGATAATTATTTTACCTTCTGATTCTAGGACCTCAGGACAGTTTTCTTTGACAGTCTCTTAAAGGATGCTGTCCATGCTGCTTTTTTCATCACGGCTTTCTGGTAGGCCGATAATTCTTAGGTTATCTCTGCTGGATCTGTTTTCTAGGTCGGTTGTTTTTCCAGTGAGATATTTTGCACTTTGTTCTAATTTTTCAATCTTTATGTTTTGTTTGACTGACTCTTGTTGCATCATAGAGTCCTTAGCTTCAATTTGATTGATTCTAATTTTTAGTGAATTATTTTCCTCAATTAGTTTTTGAAGCTCCTTTTCCATATGTTCAGTTTTCATTTTTAGGGAAGTATTTTCTCCAGTTAGATTTTGGACCTCCCATCCTAGTTCTCCAATTTTACTTTTTTAAAGACTTGTTTTCTTCAGTGAGATTTTTTTCCAATTTTGTCACTATAGATTTAAATTTATCTCCTACCTCTCTAATTTGGTTTTTAAAATCCCTCTTGACGTCCTCCAAGAATGCTTTTTGGGCTTGAGCCCAATTCACATTTACTTCTTTGGTCTCTCCAGTGTGAGGATAGAGTCCATGTTGTCCTCTGAATTTGGTTGTTCTTACTCACTATAAAAAGATTTTATGGTCCTAGCCTTCATAGGTTCCTTCTTCCCCATTGTGATTGCCTATGTCCTGAATTTTTAGAGTGAATATCTACTTCTGCAGTGTAGAAGTATTGAGCTTCTCAGGCTGGGAGGTAGGGGTTTGGTTGTTTACTTCATAAGCTGTAGCCTCTGAGTGTCTAGACTGAAGCCAAGGCCAGGACTTTCAATGTTGCCCCTGAGTTACCCTGAGGCTCGCAGAGTAACCTGTGGGGGAGAGGTGGTCTACCTACTTCAGGTTTCCACCTCTGCATCTCTGGGCTACAGCTCAGGCAGGCTCAGTAGCAGGAGATCAGTGGCAGAGCTGCAGTCTTGCTGATTCCCCAGGTGGTGCTAAGGCACATCTGGGCTTGTGTTAGTGCTTGCTGGATCCACCCTCCTAGGCTTAGACTCTGTACTGTCTCAATTCCCTCTTCCTCAGTGACTCCCAAGCCTGAGGCTGTTTCCACTAACTCAGGATTTTACTCTGGGTAGGACATTGATGTCTGAGTTTTCTGGGTCAGGGAGAGGGGATCAGAGCAACTAGGTTTTATTCATCCATCTTGACTTCTGGAAGTTCGGGTATGTAATTTTTAAACATCCAGGCTGTGGGCTGGTAGCCCCAGGAGAAGCTGCTGTCCCTGCTGTGGGCTCTGCGTTTTCTCTTACCCAGCTCCAACGATCCTCTGTCCTGTGGTGAGACGGCTGCAAATCACCCTTGGGGTGGGTGAACCTGCTGGCTGGGGCTCCTTCTAACTCAGCTGTAGTCTGTTCTCAGATCCATGCTGGTGCAGCCCCTGTGTTCTCCACATTCCCCCTGCCCAGACCTGA
The DNA here is from genome assembly GCA_028646515.1 of Pseudochirops corinnae. NCBI lineage: Eukaryota > Metazoa > Chordata > Mammalia > Diprotodontia > Pseudocheiridae > Pseudochirops > Pseudochirops corinnae. The sequence goes on from CM053588.1 coordinate 221,929,911, forward strand.
GTAGGCACTTTCCTGAGCTGGGAATCTGCCACGCTTTGTCTCCCAATGGGTTCTGTCACTCTAAAATCTGTTCAAATTCACTTTTTAGCATTTAGCGACAGAATTCTTGGAGAAAAAAAAAAGAAAATGAATCATATACAAAACAAGGGCCACTGGAGGGAGGTGAGGGGGGATAGATTTGGGGTAGATCCATCCATTTCCTCACAAACTGAAATCCAAAAGTATGGGATGACTGACCCAGCTAGGATTCATCATCATCCTACCCTATTCAGTTTCCTCCACTAGCCACTTTGGTGGTGATGTAACAACTAGAAGAAAGGTTAAAAAAACCACTTAATCATTATTCCTTATGTTTCTTTTTAGCTGACTAATCTTAACATATAAGTCCACAATGAATTGTGCTTATAGATTGACAGATACCCTTCAGGTATGTCTTCTTTTTTTCAAAGAAATCACTCCAATAGTGTCATCTTCATACTAAGATACCACAGGTGTTATTGGTTTGGGCACAAGGGAATTAGGAAAATAATATGAGAGAATCTGCTAGGTATAAGTGCTATATTAAACAGTTTTAAAAAAGAAATAGCAAAATATTTATAAGGAAGAAAACTTCTGTGGAGGATGTATCTCCCATATTGCCATGCAAAAAATTTCATTTTTATTACTTCTGCATTGAAATCAGACTTTAGAGTCTAAGTTCTATGCAGCTATGTATCGAAAGAGGAAAAGGCCTTTGGACAATTTCCAGCAATGAATATCTGTGAAATTTCTTGATTATGCCCCATTTTCCATGACAGAATGCTAGAGAATTTAGAAGCATAGCCAAGTTTGTCTTACAAACACTGATAAAGTGTACTCAAAACCAACTCAGTTTGTCCATGAAAACTTACGTGTTGCCCAGTCTTCATATCTCAGAATAAACACGAACAAACTAGCTGCCCACTTTCTGCTCTAACATTATGTGCCGACTGTGGGAGAAAAATAGTTCTTAAAACATTCTCATACTTGAGATTGTGTTTTCTTGAATTAAGTCCAAATGCACTGAATGGAATTCTAGGCTCATACTGAACCATAAAATATTATAGATAAGGAAAACAGGCAAAAATGTAACTCATCAGTATGTAGGGGGAAAAAAAATGTATTTTGGACCCAGCATTTAACCAGATTTGTTGTGACCTTTTCAGTCAATTGACCAACTTCCAGAAACTGACAATCTCATTTTTCTGAGGCTAATTGTCACTCTTCTCACTTCGAGACTTTTTACTCTTTGGAAGTGATTCAGTTTACTCAGTTTCCACCCATGTGATCACATGCTTCATGTTCTGTCTGGAGGAAGTGTTCCACTATACTCAGAGGTTTTGCACATCTGGTCCTTCAAACAGAGCATCTGCATTGCCTACAATAATTAGCATTTTGTTTTGCAATGCGCACTGTTTTGCATTTATTCTGTGTTCTGAATCAAATGTCTTTAAGACCTTTAATTAGTTTGTCCACAGAGTCCTGGTCCATTAGAATTTTTTATTCTGGTTTAAGTCAGGAAATAGGTGAAAGTGTTATATTACACAAGTTACACAATGAGGTGGCAAGTCCAAAGAAAGGCTCCCTGGCCAAAAATGAGCAGATCTCTGTACTCCCTGTACTTTTTCCCTAAGAATTCCTGAGAGCTAATAAAATATTGACAGAACAATATCACACACAAGGAGGTCACATCCAGGTCCCACAATGTGTAAAACTTTTTAAAAACATATGATTTTGGAGTGAAGCAACCATCTTATAAAGTTGTTTCTATACTAGCAAAATGTAGATTTATAAACTTTCTAAAGAATATCCTCCTTTCTCCCTAAGCACAGAGGATTATTTATATCAACTCTGGCTTATTGCCCAGTATTTGGGGAAATAGTCCCTTGACCTTGAGCGAAAGCACTGAATTCTCTAGATTTCATATTATGAAGACTGTACTTCTCTTTATCACTGTAAAAACACCACCACGACTAGACTTAGTAGGATATGATAAAAAGCTGCTTTCATCATCTGTGGTGATCTGTACAGATATCATGTTAGAACTCTCTTCTAGTTAGCATAAGATTATGAAACATTCTCAAATCCTGACTTAGATGTTTCCTAGCTAAATGGTCCCACTCGAATCACTACCCTTCCCTTTGCCACAGTTTTCCTCATCTGGAAAATAAGAGTAATAATAGCACCAAACTCCCAAGGCTTTTGTGAGGATCAAAAGAGATAACAAACACAAAACAATTTGCAAATCTTAAAGCACTATTAAATACTACCTATTATCATCATTCTCATTATTATTCTCAGGCTGCTTTTACTTCTGAAGCAAACACTTTGTGTTTAAACTGGTTAGTCTCCCTCAGGTGCATGAAGTTTATCTGATTCATACTAAAACTTTTTTTTAACACACACACACACACACACACACACGCGTGCACACACACACACACACACACACACACACACACACACATGCCATATGACCTTGGGCAAGTCACTTAACCCCAAATGCCCTCCCTTCCCCTCTCCAAAAAGAAAAAAAACCCTTTAATTGGCTTCTCTCCTGCAAAGCATAGCTTCTAACTTAAAGGAAAATTTGACTTAAACCAAAAGCTGCATTTTGTGTTCTTTGTGGACTGCTCTTCCCCCTTATTTTACCTCTTCTGTGATTTCATCATTGTAAGAAATTCCTGAATTCAAAATTCCTTCTACTCATGCAGATGGGCAACTTATCTGTAAGTTATAGTCTTAAAGCGTCACCTAAAGGTAGAGGAGTTTCTGACTTCCTGGTCACATGCTAGATGAATTAAATACTGATCTTCAACCCAAGTATTTCTCGACCAAGGACAGCCAGCTTTCCAGTACATCATGATGCCTCTCTATGTGAACCAGGGAAAATTCAAACTTGGGTTGTAATAGATTCATATAAATGAAGAAAGACTGACAAGGTTTGATTATTTGTAGGCAGAGATTGAGAGGAAAATGGTGAGGCTGTTCCATAGCTAATAACCCCAGAAATAATGCTAGCCTATTATCAAGACACAAAACTACATTTGTGGTACATCACTCACCTCAATGGCAACAAAATATCTTAAGAAATCAGGGTGAAAGATAGTATTGAAGTATAACATGAAAAATATAGCATAGTTTAGGAGACTGGGGTGGCTTAGAGAGCTTTTAAGCCTTAAGATAAAAAATCCAGTCCTAGATATTACTGGCTATCTATAGACCCACAGTGGAGATGCTCAGAGACAAATCTGCTCTACACCAGCAGTAGCTGATGGCTCTCAGTAGAGGTTGAATTACTTTTTGGAAGAATACAGAGTGTCTGCATTCTGGCTAAGGTATATTTGGAAGACAGGGTGAGGAAATATGCACTGTATTTCAGTGGACAGAGGACCTCAGTCACTGAACTGTCAGATTAGAAACTCTCACCAGTTCTAAATTCATGGAAATGTTTATCAGCTTGAGCAGACTCAAAGGGAGCTGGAAATCTGTCTTCAGATCCTGATGTTCTAATTGTTCATAAACAATAGCAGCTTCTTGGGAGAAAGGTGTTTTGAGATGTCACTAACATCACTTTACTGCCATTTATATAACTCTAAATGTCTTTAAAAAGCCCTAAGCAGGGTTTTTATGATAGGAACAGAAAGAACCATTTTTCCTGCTTTTTTTTTTTTTGCAAATAACTTGTAATATCTATAAATCAACAAAATGGCAGGTAATATTTTCTAGTCATTTAAAAATATTCCAACCTTTTAAAGATAATCTTGTTTAGTGGAAAGAGTGCTGGACTTGGACCCAGAAAGAACTGGCTTTGAATCCTGCCTCAGAAACCTAATACTTATAGGACTGAGGGAAAGTCATTTAACCTTTCTCAGCTTCAATTTCCACATTCATAAATTGAGGCTAGGAATAGCAGAAACTCACTACATTTTTGTAAGGCTAAAACGAGTTAAGGGATGCAAGATACTTCACAAATTCAAAAGCAATATATGAAAGTCAGCTAATGTTTTGTTATTGGTGATGGTGGTGAGTTTGTTTGCTTTTGCTTTTAATTGAGAGCTCCTTATTCTGGGTGGGCAGCTAGGTAGTGCAGTGGATAGATCACTGGGCCTGGAGTCAGGAAGACTTGAGTTCAAATCTGGCTTCAGGCACTTATTAGCTGTGTGACCCTAGGCAAGTCACTTAACTCTGTTAGTCTCAGTTTCCTCATTGGTAAAATGGAGGATATGGTAAATCACTCCAGTATCTTTGCCAAGAAAACCCCAAATGAGGTCACAAAGAGTTAGATATCACTGAAGAACAACAACAACTTTATTCTGAGTCATATGCCAAAGCAGGTTATCCTTGGATATAAGGTTAATTCTTTTAAATTAGGCCATTTTGGCAAGTACTTCAGTGCTTTGGGGCCACTATTAATTGAGTAACAACTGTGTGGACTGAAAAGAGAAAGCACAATAAAGTAGAAGGTATTCTGGATTTAAAGTAAGAGAACATGGGTTCAAACACTGAATTTTGTCACTTAGTAGCTACGTGACCCAGGAAAGTCAGTAAACTTCTCTGGGTCTCTGTTTTCTCATCTATAAACTGAAGGGTTGAATAAATTGATTTCTGGGTTTCCTTGTAGTGCCGAATCTATGATTGCATGAATTCAGGTAGTATCCCAGCATCTCACACTCAGGATGCATCCATAGGGAACATCTAATTTTTTTTTTTCTTCAGAGTTCCAATTACTATAATGTGAATATAAATAATTCAATGTAACTAATCGAGTACTATCTATTAAGGACCCACTCTATACCAAGAACTGACCATATACCAAAATGAAAAACTTCACAATCTCTATTCTCAAAAAGTTCATAACCTAATGGGGGAGTAGTGGGGGAAGGCAGGGGAACGACAAGATCCAAATAAGAACGATGCAAGGCAGAATTTGAATTTAATCAAAAGGACTTCCAAAGTACTCTACAAAACTTAATGGAAGGCATATTTTCAGCTGGGGCGATCTAGGCTTCACAGCAGACTCTACACTTAAGATAACCTTGAAAGGAATAGAAGGATTTGGGGAGATAAAGATGCAGAGAGCACATTCCAGGCACAGGACAATGACCTGTGTGGATGACACAGGTGGTAGTATAGTATATAGTAGCATTAGCCCATTTATTCTGTGCTGCATAGAACTTGAAAAGATGCAATGTCAAGCAAGGCAAGAAAGATAGGTTGGAACTAGCTTTTATAGAGAGCTAGATATACTCAGACAAGGATTTTGCATTTTATCTTGTGAATAGGGAGTCACTGAAGGTGGCTTGTATAACCTGTGGGTGAGGATAATTATTTGGATAGTTGTATGAAGGATAGATAGTGAAAGGAAAGCCTGAAGGCAGAGAGACAAACTGAGGGTTGTTAACAATAGTCCAGGTGAAGGGTGATAAGAGTCTAAATGAAGACATTTATAAAAACCCTACCACGTTAGATTCCCCCTAAGCCAGTGAGGTTGGTAGGGTTCACCCAGTACAAGATCCTCTCAAAACAAAACAAAACAAAACAAAATGCCTCAGTTCTAAAGGGCTGAGAAAGAAGACTGCCATCTGGGCAGCTCCCTTCTGGATCAGAGATAACTACTCCTGGAGAAGGAAGGGAGAAAAATCAGGTCCCACCCACAACAGAGTGGAAATGGAGGAAGTAACTAAGGTTTTCTGAGAATTTTATCCCACTGATTTAACAAAGAAACTGACAAAGGCCAAGGGGAGATGAAGAAGCAACATTTCACTGGGAGATAGGTGGGAGTAGAAAAGTTCATAGAGGTGTCACCTGTCTGTTCTACTCTGGGCACAGAAAGATGGCAAAGTATCAGATCTGGCTGTTGACCAAAAGAGGGGAACATAGGTTTTTGAGGTAAAAGATGCTCACCTGCCTCCTCTTCCATGCACCCTGTTCTTTTTGCTCTGTAAGGGCTAAGCAGAGAAGGAGTTGAGGGGATGGATACAATCGATATTGTTGGGATAGAACTGAGAAAATGTATCAATTAATTGGATATTAACTGTATATTAGAGGCAGGTTATTGGAGAGAAAGAATTAAAGTTGACTGAAGTATTGCTCTTAAATAACTAGAAACATAAGAGTATACCACTGATAGGGCTAGAAAAGTCGAGATGAGGTCTAGGTTTGGGGGGAAATAGATCTGGTTTTTGCATTTAACAAACATTTATTAACCATTTATTAAGTTGGGCATTGTTAGGCATTGGCAATGTAAAGAAAAAAATGAAAACCATCCTGCTTGCAAAAAATTTATATTCACTATAGAAAAACAATATGTGCATATGTATACACACACACACACACACATATATATATACATATATATCACATGCAATATTATTTTGTTATACTTATTACATAAGTTATCTATCTACCTATGTACATATACAAAGTAGTTTGGGGGTAGGTGGATAGGGAGGAAGTAAATAAGATCTCCAAGGGAGAAACAGCATAGAGATAAAAGAAGGCTAAGGAAAGAGCTTTGGAGAACACAAATATGGCACTTGTGAATAGGAGAAGTTGGCACAGTAGACAGAATACTAGGACTGGAGTTAAGAAAACTTCAGTTCAAATCCAGCCTCCAACACTTAGTAGATGTGTGACCCTGGGCAAATTTGAACTCTAATCTGTCTCAGTTTTCTTGTCTATAAAATAGAAATATTAATAGTAGATACCTCCCAAGTTGGTTCTGAGGATGAAATGAGATAATATTTGTAAAACACTTTGTAAATTTTAAAGTTCCCTATAAATGCTACCTCTTAAATATGAACCTGTGCATGAGATCAAAGGAGAAACAGTCAGACATACACAGATAACCAGAAGAGAATAATGCCTTAAAAACAATATCGCAACAGAAGGAGAAAATATGAAGAGAGGACTGGTGAACACTGTCAGCTGCTACCAGAAAGTTCAAAGAAGATGAGGACTGAGAAAAGGCCACTGGACTTTAAAATAAAAAGATCATTGGTAGTCTTGGAATGAGTAGTTTCAAGAGAGTTATTCAATGAAAACCAGGTTGAAGACAATGAATGAGGATAGCCATTATATAGAGCATTCTTTTTGGAAGTTCAGTATGAAAGGGGAGGGATAATTAATTATTTCTTTAGGAGATTGCAAGATCAAGGAAAGACTTTATGACAATATTTTTTTTAAGTTCTGGGCACATTTGTAGGCAGAGGAGAAGGAAAGAGTAGAAAGGAGGAAAATGATAATAAGAGAAAATAGGGAATATCAGTGAATAAGATGTTGGAGGAAAATGAAAGTCAGTGAATCAGTAATATAATTGGAAGGACTAGTCTTAACAAGGAGCCAGGCAACTATGTTTTTGTTTCAAAGTGTGAATGAGGGTGCAAAGTTAGGAGTGGAAGAGAAGGAAAAAAAAATGTTTGGAATAGCCATTTAGGGAGTTGGATAAAGAGCTGAATAAAGGATTGCCTTGAAATAGTGAGAGCTTAGTTGAGGTTAGACATTTAAAGTGGATCAAACCAACTCAATTGTATGACTTCCTCCAGTAGTACTCAATCAGAAGTTTGGGAAATAGAACCATAAAGTGAAAATATAGGGAGGGAACTTCAACTGAGACTTAGCAGGTGGGAAGAGCCAGGACAAGGAAGCAAAGGAGTCAAAGGTGGGAGAAAACAGTGCCTTGTGAAGTAGTTGACCAAAGGTTAAAATTATAAAGGGAAAGGAGTGAAATCATAATAGAATTGATGAACTGGGAGAATGGGGTTGGGATGGGGGGAAAGAGGAGTGAAAAGAAAGATGTTGTCAATTAAGGATAGGAATTGTGATCAGAGGAAAGAATTACAACTCTAGATTCTGGAAGTGAAGCAATCCGAAGAGAGGATAATATCACTTATCCTGTGTGTGACTAATGTAGAATCACAGAAATCACTGGAGATGAGAGGTCAATGAACTGATAAGACAAGATGTTAAAAGTATCATCTGTGTGAATGCTGAAATCACCAGGGATGGTAGAGGGATTTGGGTAAAGAAAATTATACGCCATGTGTTGAAATTACTGAAGAAGACAGGAGAGTATACTGATGGCAAAGACAAGGTTCTGGACAGGAGAATATAATTGATTGCTGTGAGCCCACATTCAAAATTATATTTATAATTCCATTCCAAATAACTAGAAAATGGATAAAATACCTGGGAAATCAATCATCCCAACCACATAACAGACTTTCAAAGATTCAAATACAAAGTGCTCTTTAAAGAAATAAAAAAACAGGAACAGGTAGGTGGCACAATGAATAGAGAACCAGCCCTGAAGTCAGGAGCACCTGAGTTCAAATTTGATCTCAGACACTTGACACTTAGTAGCTGTGTGACCCTGGGCAAGTCACTTAACCCTGACCACTTCACAAAACAAACAAACAAACAAACAAGAAGTAAGGAAAAATCTAAAAAGCCAGAGGAATATTCAGTGCTCATGGCTAGGCCATGCCAATAAAATAAAAATGATAATACTACCAAAATTAATTTATACTTTTAAAGCTATGCCAACAAAATTACCCAAGAAGATAATTTATAGAACTTGATAAAGTAATAACAAGATTTACTTGGGAAAAAAACACTAGAATATGAAGGAAAATTATGAAAAGAAGTTGAGACAAAGAGGGAATAGAACTTCCATACCTCTGACACCTCTTTCTGTCATCGCTCTCATACCCAATCAATCACAAAATTTTGTAGATGCTTGTAATGTTAATGGGAGTTGAAGGTCTTCCCTACCTATTAATAGGCCTCACACGGAGCCCAACAAGAGAAGAGCCTGCACCTGAAAGTGCCAGGAGGCAAGTGCAAGGGCAGTGTGGGGATAAAGACACACCCCCAAGAGAACTTTATTTGGATATTTTTTGTTTTGGATGGAGGGGATTATAATGTTATATACTTTTGTGTTTAAGGCTGTGTGGCCACTCTGGTAATGAGTTATGTTATGTATCTTGCAAACATGATGTGTCTGTGTCTGTATATCTGTGTGTCTAACTAAATATTGTGGACCCCTTTAAAGTTGCTTTCCTTTAGTAAAACAGAGCAAAGAACCTGTGCTAGCAGCCATCCTGGGTATGCTAGGGAGCTTGCTGTTACAATGCTATATCAATTCTAGCTATTAGCAGTGGTAGTAGCTGTAAACCCACTATCTCTCCACCTCTTCATCAGAATGTAATGTCCTTGTGAGCAGAGGCTGTTTTCCTTTTTTGTCTTTGTATTCCTAATACTAAATAAGGTACTTCTTACATGTTAGGGTCTTTCAAAAGCTAGTTGAATTAATTGAAGTAGGATAGATGATGGTAAAATTGAGTGGATTTGGGACTATTTGAATGACTGTCCCCAGAAGAGTCATTAATATCAACATGGAAGGAGGTCTCCAGAGAAGAGATCCAGGGATCTGTACTGGGCTTTATGATATTTAACATAGTTTAACAATGGCCTGGATAAGAGATATCAATATGACAGCAACTTCCCTCCATTTTAACCTAAGGTCTATATAACAATGAGCAGTATAAGGCAGGATTTTTTTTTTTGCTTGACTTTCCATATTTTTTACTTTTACTTTTTATTATTATTATTTGGAAGTGAGAGGGAGGAAGAAGAAAGTAAATATTTGTCAGGTGAAATAAAATAAGACATAGAAAAGAAACAGAGCGCAATAATAATAATTCTTTCACTATCTCTCCAGTGGCTATTCTGAACCTTCTCATCTCTCCTCAAGTCTCCCCTAGCATCTCTTTTCTCCAGCCTCTCAGCTAAGTCCCTTAAATCATACTTCACCAAAAATAAATAAATAAATTTAAGGCTGTTTGCCAATAGATTCCTCTCTCTTCTCCTCATTCTTGAGTCTAGTTCTTGTCTTTTCTATCAGATTGCCCCCATTTTCACCTCACTCTCTAGTTTTCAATCTCTCTCTAACAACCAGTTCCTTCCCTAATGCCTACAAATATGTCTATGTCTCCCTCATCCTCAAAAAACCATCACTTGATCCTACCACCCCTATTAGCTGTTGTCCTATATATTTCTCCTTCCTTTCATGGCTAAAGTCCTTCAGAAAGTCATTTATTCTGGACTACTTGACTTCTTCTCTTCTCTGTCTTCTAAACCCACTATAATGTTGCTTCTGACTTCATCATTCACTGAAACTGCCCTCCCCAAAGTTGCCAATGATCTCTTAACTGCTAACCCTAATGGCCCATTCTCAGTCTTCTTCCTTCTTGACATCTCTGCCACATTTGCTTCCTCCTAGCTATTCTCTCTTGTATAAGTTTTCATGACGCTGCTCTCAGCTGGTTCCCATTTTATCTGTCAGACCATTCCTTCTTATTATTTGATGCTCGTCCTTCATTCATGTAATACACACTAATTGTGGGTGTTTCCCAAAGCTCTATCTTGGCCCGTCTTCTCTTTTCACTCTGCACAATCTCACTTGGCAATCTCATCAGCTCCTATGTGTTTATTTTTCATCTCTATGTTGACGAGCCCTAGTTCCTCTTCTGAGCTACAGTCATGCATTACCAGCTGCCTTTTGGACTTCTCCAAGTGGCTGTGCCATAGACATTTCCTACTTAACATATTCAAAACACAACTCATCCTCTTTACCCTACCCCCAATTCTTCTCTCTTCCAAACTTTCCTGTTACTGTCCAGGGCATTACGATCCTCCCAGTTATTCCTAACTTTAGTGTTATTCTTGACTTAGCATTCTCATTCATTCACCCATCTAATATGTTCCCAAATCATGTTTCTATCTACAAACATCATGTGTGTATGTGTGTGTGTGTGTGTGTGTGTGTGTGTGTGTGTCCCTTTCTCTCCATGCAACTATAATCCTTATTCAGGTCCTCATCACCTCTTGCCTCATTCTGATAGATTTCTAACTGGTCTCCCTGCCTCAAGTCTCTTTCAATTCTAATCCATTCTCCACTTACCTCCTACGATGATTTTTTCTAAAACATATATTTGTATGTTACCCTCAACTCCAACCAATGAGCTCCAGGGTCCCCCTTCACCTTTGCCTATTTCTTGGACTTCTTTTCAAGACTCAATTCAAATTCTACCTTGTTCAGGAGTCCCCTCCCAGTTCCCCTAGCTGCTAGTGATTCTTCCCCCAGATTATCTTTCAAATTCTTTGTGTATATGTAGTTATTTCTCTGTTGCTTCCTCCATTAGAATGAAAGTTCCTTTGAGGACCTCTATTTGTTCCCTTTTTCTTTTGTATCCCCAACACTTAGCACACATAATGTCATGGACTGATGGACGATACGTGGCAGTCGGCTTGTGCAGGTAAATCTAAACAAGTAAATCTTTCCTTATGTGCACGTAAACCTGACCACATGAATGGGTAGGAATCAAAACCCCCATTCCTACAAATGAGCAAATGATTATCTGATATATTAAAAGTAGCTTTTGAGGATCTCATCTTTATGGTCGTAACAAAAAAAGGAAAGACTTGTCCCAGAAAGACAATGAAAATAGAAAATGGTGGGGGAAGGGGGAGAAGAAGGAGCAGACAGAGGTTTCAAGTTCTACGAAAAAGATAAACAAAATGTAAAAACAACTCTTCCCAGTAAAAAGATGCATGCATCCATCTGTTCAGATCGTCAGGAAGATTAGGTGGCAAATTATCGGTCATTGACTTGGGAGTTATTCGCACCTGCATGAGTGTTTATTTAAAGACTTTTGCAATTTCTCTAGTCAGTTCTATTCTTTGCCATTTAATTCAGTCAATCAGCAGTAAGCTTCTACACAACACCTTTATACTCCTAGGATCCAGGATGCAAGAGCTGAAAGGACCTTCAGGTCCAACTCTTATATTTTGCAGATAAAGAAACCGAGGCCTACAGAGTTTAAGTGCCTTGGCCAAGGTCACAAAGGCTATAAGCTTCAGAGCTGGGATATGCATCTTGCTTTTTCATGGACTGCAGGCTCTATCCTTTTCCCACTGTCTCTGCTTCACTTCAGTCACAGTCCCATAGAACAAGGTACCAATTCACCCAGACTGATTTTGATTTATTTGAAAATGACTTTATTTTTTTCTGTTTGGGGAGGAATGAATGCTGTTTCTGCCATTCTAGTCAAATTTCCAAAGGAAAATTGTTCTTCCAGGAGGGAAAGAAGAATCTGAAAGAGAAGGGACTCGCACTCAAAGAAATATTTGTTAACTTTTTCTTCATTTGAGACAAAGAACCTGAAGGCAGGGATCATCTCTTTGTCTTTTGCTTTGTCTTTGTATCTCAGCCTACCACAGTACCTTGTACATAGTATGGAATGTTTGCTGAATGAAATTAAACCCAATAAACAAGAAAAAAAGAATAATGAACCTTAATCACCTTAAGGAATTTTTTTAAAAATTTGTTTCAATAGAGGTCAACAAAATGAAACAAAGAGATTTCAACTGTACAATATGGTCGAGAATAGCCAATGGGAGAGCGTAAATATATGAGACTGCTTGAGAGCTGGGCTTTTGGCTGTTGTCATTTGCCCTTTGAATTCCAAGGCTATACTGTATCTCTGTGGCCATCCCTAAGCTCCTTCAGGGATTTCTGGGAAAATGTTTTCAGATAAGCATTTCCGAAGGTTTCCTTTAGTTATCTGAATACCATCTTGTACCATCATATCTGATAAGCACAACACAGTAACTCAAGTTGACAGCATCCCTACCAGAGACATGGAGCTATTGAATTATCAAAGGACAATTCTAAATATCAGTCTTTGAAGGATAACTGATCTACTAAAAGCCAGTATTGTTTTGGACATGCTGTGTCACATTTCTAACTCTTCACTTTACGTGCCATCATGCACTGTCCCTTGGTGTCAGCTAACATCAGAAGCAGCATTACACAACATGACAGGATGACTTAAAAATTGAACGAAAGCCTCTATTCAGCCTCAGTACCCATTTTACCTCAGCCATTAAGAAAAATGTAAGAGCAAAGAATGGTACGTTATCGTCTTTAGGATCTGTTGACTGAAATACATTAGGCTGTCCTGAGTTACATGTACCAAATGCCTGTCTTCTCTTTTCTTACTTCATTGTTGGTTCTTGTAAAAGTCAAATTGGTGAAATAAAGCCCGTGCTGTTTCCCTATTCATGAGCGTGTCTACACACTGCTAGGCCAATGAATATATTAAAATTTCTGGATTAAAGTACTAGTTCTTGTATCAAAAGACAGAGGTCCTTATCTGAGGCTGTTCTAATAGCATCAACAACTGACAATGTGAGTTCAGATAAAATGCAACTGTTATTTATGAAGTAGTACCTACTGTTTGTTTTAAGCACTGTGCTAGGCACTGGAGATACCAAAAAAAAAAAGCAGCCTCTGCCCTCACAGAGCTTACATTCTATACGGAATAGCATTCTACATGGTACAGTAGAAGGAATCCTGGGATCAGAGTTATAGGGCCTGGAGTCAAATGCTGTTTTTTCCACTCACTACTAGCTCCAGATTCCTTATTCTCAAGATGAAGGGGTTAGACTACACTAGAACAGGCCTTAGAGATCATTTAGTCTAGCTTCTTCATTTTATAGAAAAGGAAGCTGAGGCCAAGAGAGAGAGGCATATTGGAGACAGTTCTAACCAGTACCTGAGAGCTGATCATTACATTTTCAGTGTGAGCATTTGTACGTCAGAAACTGACAAATGCCAAAAATCAGGACTTGATTCATTGTTTTGTTGACTGTCTAGACTTAATAAAGTGAGAAGATGGTTGAACTTTCTTAATGTATGCTTGATTTGATATCAAAATGGTCTGGTCCCTTTTTTTAAAAAAATCCGATTGTTGAGTCATAGAGTCATTTATTTAAGAAAAAAGTCAGATAATTAGAGACATCTGAAGACAGCTGTGAAATTCGATGCTTTCGCAATAAAAAGCCAAAAACAATGGGAAATTGCTTGTGAAAGCAGGATAAAGCTGGGCAGGAGCTAGATGCTCTAAGAGAAAAGAAAGAATCGAAGCAAGCAAATCAGAGAACCAATAAGAGATCTAAGCTTCTCCTAAATTGAAAAGTAATTTTAAAGAGGCATTCACATACCAGGGCTTCAACCTGCTTATAAATTAAAACCAAGCTAAAATAGAACTAAAGCGATGGTAAGGTCTGATAAATTTGTTAGTAGGAATAGGATTGTTAATATTAATGCAAAATATGGAATTTCAAATTGAGACCTCAGAAACTGGCTAATCCAATATAGACTTGATCAAGAATCACATCTGTAATATACCCAAGTGATTATCCAGTTTTTGCTCTAGTAAAGGAAATCCCTTTCAAGGCAGTCCACTCTACTTTTGGATAGATTTAATTTTTATGAAGGTTTCTCTTCTATCAAACCCAAATTTGCTTTGCAACTTTCACTCATTTATCCTGGTTCTCTCTTCTGGGGTCAAAGAGCATATGTGTAATCCTTTTTCTGTATGTCAGTTTTCAAAATGCTTGAGAAAGCTGGCATATTCCCCCTATGTATTCCCATGTCTAAGTTAAACATTCCCAGTTCCTTTAATTGATCCCCACGTGGCATGAGCTTGAGGTTCTTCACCACTTTCATTGCTCTCTTCTGCAAACTCAGCAGCTTATGTCCTTCCTAAGAAAAAATGGTACCATAAACTAACATATTTCAAATGTGCTCTCACCAGGGTAAAATATATCAGGCTTATAATTTCCCTTAGTATAGGATGCCATATCTGTCTTAATGTGGTCTAATATGGCATTAGCTTTTTTTTGGCTTCCATATCATTTGTGGTGGTGGTTGTTCAGTTGTTTCAGTCATGTCCAACTCTTAATGACTCCTTTTGGGGCTTTCTTCACAATGATACTGCAGTAGTTTGTCATTTCTTTCTTCAGTTCATTTTTCAGATGAGGAAACTAAGACAAACAAGATGAAGTAAGTCACTTGCCCAGCGTCACACAGCTATTAGCAAGCATCTGAGCAGAATTTGAACTCAAGTCTTCCTGGCTCCAGGCCTGGTACTCTCTCCACTGTGCCACCACATCATGCCATTAGTTTATATTGTTTATTGCCTATATTGACTCCTATAATCATAAGGAAGCACAACAAGAATGATACCAATAGATTATATGATCTCAACTTTATGTATATATTATTTTATTTGATCCTCACAGAAATCTCATAAAATGAGTACTTGATGAATAACAATCCCAATTTTCCAGAAGAAAAACCTGAATCACCAGAGGTTGTGACTTGCCCATGGTCATACACAGTATAGTCCCTTAAAGCTCCAAATCTTTGATCCTATGATCCCAAGTATTGGGGTCAAGGTTCAAACCCAGATCTCTCCTGACTCCAGGTCTACCTCTCTTTCCACTATACTACTCTGCCTTTCATTTATTTGATTGATTAACCAAACAAATCATTAAAACTTAAACTTCACATTAATTCACATAAGCTACTTTGTAGACATCTCTCATCATCTGTAGTCAGATAAATCAGCCAATGCATGCTTGATACCATGGGCTAGATTCATCCTCTCTAATCACTACATTCATTTGCCTACCATATTGTTACTTCATTCTCTAATGAATTGTTGGTGGAGTAGTGAACTGATCCAACCATTCTAAAGAACAATTTGTAACTAGGCCCAAAGGGTTATAAACTGTACATACCCTTTGACCTAGAAGTAGTACTACTAGGTATGTATATCAAAGAGATCAAAGAAAAAGGAAAGGATCTACATGTACAAAAATATTTATGTAGCTCTTTTTGTAGTAGCAAAGAATTAGAAGTAGAAGGGGGCTCATCTATTGGAGAATGAGTGAACAAGTTGTGGCACATGATTACGACAGAGCACTATTTTGCTGTGGCAAGTAAAAAGGGGACTGGTTGCAAAAAAAAAAACATTCGAAGACCTATATGAACTGATGCAAAGTGAAGTGAGAAGAACCAGAATATAACTGTGCATATAATAGTATTGTGGTAATGATGATCAACTATGAAAGACTTGACTACTCTGATCAATATAATCATCCAAGACAACTCCAAAGGATTCATGATAAAAACAAACAACAACAAAATGCTATCCACCTCCAGAGGGAGAACTGTTGAACTCTGAGTACAAACTGAAGTATAATTTTCTCACTTTACTTTCCTTGCCTTTTTTTTTTTGCAATATGGCTAGTACAAAAATATGTTTTGCATGATTTCACACATATAATTAATGTATATTGCTTGCCTTCTCAGTGGATGGGGGAGGAGTGAGAGGGAGGAAGAGAATTTGGAATCAAAATGTAAAAAGAATGTTATATATAAATAATTTTTTTCAAAAAACAACAAGTTATTACTTCAGCTCTGGCCCATCAACTCCAGTGTTGTTGTTGCTGTCTTCCTGTCATATCTGAACACTTGGAATGACCCTGGACTGTGTCTTGGTTGGCTACGATCCCTAGAAGAATACTGTTTGCTGTCTGTTTGCGTAGTAAGACTTCCTACCTATTTTTCATTCTAAACCCTGGTCAATTCATTCTTGCTATTTAGAAGGCTAGATCTGGTAGGAGTTCTGCTTGGTGAATGAAGATGTTCAGCCTCACCATGCACATCAGACTGGAGGTCTTCTTGCTGAGCTCATTCATTTTACAGTAGCAACTGCCACTTCTAAAGGGAAGCCTCCTACTTCTACACTTCCAACCCTGCTCTTTCAAATAGCCTCTTGAGAGCTTATAAGTTCACAGATCTTGAGTTAGATGAGAACTGAGAAGCCATATCTAGTGCATCCCCCACATTCTACAAGTAAGGAAACATAAACCCAGGAAGGGTAAGTGATTTGCCTGAGGTTGCACAGAAGTAAGCATCAGAAATAGACTGAACAAAAATCTTCTACCTCCAACCCCAGGATTCCTTCTACTGTACCACAATACATCTTCGATTGACCCCCAGGGTTTCTTGATATGGATATCCTATTATTATTTCAGTGTGTCCCATACCAAACTTAATAACTTTACTCACCTCAGTGGGTTCCTTCTCTTTTCTGACTTCCCTATTTCAGTTCATGGCTCTGCTCTTCTTTCAATTTTTTAAATTAAAAATGATGGAGCTATTTTTTTTACTCTTCACTCTACTTTGTTGCCTTTTGCCAAATCTGTCACCAGATTCTGTCAGTTTTCCTCCACATGTATCTCTTAGATTTGTTTGTTCATCTCCATGGGCAGTACCCTATTCCAGGCCTTCATCACCACTTCATCTTTACTAAAACATAAGATGATAGATTTAGAGTTAGTTGGAAGGGACCTTAGAAGTCATAGAGTCCAACCCCCGTCATTTTCCAGATGAAAAAATTGAGGTCCAGTTACCTGACTTTCCCAAAGTCACATAGCCTCAAGGTATTGGAGGCAAGAATTGACCTTGCTTCATGCATAATACCCTATTAATTGTACCATACTGACTCAATAATTTTCATGATATTTGCTCATTTAAGAACATGTGACTATTCTCCATTTCTTATTAGGTCAAGTTCTAAATTCCCATTCTGACATTTAAAACACTCTGTAATTTGACTCCACTTTATATAACATTATTCTCTATTAAAGCTGTTGTCCTCATTGCCAGACATCCAAGCTTCTCCTAAATTGCCACCCTTATTCTTCATCTCATGTTCATCGTACCAATACTTTGATGAATAACTCCAGACTCTCCACACTCATCTTTGCCTTTTCTAACCTTTGATAGGCCTGATTATCTCACTCACGCATCTTGACCCAATTTTATTCTTTGATCATTACTGTCCTAATTTCTTATACACATCTTATCTCTTCCAACTATATTCTTAGTTCCTTGATATTAAACATTGTATTCAAGTATCTAACTTGAGGGCAAGTACAATTCAGTGCATCTTTCATAGGATCAAAAGTACTCTAAACAAAGTAGAAGTTTGAGAGAAATGACTATTAATAACAAATGATTTGGGGAAATCCAGAGTTCTCTCCTTTTTTGTAAGGTCTTCATTTCAAGACTCAGCATCTGAAGGACAGGACTGATGACAGCAGATAGGATTAACATTCTCCTCAATCTAGATATTGCTACTCCACCCAAATTTATAAGGAAGTTAATCTAAGTTGAAACTCCTCACCCATTATGTTCTGCATTGGTTTAGGATGGTGATATAGATCCTGGAGGTGAATTGGAAATAAATGACCTGATCAAAGATATGTCCCCTAGTCCCTCATTAAAATAGGTCCATCTCTCATTATAATATTCATTCTCAATCATTAATTGTTAGCCAATCAGAGTTGATTGCCACCCTTAGGAAGACCCATTTTTCCAAAGGCATATAAACTGTGAGCCCACTGCCATCATTTGTCTTTGGCTTCAGAGAGTGTCACTGATCCATTTTATTGGCAATATGCTAATACTGTTAATAAAATACCTAGAAATTATATCTCTTGAACTTTTTAAACATCACAAATTTAATAAATATGAGTTTAATTGTAAGGAATTGGGGGTATTGGAAGGCAGGCCTAGAACTTTAAGAGGATGAGTCATGGTACAGGTAGCTCTTGATTAAAGTTTAAGTTGAATCTCAAGGGATAGGCAGTTTTTAGGAAGAATGTTATAGTCACGTCTATGTCACCAAACATCTCCTGCAAAGGAGAGATGCCAGTAGATTTTCTGATTGCAGGACATGATGCTTTCAGAAGAATCAGTACAGAGTCAAACTTTATCTACTTCATAATTTTCCCCAGTATGTCCTAGTGTTAGCAGTGGGAAGGGAAAAAAAACAAAGAGAGCCGTTTCTGTGCCCAAAAAGAATCATCCAAGGAAGAGAGATGTGGACAAAATAAAACTGATGGCTGTATTGATGTCTGTAATGCCATGTACCAGCAGATTCCCAAAGGAATGCTAGTGTGAACAGCTTTTAGAGTTCAGATTACAAAATATAGTGAACACTCTGTTTATTCCATTACATATCAAGACAAACATTCAAAACATTATAATATTCACAACATTACATCTTATCACAGAAAATGGCCACACAGTTTTCACTACAGTGGCCACAATATTCAGAACAAGGAGCAATAGAATCAAACTTCCACTCATGGGGCAACTCAATCATTAGCCATTCAATCAATTCACAATAGAATAATCAAACTTCCACTCATGGGACAACCATTAACTTAATCAGTCACTAATCTAGATTTACAATTACTAAATATCTTGATCACAAATACAGTCATTA
>CM053588.1:221949645-221976699 GCA_028646515.1 Pseudochirops corinnae
TGCAAAACTCAAATATCTTCTCAATTAAAATTATTGACTTATGACCAAAGGAACTGCAAATAAAAAGATGGAAATAAGAGAATGGTAAAAAGCCTAAAGTTCATGCTCTATGATGATCACATCAAAGAAATAGCATTATTTGGACCATAGAAGAGAAGAATCAGGAGAAACATGATGGCTGCCTTCAGGATTTGAAGGCTTACCAGATGGAAGAGGGATTCAACTTGTTCTGCTTGACCCCAGAGGACAGAACTCAAGCAATAGGTACAGGTTAGGAAAGTAGAGATAAATTCATTATAAAGAAAAGCTATCTAACCATGATTACTGTACAAAAATAAAACACAGTAAGAGGCTGTGGGTTCCCCCTCACTATGTGTCTTCAAAGGATGGATGATCAGGTGTTAGATATTTTGTAGAGAATATTTTTTTGGATATAGGTTGGTCACAAGGGCTGTGGAGGGCCTTTCCAACCTTAAATTTCTTTGACTCTGTGTAACAGGACAGAGACAGAGACAGAGAGACAGAGGGAGATGTAATATGTTTCTGTAGGCTGTAATAGTCCAAGTTATGACCTGTCCCTCATCAACATAGATAAAGAGATTTTCTTCTGTTTTTATTGTTGTTTTTATAAATGTTGCTGATATTTTGTTTCTACATTACAAACATTTGCACATTACTTCTACTTCATGAGTGGTCTCTTGAAACAAATGAAACCAGTTATATAAAACTAATAATATAATGACCTCATCTGAAAGTGCATACAGTATGAGAATAACAGAAATCTATTTTATCTCCCTCACACACTCACAGCCCATTGGGGGAAAAAAAAAGAAAGAAAGCATTAATTTCTTGTAACAAATATACAGAGTCAAACCAAACAAATTACCTCAGTGGCTGCATAGAAATATAAATTCATTTATGTATACATATATGTGGGACAGCTAGGTGGTGTAATAGACAGAGCACTGGGCCTAGAGTCAGGAAACCTGAATTCAAATCCAATCTCAGATGCTTACCAGCTATGTGACCCTGAGCAAGTCATTTAACCTTGGTCTGTTTCAGTTTCCTTATCTGTAAAGTGAGCTGAAGAAGGAAATGGCAAACCACTCCAGTATACTTTCCAAAACCTCTAATGGAGTCATGAAGAATCAGACATAACTGAACAATAAGAACACACATATATGTATATTTATGCTCATATACATATATATATTGAATAAGAGCTATATATATTAATATATTATTTAATATATAATATTATTATATATCAATATTATATATATTAAATGTATGTATTAAATGAGCAGATATATGCTTCTGTGTATATTCTCATTCTGTACACTAAGTCTATCACCTCTCTATAATGGGTAGCATATTTCATCATTGATCCTCTGAAATCATGAATAGTCATTGTATTAATCATTAATTAAACTATTAACCATAGTTTTTACAGCATTCAAAGTTGTTTGTTACTGTCATGTTGTTATTGTACAAATTTGTTTCCTGGTTATAGTCATTTCATTCTTCATCATTTTCTAAAAGTCCTCAAACCTGTTCGTTTCTCTAATGTTGATGTTGTAGTATAAGTTGTTCTTCTGGTTCTGTTCCCTTCACTCTGAATCAGAAAAAATGCTCCAAATCACTACTAATTATGAAAATGCAAATTAAAGCAATTATGAGATTCTACATCATGCTCATCAGAGTGGCAAAGATGATAAAAAAAGAAAGAACAAACATTGCAGGGCTATGGGAAAACAGGTACAGGAAGGCCCTTTGGGGGACTTGAGAATGGATACAGCTATTCTGGAAAACAATCTGGAATTCTATTTCAAAAAAGTTACTAAAGTATCAAAAGAAATCAAAGAAATTGGAAAAGATCTTTTATATTGTTGTTCAGTCATTTCAGTTGTGTCCGACTTTTCATGATCCCAGTTGGGGTTTTCTTGGCAAAGACCCTGGAGTGATTTGCCATTTCCTTCTCCAACTTATTTTCTGACTGAGGAAACTGAGGCAAACAGGGTTAAGTGACATGTCCAGGGTCATACAATGACTGTCTGAGGCCAGATTTGAACCCAGGAAGATGAGTCTTCTTCACTCTAGGCCCAGCATTCTATCCACTGAAGCACCCAGCGGCTGTTTTTGGGGTGACAAAAAACAGGAAACTGAAGGATACCTATCAATTGAGGAATGACTGGCTTAACTGTGGTATATAAATGTGACCAAGTACTATCGTGCTGTAAGAATAAGGAAATAGATGATTTCAAAAGGACCTGGATAAAAGAGAATTGACTATATAAGAAAACTGCTTTAGGCAGCACAGAAAGTGTCCATAACTAAACAACTAAGGGCAGAAAATCTAAACCATTTCACAAAACCATAAGCACCACATTTCCAGGAGTTTTCAGAGCCATGAGATTAAAGGAGAACCGACAAGAGGCAGAGAGATCAGGAAAATCCTACCAGGGGTTAGACAGCCCCAGGCTCATCCTGTCATTCCTCCCAAACCCCCACCCTCACCCCAAGACAACCTTCCTGCCCTGAATGGACAAGCCAAGAGCCAACCCTCTGTGGTGTAAGGAAGATTTCAAATAGAAACTTGAGGATTCCCTGGAGCGATGACTCCTGAGGGTGTGGTTAATGGAGCCAGTGCAGAAAGGGTTTCTGCTTTAGACTTCCATATCCTTGGGGAGCTCTGTGAGGCTCTCCTTTTAGCAAATCAACTAAATTTGTTAAAGCCTCCTGGAGGGATGTGCTCTTTGTCCATTTTTAGGTAGCTGACACAGGGAATTATTCACACCTCTAGTTGTAAAAATCATTCCCCTTGCAACCAGCTCTCAGATGGAGATCTCTAACAGAGGGGATGAATCTTCTAAAGGAAATGGGTTTGATAGATTGGATTTATTTGTTCCTCACACAAGCCTTTCACACCTTATGCCCAGTCTATCTCAGGAGCAATTAGATCCCACCTTTGAAGGGAAGCCCCACCAGAAAGACTTCAGACTATTGCTATGCATCTTTCCCTATACAGGCATGGGATGATCAATTGATGCAATTTGAGTAAGATGCTGGGATAGTTGTGGCTTGAGTAAACACTTCTATCAGTGCAAATAGACACTCTGGGAATGAGGTCACAGAGTCTACAAACAGAGACCCTGCTAGATGGGCAGAGAGGTGTGACACTATCCCCAGGAGGAAATTTTGGGTGTGTTTTCCTTAAGCATGGAGTCAATAAAGCAATTGATGGTCATCTCATAGATGTGCTTGAAAAACTGTTGTTGTTCAGTCCTATCCAATTCTTTGTGACCCCATTTGGGGTTTTCTTTTCTTTTTCTGCTTTTTTTTTTTTTTGGAGGGGAGAGGGCAGGGCAATTGGGGTTAAATGACTTGCCCAAGGTCACATGGCTAGTGTGTCAAGTGTCTGAGGTCACATTTGAACTCAGGTCCTCCTGACTCCAGGGCCAGTGTTCTATTCACTGTGCCACCTAGCCACCCTATTTGGGGTTTTCTTAGAAAAGATAGTAGAGTGGTTTGCCTTTCCTTCTCCAGCTCATTTCCCCTAATTCCGCAAGGATGTGCAACAAGGATATGGTGGCACCAAGTTTCTCTGGACTTGATACTTCTTTTCTCTCTCTGGAAATAAGCCTGGTCAGTCAGTCATCAGGATATGGCAACTAGAAACCACTCAGTCTGAGAGCTGATGGCTACACATAGCTGTTTTTATGTCCCCAGACCAAGAAATGACATGAGGGAAGCTGGCGTCAAGCAGGTTACATGGGGGGAGGAAGCTATGACGGGAAGTCAGTAAAACTTTGCCAGGAAACTACTGATCCTGTCACATGCCAGTGGTGGCAAAGTCCTAATGATCTTCTAAAGGACCTTCTACCACTTAAATGACTAGACAATTTACCTGTCCTGGCGGGGAAAGAGGTATACCAAGGGAGGGAAAGGGAAAAAACTGAAACAAAACAAAAATGTGGAGTCTAAGTCTTTTTCCCCCTCTTTGGAAGGCCTCAGTTCTGTTACAGGACAGTCCTCCTAGCATGGGCTAAGGACAAAAAGGGGGACAGAAGCAAACAAAACAAAAATATGGAGGAATACAAAAGCCAGAAGCCCTAAGACTTTCCTTCCTGCTACAGAATGACTAAGTCTCAAAGTCTCAGTCTGGTGCATATAAAGGATAACGCTACATCTTGGACATTCATAACAGGTTTCCTAATGCAAAGTGTGGACATACCAAAGCAGCATGAAGCGTACTAGAGCCATGATGTAGGCAATGACACCTCCAGTATAGTCAGATTTCTTCTCTCTATACTGCTACCAACTTATTCCTTGTCTCACCTGCTAAAATCTCCCCCTCTCTGGGAGCTACATCAAGGAAACAATAGAAAATCATTGACCTTTAGAGGGTTATGGAAAGGCTTCTCTTTTCTTCGATAGTGGCTAACCAAGGAGTCTTCTTTACCCTCATCTAGTGACTTGGGATTATTCATACCCACCATAGTTAACACAGTAACACTTTCACAATCTTCATGCTATTAGAAAGCATTGTAATGGTGTATATACCAATGCCCTCAGAAAGGGAAGCATCTTTCAGGTCTCTGCCATAATGTGATGGTATGAAACAAATTTCAGTTACCTCTGGAGAAGGATAGTGAAGGTATATTGGAAGCCTTCCCAGAGGAAAACAAATGGCTCTTGTCTAGTCTCAATTACAGAAATAGAGAAGAAAGAATTGAAAAGTTTGATAGCCCTATACCACTCACCCTGGACTGGGACTGCCTGGTCTACAATGTTGATGAGTTCAGAAACATCTATAGAAATAGGTATGATGATTTTTTCATCCTTCCTATAGTCCACTGTAAGCTACTAGGTGCCACCTGCCTTCCTCATGGGTAACACAGGTTTATGGTGGGGGGGGGGGGGAGGAGGGAGATCTGAGATTATAAAGTACTACAGCTTCTTTTCTCTCCATCACTAGAGAAAAAAATATTTTTCACTTGCCTAGGGACCCAATGTTAACTACATGAGATGCTTCAGGTAATGTTAAGGTTTTCTGTTTAAGCCTACCCACAGTAAAATGCGTAGAGGTTGCTGAAAGGGCTTTCACAAATAGGGGGCCCACAGTACCCCTTGTTTCCATGGGCTACCTTTTATGTTGTTTTTCAATCATTTCAGTCATATCTGACTCTTGATGACCCTGTTTGGGGTTTTCTTGGCAAAGGTATTGGAATGGTTTTCCATTTCCTTCTCCAGCTCATTTTACAGAGGAGGAAACTGTGGCAAATAGTGACTTGCCCAGGTAGTAAGTGTCTGTCTGAGGATGGATTCGAACTCAGGTTTTCCTGACTCCAGGCCCAGCACTCTATCTACTGTGCCACCTAGCAGCCTTTGTAAAACTATTTCAGGAAATTAAGCACTTGAGTACTAGGAGTTCTAAAGCTCCACCCAAGCCCCTCCTCCAATTGGATTATTCCGGGGAGGCTGTAGAAGTTATTGGTACAGCTAGGTGTAGGCATAAATCTCTTTCTTTCTTAAATGTTCAATGACTTTGGAGGGTCTCATTTCATCCCAACACTGAACCTGAACTAAGAGGGAGCTGGTTTTAAAGTCATGCCTATAACATCCTGCTTCTGTGCTTGCCTGTGTTTTATCTCTGTCTCACTCCACTTCTTGTTGGGCAATTGTGCCCTACTAATCTCTCCTCTCTGATTGGCAGTGTCAAAAGGTAGGAAAGAATGAGGAAGAGGAAGGAGAAACCATCTCAACCAAAGAAGTTTGGAGAAGTATCTTCCTTTCAAGAATTTGACTCAACACTGGAATTGTCAACTTCAAAACTGAAATATTCTGCTGGGCTGGACCCCTCTGAACTGTGGAGCTACTCAAATTCTTCTGTTATTTAAAGCTCCTAGAAGCATGACTAATTTGTTTTACTTTTTACCTTCTTGACCCAAAAAAAGATTCACAATTCAAAGTATAAACAGTCTTGGATTGGGGAAAAACATGAGTTCCATGGGACTGAATCTGAGGGGAGAAATTTGGGCTGAATACATGGAACTTGAAATTATTGCCACAAATGATAATTAAGCTCATAGGAGCTAATGAGGTCACCAAGAGAGAAATGTAACAGATAGGTCAAGAAGGATGAAGAGTAAGACCATCAGATTAGGCAATTAAGATATCATTGGTGACTTTCATTTGAGAGAGGAGGTCAGAAACTAAATTGCAAAGGACTAAAGAGAGAGAGAAAGAAGAGATAGAATATTTATCAAGTACCAGGCACTATGATGAATGCTGGGAATATAAGTAATATGATCTATACCCAAGCCAACTATTTCTTCATTTCTGTACTCCTCTGAACTTCATCATCTCCCTTTTGCCAGTAACACTCCCCTCCACTCCAGCTTTTCAGCTGGAATTAGATTGTGATTGTGAGATCCTTGAGAACAAGGATTGTCTTTGACTTTCTTTGTCTCTCCTGTGCTTAGTGTTCCAGATAAATAGTAGATGCTTACCACAGTGGCTGATACATAGTGGATACTTAATAAATGGTTATTGACTAACTAATTGACTGCTCTCAAGGATCTTACATCCTTTTTGTTTGTTTTTGTTACTTTGTTTTTGGAGGGGGGAAGGCAAGGCAATTGGGGTTAAGTGACTTGCCCAAGGTCACCCAGATCGTAAGTTGTATCAACAGTGCAGTATTCACAATGCCTACAATAACTATAAATATGTTGATATGATTATTAATCACAAAATGTAACAGGGTCTCTACATAAGAAATATAGCTAAAGCACTCATTTAAATACCAGAAAACTGAGTCCCAAAACCAGAAAGTCAAAGCCAACACAGTAGTTACAAAGTTGGCACATGTAGTTAAAGTAGTAAACACCCACATTCTCAAGCTTTCAGAACAGGACAGACTACCTCAGGCAAAGATCCTCCTCTCCTCACATACGCAACCGCTCAGCGTCCAGGCAGCTTGCTCCCAGCAGCTCCGCCCCCGGCAGTTCCCGCCCCAGGCAGTCCTCCACAGGCGTCCTTAGCAGAAATCCTTAGCAGAGATTCTGGGCCGCTCAAAGCAAAAGAAGTTCGCAACCACAGCCGCTGCCTCCACCACCACTTCTAGTCAGCACCGCATGGAGACCAGCTTGGTTCTGGTGTTCTTTTGCCCCACCCCTTCCTGCTACATCAGCAAGTTCAAGGGGTGTGGAAGATCTTCAAATCCCAGTATCATTACATAAGTGTGTCAAGTATCTGAGGCTGGATTTGAACTCAGGTCCTCCAGACTCCAGGACTGGTGCTCTATTCACTGTGCCACCTAGCTGCCCTGGATCTTACATTCTAAAGTGAGGACAACACATGTTTGTTGTGCTTTGTTATTGAAGAGGATCAAAATGACATCACTATGTTAGAATGAAGTTACAGTGGATCTGACTATGGCTAATCAGACCCATATGATCTCAAGATGCTGTACCACAGGCTGGGCACAAATAGTGGAGATATGGGGAGCCATAGTTCAGCAGCAAATGAACAGCATGATTGTAGTAATCCTGGGTTGAGTTTTGTCAAGGGATGTATGATGGTCGAACAACGAAGCAAGGGAATTGAAGGTAGAGGACAGTACAGAACTGACCCTAACTATAGGGTCAAGATTGGAAAGGGAGGCAAATGGAGTCGCAATGTCCTGAGAAAGTCCTGAGAGGTGGATGGATCTGAGGTCTCATTAGGAGTAAATGATGATTCAGAAAGGTCTAGGTACAGAGTGAAGCGGAATTATGTAGGTGGTTCTAGTCGGAGAAAGGAAGAGCAGAGTTTTAAATTATGGAAATGGAACTTTTATGTGTAACAGTGAAGTTTGGCTTGTCAGTAGCCCTATGAATGGAACAGATGGAGCAAGGAGTAGGTCACAGGATTTAAAGAAACTAAGAATTTTGGAGTTTGGGGAGTTTAAGGATGACAGAGACATAGATATTGATGTCCTCTGGTACAAGGACAAGAAATGGGAAGACGCAGGAAGATAATAGGTCAGACATTGAATTCCTTGAGAAAATAGGGAGAATGATTGGGGAGCCAGTGCATAACAGCTACAATTACCGAGATTAGGTTATAAAAAATTCTCATATGAATTGCAAAGGAGGAGAGGTTGCTGAGTGGTAGTGATAATGGAGTCCAGAATTGGCAGTATGGAGCAAGGAGTATTCTGAATCCTCTTTCAGGACCAGTTTGTGGGGGTAGGCAGGAGTGGGTAAAGGTACAATCAGTGGTGGAGAGGATAGCCAGGGATTTAGTGTTGTCAGTCAGGTGCCAGGTCTCATGAGAGCTAGTAGATGGAAGGAGTGTGAAAGAAAGATATCCAAGATGAAAGAAAATTTATTCACTATACAATGAGAAACAGAGGGTACAGTGGAAGAGGTGGGCAGGGTTGCAGAAGGACATGGATGGGGTAGGGGAAGGAAGGGTTGAAGATGAAGATGAGAAAACAGGAAGTAGGGACAGCTAGAGGACAGTTTTATCTTATGCCGCTGGTGATTGACTAATTTAGGAATAGGGAGAACAGGTGGTGAGAAATTGTTAGTCATGGAAATAATAGTGGGTGGTAGATTTTTTAAAAATGCTCATTGTCTCCAAGGGGTGTTATTGATGGACAGAGACTGGGAGTATAGAGCCTTAGTCACTCAAGCCTGTGAAAGTGAGGTAGATGGCCCTTGGGGTCCTTCCTCCCTATTAGAATGTGATGTGTAGGGCCTGGGTCTGAACTGACCTGGCTTGGTGGTATTGCTATTCTGGGCCTGCTGCTGATGCTCAGAACCCATTATCTAAAAACATAACAAAACAAAACAAAAAACACCTCTTCAAAATGTCCCTATTTCTATCAAAGGTATAGCTATTCTGCAGATTCTTAATCTTGCTATTATTCTCAACTCCTCACTTTCCCTTACTTTACTTGTTTGATCCTTTGCCAAATCCCTCCATTTCTCTTTCCACAATATTTCTCATATCTGGCCTCTTCTCTCCATTCACCTTAGTTGATGAGTTTATCACTTCTCCTAGGCTATTGTCATAGCCTCCTAACTGGCCTCCCTGCCTCAAATCTCTGGCCACTTCAGTCTGCCCTCTACACTGCTCTCAAATTGTTTTTCCTTAAGCACAAGTCTGACCTTATCACTCCTCTACTCAATCAATTCTAGTGGCTTCCTACTGCCTCTAAAATTAAATATAAAACCCATTTAGTTTTTAAAGACCTTTACAAATCTTGAACCAATCTATCTCCCCATTCCCATTGTCCATTACCCCCTCCTATGCTCTATGATGCAGCCAAATTGACCTTTTCTCTGGTCCTCATACATGACATTTCCCATCTCTGTGACTTTGCATTGGCTCTGTTCCATGCCTAGAGAGCAATCCCTGCTCACCCATCCCTCACAGAATCCCTCTCTTCCTTGAAGACACACCTCAAGCATTACTTCCTATGGGAATCTTTCCTGATCTCCAACTATTAGTGACCTCTCTCAAATTATCTCATTATTTGACCACTTTGTAATGTTTGTATTTATTCTCTTTACATTTATTTGGTATGTACTTATATAGATCTTTGTAGTCTCCCTCTTTCCAATATAAACTCAGAGGGATGACTTCATTGATCATATTTGCATCTTTAGTGTCTGGCATGCAGCAGGTACTTAATATCTGTAGATTTATTGATCTTGTTTACATATCATCTTTTGATAGATTCAGTCTATAAGTCAAAGAAAGACAAAAAGTCTCACCTGATAAAGATATTTGGGACATTAAAATATTGTTAATTGAATTGGGGAGGTATTATTGTTATCAATTATTGCTGAACTTTGCATAATGCTTCCACTTAAAGGTGAAAGAATCAACTGGGGCAAGATTAAAAAGGGGAGTGCATAAAAGGGGAAAGAGAACACATAGAGAAGACAGGAGAGCTAGCGGAATTTCCTATTATATGTGGAGCAGCAGTGTGAAATGGGGGCAGTGGTTGTGGCAATGGTGGCCATTCCCCTCCTCAAGCCCACAGCCCTGAGAGGATAAAAAGGTGAGTGTGAATGGGGCAAGTAACAAGGTTTAAGACTTTTTTAAAATCATAGGCATTCAATCAGATTCCTGGAGTCGTGAGCCAAAAAATAAACAAAACAAAAGTATTGATCCTTATTCTCTTCTCTGCCTTACTCTGTGTGGGTATAAATGGCACCTGTGTGTAATAAGGGTTCTTTTATTCTGTTAAAGACTGTACCTGACTGATCTTTTTCAAACTCCTCTCACTGACCTCATCTTTTGCATTTTCTTATGTCACTTTATTCTTGACATAAAAACAAAGCGCAGCTCTGGGAGCCTCACAGAGGAGAGAGACTGTCCCTCCCACCCATCCGCATCTCCCCCCCCCCCCTTGTTAGAGAGTTTTCACTTCCTAACTGGGCCATAATCAGGAGCTATTTATGTATTTCAAAACTATACTCCCAAAGAGCAAAATAACCATGAACTTGGGCCTTTAAAATCTGCCTCATCAAACCATGAACCAAATATAGCATCTCTAGAGTTATATTCATATAGTACTTTTTATTTAATCCTTAAAACTGCCCTACTTTTTAAAAAAGATAACAAAGGTAGTATTATCCCCATTTACTTTTTGGTCAAGGAAACTGAGGCGCAGAAGAGTTGAGACTCATTTATGGTGGTGAAGATATTAAGTGTAGGAAAGAGGATTCAAACCCAGGTCTCTCGGACCACCCCCTCCACCAAATGCAAAATTATTTCCACAATATCAGAAACAAGTCTCTTCTCCGTCCACTCTTCCCATACTTTTTTCTTGTTTCCTTGCCTTTGCTTATGCTATCCTCGTGCCTGGAATGGACTTCCCCTTTCATTTGTCTATTGGCACTCCTCCCTTCTCTCAAGGCCCAGCTCAGGCACCAGAACCTGAACTATCCCTAATCCCTCTAAATGAAAGCAATTTTTTTCCTTTTCAAATGTCTCCCAGCACTTTGCCTGAATCTCTTCCTCACATTTAACTTATTCCACATTGTGTCATAGTCATCTATGTTTCTTTTTTTCCCACAACCTAACAGAACAGAACAGAAGCTTCTGGAAGTCAAGGTTCATCTCATGAACAAAGTCTTACATATAGGAATAATAACTCCAGTTGATATTTATATACTGTTTTAAGGTATACAAAGTGCTTTACATATATCCTCTCATCATAAACCTACTAAATGCTTGTTGGATGAATAAAGGAATGAATTCGTGAATGAACTGATATCTTTTAAGTTCCATGTAATATTGGAACCTTGGCTTTTGCCAATATGCATGACTACTGTAAAGGAATGAGATCTGGAAAACCCCCATGTATACACCAACATAGATGTAGGTTCAGCTGCTCTGAGATCATCAAGAGATAAATAGTCATGTCATCAGAAATTACAGCATTATGTACTGCCATAAATATGACAAATGATAGGCCAGATATTCATTGGCTCATAACAGTTGGCAGGCAAGCCATCCATGGAGCAAGAGTTCAATCTATCTGTTTACTTTCCAACAGTTGCTCTGATCTTTGACTACTCCATTTGGAACTTCTGCCCACTAATGTAGCCTAGGAAACCTGATGAAACCTTTGACTTCATTAGTTTTCAATTAAGATATGTGATTATTGTAGCAGAAAAGGAAAGCATCTCTGTGTGTGAGTGGGGGTGGGTATGATAAAAGCATCCACAACAAGATATGTCATGTCCTATTCCTAATGTAGAAGACCTTTTTTTTTTTTATTTCTGAAGTTTTGAGTAGGGAAAGTCAGGACACAAGGATAATTAAGAAAAATGATGGTATTTGTCACCACAGAAGAAATAAATCTTTTGTATCTCTCATTCCTTATTGACTAAACAAGGATCCCTACAATGGAGTTAAGTTCCTGCCTTTGTCACTGGTAAGAAAACACTGAGGTTCATTATTTCATTATGCGCAGTACTAATCTATATTTCTCATTTAGGGTTTAAGCTTAGGTAGGTGGTTGATCCTTGTGGCTTACTCCATTAGTAGAAGGTGAACTTCATCAGTGGCACAGTAGATGGTCTATGACCTTCTAGCACAGATACTTAATAGTCTGTGTTTTATTGTGTTGGTTTTTTTTTAATTCACGGTAAGCAGGGTGAACCTTTTAAGCAGGAGTTCTTCCAGTTGAATTGTACAAGGAGCTTCCCATTACCTCAAGGATAAAAAAATTAACTTCTTTCCTCAGTATTTAAAACCCTTCACCATCCATCTCCAGACTATATTTACTGGATTACATGATAGCTTCCTCCTCCCCTCCCCCCCCACATATTCTATGTTCTAGTCAAAGGGGCCTATTTGTTGTGTCCTGGGCATGACATTCAATATCCCACTTCTGAGCATGTGGTCTTCCATGGCTAGAATACTCCCCTTCCTCACCGCTACCTCTTGGAATGCCTAAACTCCCTTCAAAGTACAACTGAAGTGCTTCCTCCTTTTCCTGATGCCCCACCCTCAATTATTTTGTACTTATTTTCTATGTAACTGGCATGGAATTATCAGTGAACATGTTATATTCTCCAAGAGAATGTTACCTCCTTGAGGGCAAGGACAGTCTCAATCTTGTATTTGTGTTCCCAGTGCCTAGGACAGGGCCTGGCACAGAATAGCTCTTTAATAAACATTTACTAATCAATTGACTGGTTAATTGAAAAAAGACAGTCTCCTTCCGCCAGGATTTTTCTTTGCATTGATCTGTACTCAGAAATAGGGAAAAGCTTAGAGAGAAAAGCTTAAGGATACATTTTCTAGCAGGCTAAGGAATCCACCTTAATAACCTTGGAGTATCAAGGTATTAAAAATGACTGAACCAATGCAAGCAAGGGATATATGGGTGTGTGTGTGTTTGTGTGTGTGTGTATGTTGTACGTATATGTGTATATATGTGTACGTGTGTACCTATATAGATTTTAAAGGAGATATTTGGTTGGCACATCCAAGCTGTTAGGGCAATAATGCATGATGTGTGATCAGTTCCAGTAATAATTTCAGTCAGTGAACACACTGCTCAAGGTTTCTTTTTGTTTTCTCAGAGTAAGACTTGTCCCAGGTTGCAAGCACAGCAGCTGAGTGTCTTACTAGGTTAGAGAAGCAAAGACCTCTCTGGTTCTAATTGCTTTTATCTCCAAATGCTAGATACTGTATCAGCCTGGGGGTTGCCAAGATAGGTTCTACAGGGCTTAAAACATGTCTATTTTAACTTTTATAACCTTGTCTTTTTTTCCTGGCTTCCCCTCTGTTCCCCTTTAGTTAAATATTTGCTCTGCCCTATGCCCCCAGGGCACTTAACTAGCAATCAGGTCTTAATGGGAGCTTGCAGCAGGGCCTGGCCCAAGCCCACCACAATATATGAGCCAGGCAATGGGAGACACCAGCAGTGTCCTCCTCTATAGCAAGCATCTTTGAACAGTCATGAAGCACAGCTTGAGAGCAGAACAATCAAGAACAATCAAAAGGGAAGGTGTGTTTTTTCTTGAACTTCATGCATTTTGGCTTAGAGTCAGTCTTCTGTGTGACTGGCTCCTCTTTCAAGATTAAGGAACATAATGCAAGATTAGCACAATCAAGAATTATGTTCTGTTTTATCCTCTTACCCATCTTTCCTGTTTTAATATATACACAGATATACAATAGCCTAACCAAACAGTCAATACAGGAAGACTTTTAAGAAATAACCATAAACTAATAATAATAAAACTTGGATAAGGACTGGATCTATAATTGCACTGGTATCAGGTACTCACTTTATCAACGCAAGCTGGGGCCTGCCCTGAAAATTATAACATTAGAGTTATCTAAAGCTTTGACAGATTGACTGACATGCTCAGAGTCACATGGCCAGGATGTAGCAGAGATGGGATTTGACCTTGGATTTTTATGGCTTCAAGGGCAGCTCTCTATCTTCTATACAATGCTACTTCATAATAAAAAGAAATGCATATTAAAACAACTAATTTTCAGCAGTTTTAAAAGATTAAAATTAATAACAATAACTAGCATTTTAAAGAACTTTACAATTTGCAATGTACCTTTCCATTTGTACCTTTCAACAACCCTGGAAGGTAAATTCTATTATTGTTCCCATTTCATAGATAAGAAAACTGAGGCACAGACAGGTTAAGTGCCTTGCCCAGTGGTCACACAGCTAGTAAACGATGGAAGATTTGAAATCAGGTCTTCCTGAATCCAAGTCCAGTAGTCTATGCCCTGTGCTACCTTGCTGCCTCAGCAAAAAAGAAACAAACAGGCTTACTAATACAGTGTTGATAGAACTGTGACTCAGTCCAACAATTTTGGAAATAATTGGAATTATCTGAGAGAAGTCATTAAATTGTTCATAGCCTTTGACCTAGAGATCTCAATGCTAGACATATAACCCCAAAAGGTCAAAGACAGAAAGGTCCCAAATGAAATATATGCCA
Source organism: Pseudochirops corinnae (assembly GCA_028646515.1). Taxonomy (NCBI): domain Eukaryota; kingdom Metazoa; phylum Chordata; class Mammalia; order Diprotodontia; family Pseudocheiridae; genus Pseudochirops; species Pseudochirops corinnae. The sequence continues at coordinate 221,964,132 of CM053588.1, forward strand.
AGGTATTTATTAACAGCATTTTTTCTGTTGTCATGGGGGAAAAAACTGGAAATGAAGTAGGTTCCCATCATCTAGATTATGGCTAAAATATGAATATAATGGGATATTATTTGTATATTCTTTCATCAGAAATGGAATTTTATGTAAGCACAGTATTGGAAACAAAGGAGATGTCCACTGATTTTGGGGAATAGCTGAACAAATCATACGAATGTAAGGAAATATTACCCTACCACAAAAACGGAAAACTATGAAGAATTCAGGGAAATTCCAGAAGACTTATATGAACTAAAACAACATGAAGTAAGAAGAACATGGGAAAATGTACACAGTGACTGCTACAATGTATACAAAAGGAACAAAAAAAATGGAAATTGAATACTATGTAATTATAATGACTAAACTAAGTAACTCAGTCAGTGAAAAGAGTTGAGAAAAAACACCCCCCTCTGCAGAAATAGAGATGTGGAACATTGTATTTATTGCTGGACACAGTTGTATGTTGCCTGGTTTTACTGAACGTCTATTTCTTTTTTCTTTTCAAATCTTTGTTCCAGAAGATGGCTCACAGGAAGGAGACAGGGTAGGCATATATTTAGAAATGAAGGGTATATAAAAGCAAAGGATGTCAGTAAAATGAAACAAAATAAAGAAATGAAGAATTCAGAGAAAAAAGGGAAGACTTGTATAAACTGTCTATCTAGTAAGCACATCCAAGGAAACAGAGTATACAATAATAATAATGCAAATAAAGAAAACAGTTGTAACAAAATCAAATATTATGTGATGGTAAAGACCAGTTTTAGCACTTGTGAAAAAAATAAGGAAATGTAAAACCCTCCTATCATTAAAGAAGTGGGGAGACTATGGGTGAGGAATGTTGAATACTCTGTTGTGGGTGGCTGAGATTTTATTCAGATTTTCTTAACTGTTTGTTGCAGGGAATGGTTCATTGGATAGATGGGGGAACCAGAGGAGGGGCAAATATATATGGAAATCACAAAAAAAAAAAAAAACAGAAAAGGATCACTAAAACATGGTGGTGGTTTTTTTTAGCTTCCCAAACAGCTGCTGCAGAACTGAGATTGTAGCACCCATTTTTCACCCACGCTCCCCAAGTTCAGAAATAGCCTATGCAGAATGAAGTAGAGGCTAAGTGCCGACAGCTTTTTAGATAAATGAGCTGAGTGAATCCTTGACTTAATGCAAATATTAGAGAGCACTTATTCTTAGTATAATTTGATGCCACCATTCAAGTTCTTACCATTGTATGACCTATGCAGCTAAATATACATTTTGATCCATAAGACTTAATGACCCACAAAATTTGGAGTTGGAGCATCTGGAAAATGTCCCCCTCTAAGGGAAGAACAATTGCCACCTGATTGCCACTGAAAAAGCTATGGTCCTTCCAGGTGTTAATATCTCTGCCATTATCCCCCAGGTAGGCCTCAGGTCTCCAGCTCCAAGTCATATTGGTTCCTTGGTAACAAAACTGTAATCCTTTAGCTAATATGGATATTCATTAGCCCAAGTTGCTCAGGCCCTTAAAGTTACCCATGTAAGGACCCCTCCTATATATGCTTCAGGCTGAATAGGACAGAGCAATGATGATGTATTTCCAAAAGTCTGAGGCACCATCCAGGTCAACTTCCTTCACAAACTTCAGCAACAAAAAAGGAAATTCTTCAGTAAAAAGTTAAAGAAACATGCTAGAACTAACAATGGAGATCAAGCTGGCATTCTGTTATTACTGAAAGTGAACAAATAAGTTTCCCTTCCCTTTTAACTGCTTTTGCTTCTCCAGGGAAAGTAAGAGTTTATCAGTCATTATCTTTCTAGGCCAACTAAAAAAAGAGAAATTTACTATCATCAACTGATTTCAAGGAGATTACAAAAATGAAGATGAATCCTTTTTTTTTTTTTAAGAAATACCAATGGTTTGGGGCTACAGAGGGCTATATACAAGATTATTAGCATCTCAGCAAGTGGTATTTAAATAGATAATAATAATGAGTCATCCCTCATTTGCCAAAGATATTTTGAAGGAAAATGCCAGAAAAAATATATACAGTATTGTTGTTGTTTAGTCATGTCCAACTCTTCATGAACCCATTTGGGGTTTTCTTAGCAAAGATATTGGAGTAGTTGGCCATTTCCTTCTCCAGCTCATTTTACAGATGAGGAAACTGAGGCAAGCAGGGTTAAGTGACATGCCCAGGGTCACATAGCTAGTAAGTATTTGAGGTCAGATTTGAACTCAGAACTTCCTGACTCTGGGCCTAGTGATCTACTCACTATTCCACCTCACTGCCCCTTGTATTAGCTTTTTTTTCCAAAACAATGAAGTTTTTCTACCTGGAGAAGATGATAAGACAGTTGTTATTTCAAAGCATAGATGTCCTTTATTTAAAGTGTCCTAGACCTTCCTTTATAGTAGCTAGTTCGTGGTATGTGAGTGACCTTTCAATCAGTAAGAATCTTTAGCAATGATCCTTGCCGTGTCTTTTCCTAGAGAAATGTAAACCCCCTTATGAATGAGAGTTAAAGTGGAGGAAAAAAATCCGTCTTAACCTTTGCAATTTTTTAAAATATCCTATAAAGTTCTATCAATCAGTAATAAAACTGTAGAAGGCAGGATGAATTTCTTGGAGAAGGATAAGAAGGAAGGAATACACACATTGAGTGCTTATTATGTAGCAGATACTATGCTAAGTGCTTTACAAATATTTTCTCATTTGATCTTCACAACAACCCTGAGAAGTAGGTGCTGTTTTTGCCACCATTTGGCAATCAAGGAAACTGAGCAGATAGAGGTTGTTCCTTGTCCAGGGTCACAAAACTAGTAAGTGTCTGAGGTGTGATTTGAACTCAGGTCTATCCTGAGTCCAGACCCAGTGTTCTAACCCCTGAGCTATGGAGCTGCAATGCAAGGACTTCTTTCTTCCTGAGTGGAAAAATATTGGAGGCTTGCTTGGCAGAAAGAACTAAGCAACAAGGGGAAAATAAGGAACTGAGGGCAACTCCTGGTGTGTTTAGGTACTCAAAGAGTGCAACCTCTGAGGAAGAGTTTGGAAATAGATTAATCTCAATATTTTCCAGCATCCTATTTCACATCACACGGGGACAATGAGGAGAAATCAGAATAGCTTCTGATTTTTTTAGTGTGAAACAAAGCTAACACCTTTACATTTTTGTGACTTCAGTGATTCTGAAAGTGAGATTCTGAGCCTTTCTCTCTCTCTCTCTCTTTCTCTCTCTCTCTCTCTCTCTCTCTCTCTCTCTTTCTCTCTCTCTCTCTCTCTTTCACACACACACACACACACACACACACACACACACACACATACACACACACACACACACAGGTAAGGCAGAGTTTCCCACACAAGTGACCTCAATTCTGATTTGTAACAAACAAATTTCTGTCTATGACCTTTCAGAAGGACTGATGGTTGGTTGAGCCAAATCATGTCCTATAGCTTTTACCACAGATAAGCATCCACTAAACTCTGTGGCTTAGAGCACAAACTCAGTTTCTTTCCAACCTAAGCCAATTTTAGAACTGTCTTAATTTATTTTCCACTTGCGGACTCGAGATGTATTTTGGTATGCAGGCGGATATACTGCTCAATTGTCATTTAACCATAGATTAAGTGTCTGCATGAAAGGGAGTGTATTTTACAATTTTCAAATTGTTGAAAGTTTTATGGGGCAATGTAATGAAAATCAGGATGTTTTTTATGCTAGAGGAAATGTTGTCTGGCATTTAAAATCAAAGACTGGGATTTAAGAGTCTGGGGTTATACTAGCCCATCATGTGTACACTAGCTGCCCCCTCTTCTTTTGAGAAGCCTATGCTGCAAAGGTATAGGTTAACTAGGTTAACCTAACCTAACTAAAGTTAACAATTTAACAACTGATTTAGAAAATCTCATATCCCCCTTTCTTTCCTCACAACTTTGTTGGTTCTAGTGCTCGAGGAAAGGTAGCATAGCATTGTGGGTAGTCAATGGTCTTCGATTTAAGAGGACCTGGGTTCAGATTTTGTCTCAGACGTTTATTGTTGGTGTATTTAGGCAATTTGTTTAATCTCTCTGTTCCTCGGTTTCCTTATCTATAAAATGAGAAGATTGGACTTGATGGTCAATTAAGGTCCCTTCCAGTTCTAAATCTGTGATCTTATGATCAACAAAGCCCTACTCTTTGACCCTATGTCACCCAGTCACATCCACAGTGCTGCAGGGGCAAGCTAGAAAATATTTAACAACAAGCTTTTCATATTAAAAAAAACCACAGGGATGCACTTTTAAGTTTAATCTGCATTATTAATATTCTTTCTATCACTTTTTAAGTCTGTAGTCCTAACCAATCAACAAAACAAAAAAAATCAACACCAAAAATCAAGCGCAGTTCAGGAGATTGTAAACTTCTGAGCTGCAAATACACTGAAAATTTAGCAATCGGCTCTTCAAAAAGCTGGTTTGAGCTAAGGGTCTCTATTCTGAAGGTCACCATTGCTATTTCCAATCGCATTTTAGATAGTACAAGGGTCCTAATGTCTTCAGTCCGATTTATTTTTGCCACTATCATTCAAAAGTGGTAACAGAAAAAAAAACAAACCCTTGCTTGTAAATGAACTTTTGTTAAATATTTATCATAGCAACTTCATTCTACCCTCACAATCATAGAATCTTAGAATTTGAAGATACTTTGAGAGATTATCTGGATTAACCACCTATACAATAAATTTCTTCTCCAACACCCCTGACAGATGATTTATTCAGTCTCTACTTGAATCTTCAAGACAGATTTAATCATTTAAAATTTCTTCATTCTCTTGAGCCTCAGTCTGGCTCTCAGTATTTCTACCCATTTGACTAAAATCTTCCTGCAAGAGAAACTTTCTTCTTCATAATATATTTTCCAATACTTGAAAGACACTATTATGGACGGTACAATGGTGGAAAGAATATTCATTTTGGAGTCAAAAGACTTGGATATAAATACTGCTTCCTATGCCTAGTGCCTTGTGAACTGTGTGAACAATTTCACTTAAGTACCTGGGCCTCAGTTTCCCCCTTTGAAAAAATAACTAATATATAGTCCTTTAAGGCTTGCAAAGTACTTAACAAATATTATCTCATCTTATCCTTACAGCAACCCTGGGAGGCATGTGATATTATCACCCCCATTTTATAGATGAGAAAACTGAGGCAGGCTGAGATTACATGACTTTCCCTGGGATCACACAGCTAGTAAGTATCTGAGGCTCTATCAAATTCAGGTCTTTCTGACTCCCTAACAGTCTATCCATTGTACCACCTAGATTCTTCTGTAAAAGAGGGGTTGAAAGAGATGTATCCCATGTTCTTTTCCAGCTTTAGAGCTATGATCCTATAAGCCTATGCCTTCCTTCCCTAAATTTTCTCTCCTCCAGACTTACTATACTCAGTTCCCTCAATATTTTCTCATATGAAATATTTTCTAGACTCTTTACCATTCTGATCCTATTTTTGTGCCCTCAAGAGTTTTTAACATTCTCCTTAAAGCTAAGTGGCCACAAGAGTACCTTGATTTAGCCTATATAGTTGACCTACACACCATACTTTCATTAATGCTAAGATTGAATTTTTTTTAATCATTCATTTCATACTCTTTCTTGGTTCATATTAAGTTTGTGATCAACCAGTCCCCTAGGATTTTTTTTACATGATTACTACCTAAACCAGCTCTTCTCAATCTTGTTCTTGTGAAATTAATTTCTGAAACTTAAATACAGGTCTGTGTGTGTATGTGTGTATGCATGCGCATCTATTAAATTATATCTTTTTACATCTGAACCTTTTTTTCAGCTTATCAGGATGTTTCTAAAACCTGATTCTGCCAACTTTCCCATACTTGTGCTATTAACAAATTGGAAATTCATGCATTCTGCACCTTTATTCATGTTTCGATAAAATTTTTCAATGTATCAGAGTCAAAGATAGAGACCTGTGTCATATCACTGAAGATAACCCTTGGGCATAGTTGATGAAAATGCCTAATTAGCCAGTTACTAATATGCCTAACTATATTATCATCTATCCCACATTTCTCCATCTTCTTTCCAAGGAAATTCTTTCTCAAGTACTTCTTAAAACAAAAAAAGACAGTATATGACATGAGAGATTTAAGGGATTCCATGCTGAAGAAACAGACACAAAATTTTATTTGATTTTAAAGTATCTTAATTTGATAATCATTATTGTCACTGTGATTAAAAATTTCATGAATAGTTCATTAGATACAAAAAAATTCACATTTCAAGGGGTGACTCAGTTTATGGTGATACCATTTATTCTCTATACTTTTAAAGCCATTTGCAAATTTAAGTAAACTTCCTTGCTCTTTCTATATCTGATTTCTCATGCTTTAACCAATCTCAACTCTTCTACTATTTGGGGGATATTTTCAGTTGTTAGTACTGCTACTGCCTTAAATTTAATTGAACCTAAACAAGACTGTTTTTCTTGTTTTTCTAAAACTACCTCCACTGCTCTCCAACATTCCCATTATCATAGGTAAAGCCATTATCCTATCTCTCCTTGGCCCCAACTCACCCTCCCCCATAACCTTTGATATGTCTTTCACCCTTCTCATATTCATCCAGTTGCCAAGTCTAAATATTTTTCTCACTGCCACTCAGATCTATCCATTATTCTTTATTGTCATTATATTCTCTTCTTGGCCCTGAACTATGGAAATATAGGAATATTCACTACTTTCCAAATACATATCATCCTAAGAAGCTTCTGGTCATTGTCTTCTAATTTCTCCACTGGCTTTGTCCATATGTCTATAATGACTTTGCTAGAAGCTTGAGAATGATTCCCACTCTTCTGCCTCTATCTATACCTCAACCCAAGTTGTCTCAGATATATGGATTTCCTGTTTCTGCCCCTAAATCATACAGCTTCCTTCCTAACTAGATGGGAAAACTTGGTATCTAACTTACCCTTTCATTTTAAAAAAAACATATTATATTTCTGTATTGTTATGGATCCTTTCTACCTTTGGTTTTTTGTTTTGTTTTTTTCCTTACCCAAATCTATAATTTTATAGGTGCAGGAGATTCTAATTTATGCTTGTGTATATAGTGTATATGTGTATATAGTATATGTGTATATAGTGTAAACACTATATGGCACAACAATTAAAGTTAGGTTCTTTTCATCTAGGAAGAGGACTTGCCCAGGATTTCCTTTTAAAATTGTGGTTTGAGGAACTTACAATTCTATAGAGAAATATAGGACAAATGGTACATAATATATGCACCCAGTTAGAGAGAAGTTCTCTAACAATGGACCAAGGATTCGAGATTCCTGGTCTGGAACCAGGAATGAACTTTTCAAGCAATGTTCTGTGCAGTTAAAATTATCGGAGCTGTCCCATAACTCACCACAGTTGCAAATAAAGGGATATAAGGAAATATACAACTGGACTGACCACACTTTTATAGAGAGAAAGAGCAAAAATCAGCATGAAAGAGGAAACAGTTTAGCTTATAACATGAAAATCAATTGCAAAGCAATGCTTGTTAATCAACAATCAAGTGAAGGGGGAAGGATGTTGGATAGAAACAGTTTTTTTCCTTCACATTTTCAGACAATACATCCTCCCTGAACTGAAACTACCCATACTGTTGGTCTATAACAATTTAGAATGATTCCCATCTATCTCCCTGTATCCCAAGAAAGGGAACTGCTTCTTAGCTGCTCAAAATAAGTTTGTGCCATTTAAATCATCAAACTATTCACATGCAAGCAAGGCATAAAACTACATCTTTTATAAGGTAATTTAAATCTTTATATTTATACCGCGGTTCATTCTCTCCAAAAATGCTCAAGTCCTATATGAAAACTTTCTTTATATACATATTTTTGAAGTTTTATTACATATAAGTTCTTTTCCTAACCTTTTAAAGCATCAGTATATTCATCTGTATTGGCAAAAATATTTTACATCTTTTGCTAGTTAATCTTTTTACTTTATACCAATTTTTTTTTTCCATTTCAGCACTAAACAGTGCCACACAAAAAGGGCCTATAACAAGTGAGTACTTGTAGTACCAATGCAATATTCACAGTGCCCATGATCACTACAAATATACCTGCAAAATATAACAGACTCTCCATATAGAAGAGAAAAGTGAAACATTTATTCAGACACCAGAAAACCAAATCCCAAAACCATTAAGCCAATTCCATCATAGTGGCAAAGAAGTTAAGAAGCCATAACAGCACAGAGAATCACAGCATCCTTTAGCCTTTTCACAAACCAATAATTTTATTCACAAGCCTGACTAACTCCCTGGGATGCATTCTCTCCTCCCCCTATTCTAGCTAACTCTGACTCCCAGCTTCCTGTGGGCTCTGCTCCACCCTTCAGCAAACACCTCCCACCACAGGCTCCACATGATTACATTCAGCCTATTAGGGGGCAGAGTTTATTTTCAAAGCAAGGAAGGTCTTCAAATTCCCTTAGGCTTATTAAGGGCCAGGGAAGATCTTCAAATTACCATTACCATTACAGTACTTGACACTAGAAATTATAACTACCTAAAAATAGAATCCATTGGCGTGGGAGGTTGTGGCTTTCTCTCATTCGAGATCTCCCATCAATGGCTGGATGATGACTTGTCAGGTATCATGCAGAAGAGCTTCTTATTTGGTCTCTGGTTGTACTAGATAGTCACCAAGATCTTTTCTAATTCTAAAATTATGTGATTCACTGACCAAAAAGTTAAAAACCTTGAATTTATTTAAAGTAATTTTCATGGACTTCAGTGTTTTCTTTACCAGATCTGGCATGCAATTTGTACATTGGTCTCTGTGAATAACATAAACCTAGAGACATAAATGTAATTGTCTAAATTTGGAGGAAAATAAAGGTAAAAATAAAAACAAAAACATACCCTACACTTGTAATAAAAAAGTGGCTTCAGAGTTTCTTTTAAGGAAAAGTATAGCCCTTTGAATATTGAAAACATACTTTAAATATAGACGAAAATTCACTGCTTTGCATGTTAATGGGTCTCTCTCCCAACTGTTTTATCATAGAAAAGCTTTAGAAAGTAAGAAACCCTAGGCTTTTCCCTCAACCATTCTAAGGTCCTTCTTCTTAAGTCTTTCATATCTTTTCCCTTATTTCCCACTGCCTAATAAATTACCAGCAACTACAAGCTTAAAACATTTATTATCCTGAACATCATGTGACCAGTGAAGGACTGCAAATCCCTGTCAGAATAATTCATCCACATTGATTTTGCATGAAAGAAGCTTTTGCCTTTTATTATCTGACCCTGACAAAAACCAACATTTAATTTTTCCTTCCCTCTCCCCCCACCCCCGCAAAAAAAAATGTAAAATATTTCTTAAGGAAAATATTCCTTTGGAAAAATAATGTGCTTTTCCTTTGGAAGACAGGTTATTTTCTTCAAGCTAGTTTAGAGTGAAGGAAGGTTGCTTCACACTAGATAAATGAGGTTAACATTGACACCCACCCTGAAAAATTCTCACTTTCAAAACCTGTAATGAGTTAAATAAAGGGAGCATTGGGCAAAAAGCTATCTATGGCAACTTTGCCTTTATCCATTTGCACATTCGCTCAACTTTTGAGAAATGTTTATGAGATTTTTTAAATATGTGCTGAGGCCATAAAAGGTATTACAAGGTTCAACTCTGTGGATATAATAAAACACTTTCCCCAAGCCTGTGACAGAACATAAATGATGCACCAAGCTGTAGTGGAAAATCTGGTGGATTTGGAGCTAGAGGTTTGAAGTCTAGTTCTGCCACTTGAAGACCTGTGGGATCTTGAGTAGTCACTTGATTCTCCTGGGCCTCAGGTACCTCATGTATAATAGGAGGGAATAAGACTAAGTTGCCTTCAAGGTCTATGATTCTGTGATGAACAACAAAAACTTACTGCTGGATCCAAAGAAAAATCTTCATTCAATAAGGAAATTGAGGACCTTCCCCCAATTAAAAAAAATGTCTTTCAGAACTTGGAACACAGTCAATCTAAAGCAGCTTACTAGTGATGGATAGAATTGGAAAAGGCAAGAAGAATGAGGAGTGGCCTTGTAATCAGGCAAAGTAGATATTAGCCTCTAACATGTGGTTGGGAAGTACTCAGGAAGGACAACATAGTGGCATAGTAGATAGAGTACCAGGCCTGGAGTCAGGAAGACTTATCATCCTGTGTTTAAATCTGGCTTCAGACACTTACTGTTGTGTGATCCTGAACAAGTCACTTAACCCTATTTGCCTCAGTTTCCTTATCTGTAAAATGAGCTGGAGAAGGAAATGGCAGACCCCCCCAATATCTTTGCCAAGAAAGCCCCAAATGAGATGAAGAAGAATCAGACGGGACTGAAAACGATGGAATAACAGACCCAGGGCTTATTATAGCACCTGGAAACATTTGACAAATGTTTGTTGGCATGTCGACTAAAATTCCTCTCTTAGGGATTCATTCATTGATCTGTAATTGTTCTCCTTATTTAAGCTACAATAATCTTGGGAAAGTAACACTTTGAATTCTTTTAGTCATTTAGATTTGATTGTGAATGAAAAAATTAGATCTTTTACCGTAGTGCAGGCCGTCATGCTTCATTCCTGGACCATTTCAATAATCTACTGCTTAGTCTCCCTGCCCCAAGTCTCTCTCCATTCTGGTCCGTTCTCCATTCAGCTGTCAAATCAAGCACATATCTGGCTGTGTCACATCTCTACTCAATAAACTGCCATGGTTCCTTATTAACTCTAGTATCAAATGTAAAATCTTCTATTTGGTATGCAAAGTCCTTCATCACCTACTCTTCCCCAGCTTTCCAGTCTTCTAACATCTTCTACCCACCACTACCACCATATACTCTGCAATTCAATTACACTGGCCTCTATGCTATACTTCCCACAAGGCACTTTACCTCCTTGCTCTAGACATTATCTACAGGCATTTTCATTGGCTGTCCCCTTGCCTGGAATTCTCTCCCTCTTGAGAGTGTCATCTAAAATCCCACCTTCTGCACGTAGTACTTTTCTATCTCCCTTAATTCTAGTGCCCTTTCTCTGTTAATTATCTCCAATTCATCCTTTTTATATCTTATTTGTATATAGTTGTTTGCATGTTCCACCCATTAGACCTTTGCATACCTTATACTTAACAGGTCAAGTACGTAGTAGGAACTTAATAAATGTTATTTGACTGGCTGCCTGATTTATGGGAAAGGACATGAAAGCATTGGTGGGGTATTCAGAACTGGAGAAAGGAAAAGTCTGCAAAAAAGAAGTAGGTGGATAGTAGAGATTAACTTCAAAAAACTTAGCTCAATCCAACCAAATACAATTCAATGAACATTATTAAGTGCCTATTACTACATATACATGTATGTATGTATGTATAAGGGAAGGCCCTTTGTCTAAGGCTGGCTCCATAATGAGCCAGGAAATATTACCAATTTGTTCCCTCAGCATCTAGTCACCCAAGTTGCCTGATTTGTGGTGAAGAGTTCAAATCAATTCAGTTCAATTCTGTAAACATATGAAGCCCTTACTAAGTGAATACTTATGCTATCAAACCCACAGGACTCTTATGAAGAAAACACTAGGTAAGCCTTACCTAGTTTTAAGCACTCTAGAAATGTGAGCTATTCATAGATGCAGAACACAAACTAATTCTCAGTCTTGTGTTAGCTATTCTCCGTGCCTAGAATTGCCTTCTTTTTCCCCACTCTTTGTTTCCAGTATACGTTCAATAAATGTCAATTTTATTGACATTTAATCATTGTCAGGCATTATGCTAAGAGCTGAGGAGTTGTGAAGACCTGTAAGATCTTATCTTTGCCCTCAAGGAGCTTATAATCTAAGGAAAATGAGATATATACATAAATAACTTTAACACCAATATACGAATACAAGACATATATGAAAGAAGTACAAAGTGTGACAGCAGAGGCATGCTGGTAAATGCTTAAGAACTGTTTCATTGTAGGAAAAAAAACTGTATATGTGATATACTTTTAAGTTTACCCTGCATTATTAACATTTTCTCTAGCACCTTGTGTCTAGAAAATCAGCCAACAATAAATCAAAAATTGACACATAGTGTTTGCTAGTTTCTGAGGTATGTATGCTCAGACTGAAAACTTAACAATCGACTCTCTCTTGCTGAGTTCAGGACAACTATAGTACACTGCTGAATAGAAGCCAAGAGGAGAGGGTGCTTCTGCATGAGTGGAAATCAGGGAGGTCTTCATGGATGAGGTAGCATTTCAGCTGGATCTTGGAATACTAGGTTTATAGATTTAAATCAGGAGGTGACCCCAAAGGTCATCTATTCCAACCTTTTCATTTCATGGGAAAGAAACTGAGGCCAAGGGAAGTTTAATGACTTGCTGTATCAGCAAGAACCCTAGCACACCCAGGATGGCTGCTAGCACAGGTTCTTAGATCTGCTTTTCTGAAGGAAAGCAACTCAAAAAGGGTTAACAATCTCACTTTAATCAATCAAACAAATATCATTT
>CM053588.1:221976799-222022761 GCA_028646515.1 Pseudochirops corinnae
CAAAGAAACAGATCAGCAGACCGGCTTCCAACCATCTGACCATTATATCCACACCTAGTCAGTTACCAGAGAGGGAAGCACTAACATCTGGGTTTTTCAAAGGGGGGGGGGGGCCTCAACGGCTTCCCAGAGTCTCATCTGGCCAAATCCCACAACTCTTCTCAAAGTGATCCCCAAAGCAAAACCTCACATCTGGGTGTATATATAGCCTCCTCCTGGATTTGGAGAATGTCACAGCCCTCTTAACCCACTGCCCAATCACAAAGCTACAAGGAGCGGGCATTCCTGAAAAATAAGCCTCCCGCCACAGGCTCCATGTGACCACATTCAGCCTATTAGGGGGCAGAGTATATTTTCAAATCAGAGAAGGTTCTCAGAGTCACTTAAGCCACTTAAGCAAAGGGCCTAGGGGCAGGGAAGATCTTCAGATTCCCATAAGACTTGCCCAAGGATTCACAAAGAATAGAAATCAAAGATGAGTTTTGAACCTAGATTCTCTTACTCAAAGGCTATCATGTTGACTTCCAGGTATGAATAAAATTCCCATAGGTAAAGATGGATGGAGGAGGAAACAGTATGATCCTGAAGAAAGCATATGGCAGAAAAACAAATGCATTATGTTCAAATAAATTGCAATTTAATGCACAGTTAGCCAGAGAGAGATAAAGGCAGCTAAAAATGAAGAACCTGCTGGTGTTCCCTGTTCTACTGCTTCTCATTATTCCCCCTCCCTATTTCTCTCTCAACAACACAAACGTTTTTGACATCTGACCCACCTTGCCTGGAGACTGAGATGAGAGGTGTGAGAAACATAGAAGATTCAAACATTAAAGACAAGAAGAAATGGAAAAATGCTTATAGATATAAAAAAGAAATTATTTTATTTATTTTTTTGTTTTTAGTACACATCTTAATAAGGTACCTTTGAAAAGCCGAGATATCTCCCTTCTAGATGAATTAGTAGAGAACAAAGAGGCAATAATTGTCAGAGGTCTTGGGTAATTACAGTTACAAGTTATGAGATAAAGGATCTTATTCTCCTTGGCCTATCACGTCAGTCCAAAGGCCAGAAGGCCCAAGCAGAAAAACAGCCTCTTGATTATTGCTCTCTTTCTGGGAAAAGAGTAAGAGAAGAGAAATGGAGGACCTATGCCAATTGGTTCACCATCCATTATTTCATTGACTTGCTCACATTCCCTCACTCCTAGCTTCTGAGTCCTGGCCTGTGCTGGAGAAGTGGGGGGGAAGGGGAGTAGAACTAGAAACACTAAGTGGAAGTTACAAAGGCAAATCCAGCTAACAAGCATTTATAAAGCACCTACTGCAGGTGTGCTAAGCACTGGGGATACAAAGAAAGACAGATATGTGTGTGTACTTGCCCTGAAGGAGCCTACAAGAAGAAAATTTGGTCTTGATGTAAGGGAACACTTTCTAGTAATTAGAGCTGTTCTAAATTCAGATGGGCTGCCTAGGAAGCTAATGGTTTCCTCTCACTGAGGGGAGGGGAAAATTCAAAGAGAAATTGAATAACCAGTTGGGCCATTTATTCAGGTATGAGTTGGATTAGATGGCCTCTAACACCCCTTTTGAGTCTGTCTGTATTCTTCTGAAAACAAACAAAAATACCCAGTAAAGTTAGAAGGGGAGTAGTTCTATGTTCCCTTTCTCTAAATAAAGATCTCTTCATGAGAGTGCAAAATCCACATCAGTTTTATTCACCATTCCCCAAATTAGTTTTTAGGACTTAGGATCCTTAGGACTTAGGAACCTTAGGATTTAGGAGTCTAGGATTTAGGATCTTACATATTCACATTCTGCTCACCTGAAGACCGGAGGGGAAAAAGGGTTAGGACTGGCCAATAGGCCTTATTGCTTTAAAAATAGTCATGATTAGAATTCTTAGTACTTAGTAAAATTTTATGCTCTCATAAATCATAGAAGTATATGTATCATCACATAGGTATTCAAGATATCTCCCTTTTAGGTGAATTAGTGGCGAATAAAGAGGCAATAATTGTCAGATGTCCTGGGTAATTGCAGAGTTACAAGTTATGAGATAATATACTACACTCAAAATGAGCAGCAGAAAAAAACCAAGGGGGTGGGATCAGAGAATGAAAGCTTACAAAACCATAAAAGCTACTCTCTCAGTACAAGGCTCTGACTGGCTGAAAAACACATTCACCTCTAAAAAGAGACTAGAATGAGCCACAAGTCCAAAGTGGTTTTAAAGTTCCACAAAATGTTGTATTAGACCACCTTTGAAAAACAAGTTTTCTAGAAAACAAAATGAAGCAAAACAAACCACCAGGGCAAAGAAAAACTTTCAACCAACTATGTATAGAGCTTCCAAAACACTAAAGAACTAAGAAATCAGAAACATACACTTTATAGGATTCATTTTCTGTTCAACAGCCTTTATTGAGCAGATATATCAGTATGCTGGGTACGGGGAAGGGAACAAAAGGAAATAAGGAAAGGTCTTTGTCTTCAAGCAGCTTACAATCTTACTAAGGAGGCAAGCCAGCCACACTCATGGCAGAGGTAGCTGGGTGGTACAATGGATGGAAGGCTGGGGTCAGAAGTCAGGAACACCTGGTCAAACCCAGCCTCAGATACTTACTAGCTCTATCACCTTGGGTACTTAAACACCCCTTGTCTCAGTTTCCTCAACTGTCAAATGGGAATAATAATAACACCTACTTCCCAGAGGTTTTGTGAAAATCAAATGAAATGATATTTTTAAACCATTTATCACGGTACCTGGCATGTATTAGGTTCTATAGAAATGCTTAGTATAACAAGAATTATTATTTTAAATATGAAAATTTAAAAAAAAAAACAGAGAAATGATGGATAAAAGCCAAAATGAGTTGGTACTATGATAATGGAGTTAAGGAAAAAAAAAAGAAAAATAAGGAATGATTTGTTCTAGCCAGGATCATTTCTAAGCAAACTAAGTGTTTCTAGTTTTCCTCTCCCTTTTTTTCAGCACTTGCACATTCTTTCTTCCTTTTCCTCCCTTGTTCCTCCTCTCCTCCCACAACTAATCATATCCTAGTACCCTTTCAGTGCCTAGAGTCCTCACCTAATTCACCCTGGGGAAGCATCATAACCTATACCCACAGTTCTCAACCTGTGGGTTATGTTCAATTAGTAACAATGAAAATGCATCCTGCATGTCAGATATTTACATTATAATTCATAACAGCAGCAAAATTACAATTATGAAGTAGCAACGAAAATAATTTTATGGTTGCAGGTCACCACAACATGAGGAACTGTATTAAAGGGTCGCGGCATTAGGAAGGTTTGAGAACCACTGACCTAGACCATTCCTAAACTATCAAGAAAGTATATGTAATCCAGATCTTTCCTTAGTTAATTTAATAAACCAAGACCTGAAATTGCATTAAGCAGTAGTTCTAATGACTTAAAGTAACCCACCCACCCCTAACAATTGGGTGTTTTAACAGGTTAGATGAGAGGATTATTTAGCCCCAAGGTGACTAGCCCCTTTGGGCTTTACAGAACCAACCAGCCTTGGGCACACAGTAGAAACTTAGTGACTCCTCAGTAACTTTGATAAGGGTGGGGAAACTCGAGCCTCCTAGTCGGGATGGCAGTGGGTAGGCCTTTCAGTATCTCCAACATCATTGCCTAGAGCACTGCTGGTAAAAGGACCACAAACAATAGAAATGTGTTTTTGCATAAAGGATACTTTCTAGGTGAGGAAGCTACAAAGAAGAAATAAGATAATTCACTTTAAAACAAGGCCACTTCCATTTTCATTTCCAAGTCTTAAGTGCTCCCTAAGGCACAGTATACCAACCCTTGAAGCTTTACAGGCAAAAATCTACCCTGATTCCTAGCTCAGCAGTAACTCTTGCCAGTGGTAGCTTTAAGATTCGGGTCCCATGTAAATGCTTTCAGAGTGTGCAGTTACTTAGGGATACAGGACGTTTGCCAGTTAGATTGTTGCATGGGATGTCAAAGCAGATCAATATATCAATTGCCTTTTTGTTCCTAGAAATCCTATAGGAAATGAGATTCTTAAAGTTGGAGGGGTTAAAAATATAATGTATTGAAAAGCCAACTTATATAAAAACCAAAAATATTTGGTTTCCTTTCCACGCTGGAGAGATATATGCAGATATGTACATCTATATAAATATGCATATGTATACATATACATAGATAGATAGATAGATAGATAGATAGATAGATAGATAGATAGATACACATACACATACACAGATATATAGTTAGCAAGAATACTCTCTAGTGATCAAACAAGTAAAAAAGAATAAGACTCTTGGGGCCCCAAATTCTGAATCCATCTGAAGATTTCCAAGGAGAAAATAATAGAGATACTTACATATCTATATACTGTGCACACATGACCCATACACCCAGCACTAAGCTGGAAATTCTCAATCACCACAATTTATAAGGAAGGTTTAAATAGTCTGGATGAAAATACCTTACAACTGGGTTGAGAGATGTCACTTCACAGGACCAGGAGTCTATTATAATCTAACTAGAAAATAAGGCTGTGTTTAATTAGTATCATTCTAACAGTAGCACTTATCTGCATAATCTTGGATAAAGCTCACTAATGCTGGCTCTCTCTAGCCAGGCCTGAAGTCATCAACATTTTCCCTATTTTTGCTAGAAGGAAAATTTTTTTTAAAAGCCTACAGTTTTCTACATGGTGTGTGAATCCACTTAACACAATTATAATGCCCAATTAATCTTAGCAACATGAGTGATGAATCATTTCTCCAGGTGTCTCATCAGAAGACAGTAAATTTATTCCAACATTTGACTATTGTTTTAATACCAACTGTTACCTCCCCAGGTTAATCAGGAGACTCAGAATTGAACACAAATCTATACTCAAAAATGCCTTCTCCCCAAGCAAAGACATGAGTTTGTGCTGCCCAGGGTATCAGATTTTCCAGGGACTAAGGAGAACTCCATCATTCACTCCCTCTTCTATCTGCATTTGGTGGTATCTCCTGCCATCTACTGATAGTTGTAAAGGACAAAAAAAGAAAAAAAAAGTGTGTGTGTGTGTGTGTGTGTGTGTGTGTGTGTGTGTCCCACACACACACATTATTCGGAAATTCTATACTTGGGTCATCAATAGTTATGCTTTCATAAGATCACAGACTTAATGACCAGCTAGTCCAACCTCAGCATTTTACAAATAAGGAAAGCTAGGTCTGATGAGGTTAAATCCTTTACCCAAGTTCACACAAGTAGCAAGAGGAGGACCCAGGATTTGAACCTGTTATAGAGGCAGCTAGATGGCACAGTAGGTAGAGTGCTAGACTTCGAGTGTAGAAGATCTGAGTACAAATCCTTCCTCTGACACCAAGGAATTTAGTTCACCTCTTTTTGCCTCAGTTTCCTCATCTGCAAAATGAGGGGGTTGGTCTTCACATTCCCTAAGGTCTCTTCCCAGTCTAAAACCTATGAACCCCAGTCCTCTGACTTTAAATCATCTGTCCACTGTGTCATGATGCCTGCCTTTCTTTTTGCTTCTATGTAATAAATGATCTAGAAAATTGAGATTTCCACATAACCAGTCCCTAATTTACTGCCTTTAGTGAAAAAACTTAGAAGAGTTTCTACATGCCTCATCTTTCACAATGACAGGCAGTGTAGTGTGGTTGAGAGCACATTGATTAGGTACTCAGAGATGTGGGTTCTAGTCCTCATTCTGGCACTCAGAGACATAATCAGGTATTTGCATGGAGGACAAGTACCACAGACCCTACCCTTAGGGCCAAAGACAAAAAGCAAATTCAGCTGTGCTTATAGCCATTGTGAAGAGGAACAGGGACCAAGTCTCCCTCTATGGGAAAGGTCAGGGGAATGGGGAGAGAAAGAGCAACAGGAAGAGGAATTCATCCCATACTATTCATACTATTTCAGAGCTTCCTATTTTAACTACTTATCCTTTTTAACTAACTGCTAATTCTGTTGAAGGACTCTAATTGTTGTTATTGCCCCGCTCTAAATTATGTAGTCTCTGTATTCAGTACCTTAGGACAAATCCCCAGTCAATCTAACCTACTTATGACCCTTCTGAAAATGCTAAACTTGTAGAAAATGAAATTCAGAGTCAGAAGGGTTAAAAAAAAAAAAAACCACATAACTTCTTTTTAAAAATCTTTATTTTATGGCTTCTCCAAGTTCTAACTGAGGAGTGGGGGTGGGGTGGGGGGGTGGACCTTGCTGTTGGTTTTTTGTTTTGCTTTGTTTTGTGATAATACAATCTGGTGACCTAGTAATCCAAAGAGAGTAACACTCTGTGGACCAAAATTCTTAATTCATTTTAAAATGTCCTAAATTTGTTGACTTGGGCAAATCACTTCTCTTCACTGGACTTCCATTTCCTCATCTATACATAACATAGGAGGGATGGACTAGATGAGCTTTTGTGTCTCTTCCAGTTAAAAATTCTATAATTCTTTGAGACAATTTAAATACTGGATAAATTCCAGGTCTGTAAATTTCTAAAATAAGACCCTTCAGAATCTACACATTCTTATAGATGGACAATGAAAAGCACAGAGGCTTCCAAGCAGGGTCAAGGTCACAGATTCTGTCATTGACCCCTCAAGGAAAAACTTCTCTCCTTTGGCTGTTAAAGACAAAAACCACATTTCCTGTCTTTCTCTCCTAGTTATATCTTTAGGAATTATAGGCCATTTCTCATTCTATTTATATAACTACTTTTATCATCTAATTTTCTGCACTTGCATTAAGAAAATTTAGCAGGGCAATGTTGACCATATAGTTGATTGCAAATAAAAAATCCACTAGTAAAATCAACTTAGTCAAGCAATGAATGGATCATATTCTTTTTCTACGGTAGTATAGCATAACTTCATAACTCATGTATCAACCTAAAGAATCCAGAACAGTCTAGAATGTAGATACATACATATGTACATACATGCACACATGCATACATACATACACGCAAACATGTGGGGGTCATCTGCACAGATGATAATCGAATCCACGGGAGCTGATGACATCACCAAGAGAAACAGTATAGAGAAAAAAGACAAGGGACTCAGGACAGAGCACTGTAGGTTCATCAACAGTTAAGGGACATGACATAGATGTTGATCCAGCAAAGGGAACTGAGAATGAACAGTTCAACAAATTGAATATTTTGGTTTTTCAGATCATAACAAATTAGAAAAGGATAGACAGCCTTCAAAAGAGGCCCACTGAGAGGAGCAAGAAATGAGAACTAACAAGATAACAGAAAGGAAGGAGATGGGGGAAAATAACTTAAAATATAACATATATGTCCATCTCATGCATTTCTACAGACCTCAGTTGTCCTTAAGGACATTGCTGTACAACCAGCAAGTAGTGCAACCACTAATGTTCATAATGATGACTATGAATCATTGAGAAAACGTTAAATTTGGTTCAACACACTTATTTACTAAAGCAAGAAAATATCTAATGCATTTAATTCCTTGCAAAATGATTGAAATTTGGCATTAAAAATCAGTTTTGGAGTTTAAAGTTGCAACCTTCAACAATAAGGAAAATTTACCAAAGAGCACCTCAAAGATGCCAGATAAATGAGATGACATTACATATCACCAAAAAATGATGATTGTAGCTCATGTTCATATAGCATTTTGAGGTATAAAAAGTGCCTTCTGGACATTTCAATTTGATCTTCAGAACCCTGTGAGGTAGGTGTTATTATTATCTCCACTTTAGAAATGAGGAAATTGAGGCACAGAGAGTCACTTGCCCAGGGACACTTGGCTAGTTAGTGTCTGAGGTAAGATTCAAACCCAAGTCTCCCTGACTCCAAGTTCACTACTCTATCCACTTTGCCAGACAAAGAAAGGAGAGAGAGAGAGAGAGAGAGAGAGGAAGAAAGAAAAGAAGGAGGGAAGGAAGGAAAGAAGGAAGGAAGGAAGGAAGGAAGGAAGGAAGGAAGGAAGGAAGGAAGGAAGGAAGGAAGAATAGAGGGGAGAAGAAGGGAGGGAAGAAGGAAGGAAGGTAGTCATAGTAACAAAAATAATTTCTCAGTGGCATCTTCCAACCTACTTTTTCATGCTAAAACTAAATGACCTTTGCCCCATAAATCCACTGAAAAGAATGCTGGATTTGGAGTCAAAAGACCTGAGTTCAAATATTGGGTCTGCAATACATTACCTTTCACCTCGGGAAAGTTACTTACTCTCCATATATTTTGCTCAGCTATAAAATTAGAATGTTAGAGTAGACAACCACTGAGATACCATCCAACTCTAGATCTAAAACAACAACAATAATCGGTATAATTTAATGATAATCTTCAACATTTGTATCCAGGGATTCAAGGTCTGCAAATAGCTTTTCATATATTAACTCAACTAATTATCAGGACAATCTTGCCAGGTAGGTGCTATTATTCCAATTTTACTGATAAGGAAATTAAGGCCTGAGGGAAGCCCAACGACTTTTCCAAGGTTATTCCACTAGTAAGTCTCAGTCTGCCTGACTTCATCCACTACGCCACCTGACTTGTTTAAAATAAAGTGGACCAGATGACTGCTAACGTCTCTTCTAGCTCCAAGCCTGTGATCCTATGATCCTGCTCCTCTCTGTCCCCACAAGGTCAGCGGGTCAGGAGAAATGCATCTGGTCAAAGTTTCACATCATGCCTGTCCTTAATTTGCACCATCTATATCTGTCATGTGAAGGAAAATGATTCAGAAGGCACCATCATGCCTACTTCAGTAACTCAAAGAACCACTATTCCATCAGTTGTGGTCACTCAAAGTCAATGGTTCTCATGAATTGCTATGTTTGCACAAATAAATCCATCCCATTGGTGACTGGCTTTCTAGTAATGAGTTTCCCCACAAGTAACTAGACTAAACCTGCAAGGACAGTCAGTAAATAAGCATTTATTAAACACCTGTTGTATTCCAGACACTGTTCTAAGCATTGAATAGGCATAGAGGTCAATGCCAAGTCTATGATCAAAGCCTTCCTAGTCTGTTAGGACCTCTAAAAGGTTGCACCTTTTCAGTATGACTTCCAAGAAGCCTAGGTCACCTTGACCAGAGTCTGGCTTGAGGATAGGATTCTCATCAATACACAGAAAATAATATGCAAGAGATTGTAAGAAAAAAGGGAATGGCTAGGTTTCCTCCTCACTCAGATTTTTTCTCTTAGTATCATGCATTGGGGTGTGAAGAAAAACCACTGGGGAGGAATTTAACCTTTTCTGCAAAGGTCACAGAAATTTCCAACTGAAACTGATGACTCATGTTCCATACATCCTGATATTTCAGAGTGTTCAGGAAAAATGTAATCTAGTCCAACACACCCTTTAAAAAAATCTCTTTGCTTTCCGTCATTTTCCTTCCAACCCACAGCCTTTGCACATTTCACTGCAGAGGGAAATTCAACAGCCAAGGTAGGGGAAGTCTCCTTGTAACACCCAAGTTCAAATGCAGGGCAAGATGAAGCAGGCATCTCCATGCCGCATAGTGACTAAAGAGGACGGTTTCATCCAAACACAGATCTCTCTCTCCCGCACCAATCTGTGGTTCAACGTTCTGGAATCTTTCAAAGCAAAGTTTCTGAGACTGCTTTCCCTTCCCTGTTTCTGTACACACACATATGCACGCACACACAAACACCAGCTTTGAAATCTGCTGCTATTGTTTCAGAACTTGAAACACATCCAGCATTTGACCTTAATTTTCCAGCATTTCAGGAAGCATGGATTCTCACACCCTAAGGCTGCTTCTCAAATGAAAACATGGAAATAACTCCCAACTAGACACTTCAAACCATTGTAGACATTTCTTAAATATCACCTTTCTCTTTTCTCTGAAGAGATAGTGACTTTTTCATCCAAGCACTCAAGTCACACCTTTGGGATCTGTGGAGGAATTCTTCATGCACCGGCAAAGTGACAAGAGAACAAACCCATAGTGTATTTGTGGGATCCAATCCCCACATGTGACTGTGACTCTCTCTCATCCTCACATCCCAGAGGGAAGGTTTGTGTGTGCACATCTGAGAATACCCATCATTAGCCCTGACCAAATTAATAGATACATACCTTTTACCACTGTCACTGACATAACTGTTTTGTGAACATAGGCATCAGACTTGAATGTAGAAAAGCAAAGAAATTCTGATCATTCCAATTCAGGACCCACCCCACAATCAATCAGCAAGCATTTATGGAGGACCTACTATTATTAAACAAACAGAACACCTGCTTACTGATGGCAATCACCATTTCCCCTGACTTTCCTGTCCAAAACACTCCTCCATGGTTACCACTTCCGTTTATGTGTTGTCTTCACCTATTAGAGGTAACATCTTTGAGGGCGGGACTGTTTTACTCTCTTGAATTTGCAACTCCAGTGCCTGACATAGAGTAAATGTTTAATAAATTATTTATACTCATTCATTAATTTGTTCATTAATATGTACCCATTGAGGCAGGTAGGTGATGGAGTGGATAGGGTGTTGGACCTGGAGTCAGGACAACTCATCTTTATAAGCTCAAATCTGGCCTCAGACAATTACTAACTGTAATCCTGGGCAAATCTTGTTTGCCTCAGTTTCTTCATCTGTAAAATGATGAGGAGAAGGACATGGCAAACCACTCCAGTATCTTTGCCAAGAAAACCCTAAATTGGGTCATGAAGAGTCAGATACGACTAAAAAGTGACTGAACAAGAGCAAACATACCCACTATATATAAAGCATAAGTTCTGAGTGAGTTGAATTAGAAAGATAGGTTTCTAGCCCTTAAAATATGTGTAATCTATCTGGAGAAGCAAGCTATACAGATTGGAAACAAGGAATAGCTAAGAGACAGTATATGATTAAGTGCTTCTTTGTGTCATATAGACTATAATTGCTGACAAAGTTCAGAAAAGAAGAGATCAATGAGGTCAGGGGAGCCTCAGAAATGCTTTGGAGAGGAGGTGGGAATTGAGTGCAAGGCCTTGATGGATGGGAATTGAACAGCAGAGGGCAAAGGGAAGAGGATTCTAAATGAAGGGAAGGTGAGTGAAAGCACAGAGGAGGAAGGACCATAGCAAGTTCATGGGTCAAATGAGAGAATAAATGTCAAGTGCTTTGTAAGTCTTAAAGCCTCTGTATCTATATCTATATAGCTAGAGGGCTTGAATCTTCCCTCAGACACTTACTAGCTATATCATTCTGGTAAGTCACTTATCCTCTATGCCTCAGTTCCCTCATCTCTAAAACAAGGATATGAAGATAAAAATCTATTTCTCTGCCTATATATATATTTAACATACACACACACACAAACTGCTATAGTGAAAGAATAAAGAAACTACCCAGGTACTCATAGTAATACAAATAATTTATATATTTTTACATAGCACTTCAAAGTTTGGAAAAGTCCTTATTATATCATCTATTCTGAATTCACAACACCTTTGCCAGGTTGATACTCATGGGTACTATCATCCCTGTTTTCCAGATGAAGGAACTAAAGTAGAGAGAGATTCATTGATGTGACACCTAATTAGTGTCAAAGGTAAAATTTGAACCTGACTATTCCTAACTCCAAGCTCACCATTCTGCACACTATATAGTGTGTGTATTAGAGTGTAATGAGAGATAAGGTTGGAGAGGTAGGTAGGAAACAAACTATGGAGAGTCTTCAAAGCCAGTTAGACAATTTTAGATGTGATATAGAGGAAATTTTAAGTCTTGAAAGAGAGAAATATGATCAAGAAGTATCTCTAAAGAAATCAATCTCCTTAAACAGAAAAGCTAAATACTTTTCAGGGAGGAAGCTGAGGAGTGTCATGGCACGAACCAATGATATTTGACAGATGTTTTATGTTCCCTCATTATGTGATTTGCTGTTCTAAAATTAACAAAGTCCCAGAGAAATGTGGATGAGTGGCTAGTTTCATTAGATCCCTGAAATAGCAAAGCTAGGCAGTTCAGATGTCTAGGTTTATTAGGCTATGTCAGGAAAAGAAATAAAGACCTTTAATGTACCTCTCATTTCTCCCTCACTTTCCCCATATTCATTGGATCATGGATCTGTAACTAAAAGGAACTTTAAAGGCCTTTCGGTTCAACCCCTCATATTACAAATGTATTCGCTAATGAATGGACTACCTAACACTCCAAGTGACAGGTTCATAGGATCTGAAGAATATGAAATTACTTTAGAGATGATAGGATTACAGAATTTTAGAGCTGGAAGAGACCTCAGTGGCCATCTCAGCAAACCTGAACACAAAAGGAAACTACATTATAACATACCCAACAAACGACTGTCCCACCTTTGCTTGCAAACCTCCAAGGAGGGGGATCTCACCACCACTTGAAGCCGTCCATGATACTCTGGAACTTGTTCTAACAGTTAATAGGCTTTTCTTGATATCTGGTCTAATATGGCCCCATTGCTCCTGCTTCCGCCCTCTGTTGATTGAACGGACCAAATCTAATCCCTCTTTCACATCATCATCCCTCAAATTGTGAAGACATCGACTATTCCCTGAACCCCCACCTGGAATCTTCTTTTCTCCAGTCTAAACATGTCTAGTTCCTTCAATTGATCCTTATACATCAGACCCTTTACCATATTGGTTTTCTTAATCTTTAGATTGTCCAGCTCATATATTATCCAGTCTCATATGCAATGTGAGTCCCCACTATAACATCCCTGGCTGGTGGTCTTCTAGCATTTTGTTGAACACCTCCAGTGACAGAGAGTTTATTCCTACAAAGCAAAATACCCATTGGGAAGACAATTCTAATTATCATAAAGTTCTTCTGTGCTTTGAAATGAAATCAGTCTCTTTCTAATAACTGGTTATTTACACAGTACCTCAAATTTGCAAAAATATTTTATATGGTATTTCATTTTATTCTTAAAGTAACCTGGTGACAGTTACTAAAATGATTATTATGCCCATTTTTTAGAGAAGGAAACTGAGGCTCTGGATGGTTAAGTGATTCACCCACGGTCATATGGCTGGCAAGTAATAGAGACTAGATTTGAAATAAGTTTTCCAGACCCTGGGGGGCCAGCCCTCAAATACTACACCAGGCTGTCTCTTTTGTAACATCCATTTATTGGTCCTAGTCTTTCCCTCTGAAGGCAGAAGAAACATAATGCCTTTTCCACTAGACAGTTAGCTGTCTTGCTTGTTTATATTTTCCCCTTTCTAGGGATCACAAGTTTTTAAATCTGGAAAAAGGCATTTAGTCTAACCCTTTCACTTTTACAAGTGAAGGAGGCACCTGAGATCTAAAGACATTAAGTGTTTGACATAGTAGTTGACACAGGTAGTAAATACCAGAGCCAGGATTCAAACAAAGGCCCTCAGACTCCAAATCCAGGGCTATTTCCACTACAACACGAAGGCTAAACATTCCCAGTTCCTTCAATTGTTCCTCTTACAACGTGGTTTCCAGACCCTTCACTATCCTGGTCATCCTGTGCTGGATAAGCTCCAGGTTATCAATGTCCCTTCTGAAATATGACGCTCAGAACTGAACACAACTCATGAGAATCAGAGAGCAATCACAGGGCATTCTGTGCCCTTTGCTAATAGGCCAGCCACATGTGACTGCAACAGGATCTGTGATTTTGGAGAAGGAAGTAGTTCAGAGACAACTGGGACTCAGGACAGAGATCTGCATTCTGTTCTCATATAGTTCAGCATGAAATACACCTCCCTCAAGGCAGCTAAGTAGTTCAGTGGATAAAGCACATCCTGGAGTCAGGATGACCTGAGTTCAAATCTAGCTGTGTGATCTTGGCAAGTCACTTAACCTCTGTCTTCTATAGTTTCTTCAACCATAAAATGGGTGCAGTGATAGCATCTACCTCCCAGAGTTATGTGAAAATTAAATGAGATAATATTTGCAAAATTAGCATAGCACTTGACAAATAGCAGGTGCTTGATATTTTTTTTTTGTTATTGATATAAAGAAATAATATGGCATAGTAGATAGAAGGGAGTCTTAAAGTCAGGAAGGTTAAAATTCAAAATTGTGCCTTTGACATTTAATAGCTATATGACCATGAACAATAAAATTAATTTGCCAGAATCCCAGGCAAATCTCCAAGATGGTTAGTTACAGACAAGTTGCTGTGCTTGATGGGGTTCTGCACAAAGAACCTCCTACACCAAGGAAATCACAGCTCTTTCACCCTATCTCCCTACCCCTTCCATGCCCCACCCCACAGGGAAAAACAGTAAATGCAATGCTCTGAGTTTCCTACAAACTCTTCCAGTTCTTACAATATGAATATACTCACATTTCCAAATTGCATGACACCTCCTAGGAAAAGAAATTCCTTTGGGTTAGGCTAGAAGAAGAGATATGGGTTGTGAAGGAAAATATTCAAGCATATTTGATCTGACAGGAAAACATTTGTGCCCTCAGAGCCCAGTTCATCATTCTGTCTCTGTCATTTGTGTAACCTCAGTTAATCTCTGTGACCCTCACTTTCCTTGTCTGCAAGAGGAGGAGTTTAGACCGGGATCCCTTCTACCTCTAGACCTACAATGGTGAATCAGTTTACCCACATGCCATAGGAGGACCTAGAGTAGTTTCCACATCAACATTCCCTGTGAACTTTGCTACCCTGGAACATTTCAAACTTCTCCCCACAACAGGAATGAGAACAAAATTCAGGAGGATATTGAAGGAAAACAGGTTGCAATCCCAGACAAATCTTCCTTTTTTCCTCCCAAATCGGAAATCAAAAGTACATTTCACATGTTGAATGCATCCCTTACAACTACTAGAACAAACAACACCATTGGATGCTTCTCTGATTTGCAGTCAATAGTAACCTGTCTTACTCTGAGTGATTTTACATCGCTTCAGCTAATTCATAGATTCAGACTTCTAGCCTAGGGAATACCACATGCATTTTTCTAATGGTATTGAAGAGATCCCTAATACATAAACCAGGGAATACATTACATTCACCCAATCTGGTTTCCTCTGGTTCTGAAATATATATATATATATATATATATATATATATGTGTATGTGTGTGTGTGTGTGTGTGTATATATACACATACACATTCTGTATAGGCCCTAGGCCCTATGGCACATGTGACCTTCTAGGTCCTTAAGTGAGGCCCTTGGAATGAATCCAAACTTCTCAGAACAAATCCCCTGAATATAAAGATTTGTTCTGCAAAACTTGGACTTGACCAAAGGCCGCACCCAAAGTCCTAGAAGATCACATGTGACCTTGAGGCCACAGGTTCCCCATCCCTGCTAACCTAGGCCAAAACTGGAACTTCCAATGGTATTCTTAACATCACTGATATGAAAACAAAAAATGTTCTTAGTCCAATTTAACTCTTTGAAAACACCATGTGCTAAAAAGAAAGAGAAAGGGAAGAGAAAGGAGGAAGAAAGGAAAGAAGAAAGAAAGGGAAGAAGGAAGGAAGGAAAAAATTTGAATGGCTGTTGCCTGTGTACAATCTGAATTGGAATGATGGTATTTCACAACCTGTGGAACCTGTCTGCTTGCAATGAAAGGCATGTCTATGCTGTTATTTCATTGGAAGTGTAGAAAAGAAAGTCACATGCCTATTTCAAATGAAACCTGCCAAAGCCGATTCTGTTTGAAAAGCTAGACCAAGATAGAACTTTTACTTTGCTAAGAGGTATACATCTTCCTACACACAACAAACCATTACACCCCCAACTGCAAAATGCTGTGATATAATTTAGGCAAGCATAGCAAGCTACCGTGGTAGAACTCATATTCAAATGCTCTAATCAAGAACCCAAAGTTATAGGCTCAGAGAAAGCTTCTTGAGGGCAGAGATTATATTCTGTCTTCCTTTGTCTCCCCAGTGTTTGGTACAATGCCTGTCACATAGTAGGCACATTAAATGCTTATCAACTGAATGAGATCTCTATCTCCTATCTCTGAGCCTGCACAGAATAAGTAAGAGGTTATCAGATGCTATGGTTGACATTTTCAGTGCAAAATGTGCGTAAAAATATCCTAAGATCACAGCTTTAAAGCTGGATAGGACCTTAGAGGTCTTCTATTTATTTTTTATCTATTTTTTATTTTTATTTATGTATTTATTTTTTATTTATCTATTTTATCTATTTATTGTCTTGCTGCAGAAACTGAATCTCAGAGAGATTTTGTGATTATCCAAGGTCATGCAGTTACTAAATGATGGTGCCAGGATTTGAATCATGTCCTCTGAGGCGAGGTCCAGTATACTTCTGAAGAGTGGAAGGAGTATCTGCTATTTACAGAGGCATAATGAGAAGTACCCTGGGTTTAGTCAAAGAACCTTGGTTCAAATCCTGGCTCCCTCACTTCTTAACCACGTGACTTTTAGAAAAAGTCATCTTAAATTCCTTGAATTTCAGTTTCTTCATCTATAATTACGCCTGCCATGCCTTTGTCACATTTTGCCATAAGGGTCAACTGATATAAATAAACCAGTTTGTAAACTAAAAAAGAGCTATAAAATGAAACATAATAATATCTATGTGATTAAGAATATATATAATATATATATATACACATATACATATCTGTGTATATAGATATAGATAACTTGTATTTTCCTGAACTGCAAACCACTTTAATCCCCTCTTGAGACAATGTGAATAGTGAAATGAGCAGTAGACATGGCATCAGGAGTAACCTGGGTTTAAATCTTGCCTCTGAGAATTACCACCTATATGAATGTTGATTCTTAACCCCCTTGAGTTTGTGACTTCATTCATAAAACTATGATTACATTACCTGTAGGATCATCTTCACAAGGTTGTTATCAGGTTCAAATAAGCAACAGTGTGAAAAGTTCTTTTGTATATGTCATAGCAAACATCAATATCAATTATAAGAGTCGATTCTGGGTAATCTAGTCATCAGGCATTTGATCTATGGAGAATTTATGGAAATACATGAGCAAGAGGTGAAGCAGACAGTATCTGTAGTACAGTGAAGAGAGCATTTTATGAGACTTCCAAGGCCCTGATCTTGAATTCCCCCTCTGCTCCATACTGGTAGTGTGGCTTTAGGAAACCTACTTTCCCTTTCTAGGCATAAATTTCTTCTGGAGGTTAGACTAGATGAACTTTGAGATCCCTTTCAAGCTTTAGGTCTTTAATGCTATGAAAACTTTGCCATCTGTACTGCTAAAATTTTATTTTCAATTATTTTCTTTTCCAAGGAGAATATTTTTTTTTTTTTGCCTGGGAAGGATGGAATAAGAATAATTAGCATTGAGCTAAAACTCAGCATATGTGAGAAAATAATGCTAATGTTACTAATAATTAGCATTTTAAGGGTTACCAGGGGCTATCTTCATAACAACTCATGAGACAAGTAGTAAGTAATGAGAACACTTTTAAAGAATTCAAGTCACTAGACCCCAACAAAGCACATTTAAGAGTATTGAAATAACTGACTGCTGTGATTGCTGAGATGTTACTGGTGACCTTTGAAAGATTGGGGAGTGCAGGAGAGGTTACAGAAGCCTGAAGAAGGGCAAACACTGTCTTGATTTCAAAAAGGGAAAGAGTGTGGCTTCTATAAACTATACACAAATGAATTTCACTTTGATTCCTTGCAAAATTCCAAAACATGCTATTAAGAGGATAATTTGTAAAAACTGAAAAAGAGAAATGCTCATCAATAAAAACATCACACCTTCGCCAAGAAAACACATCATACCAGGCTGACCTAGTTTCATTTTCGGACTAACTAATGAAATAAGAAAATTAGAGGAATTATATAGCAATTCTTTACTGAGATTTGAGCAAGACACTTGTCCAAGATTTTCCTAATCTTTTTGGAAAAGATGGAGAGATGTGGGCTAGAGGATAACTAGTTAGGGGTATTCAGAACTGGATGAATGTTAGTTAGCTTAGCGGGAAGACTCTAATGAAGTGCCTCAGGAATCAGTCCTTGAGTCTGTGTTGTTCAACAACATGAAAAAAGGCATAAACTGCCTTTGTGTGTCAAACCTGAACATGACATGAATTCAAGGTTTGGAGTTCAAATGTTGGATGACAGATTCTGGATCCAAAAGACATCTTGAGATGCTAGATCAAGAAGTCAAATGGAATAATTTACATTTAATAGAAGTAAATGAAAAGTTCTATACATGGGTTCAAATAATCAGTTTCACAAAAATAGGAGGCACACTTAGATAATAGTTTCTATGAAAAAGATCTGGAGTTTTAAGTTCACTGTGAGCTCAAAAAGAGTCAACAGTGTGAAATGGCAGTCAAAACTGTTAATCTTATCCCAGGTTGCTTTAAGAAAAGCAATGTTTAGAACAAGCTCTGCACTCTTGAGTCACATCTGGAGTATCCAATTAAGTTCTGAATACCAAATTTTAGGAAAGAAACAAACTGAAACATGTCCAGAAGAGCACAACCACAATGGTTAAAAGCCTTGAGATCATGCCTAACCATGCAGTGTTCAATGAATTGGGGATATTTTGCATGAAGAAAAGAGGACTAAGGGGGGGTACAATAGTTGTCTTCAGGTACTTAAAGGGAGAGGCACATATGGTGGGCATGACAAAACTAAAATACGTTACTAATAGGAAAATCAGAAGGACAATCAGAGTAGAGGCTATCATCAAGGAAATGTACAATTGCAAAAGAAGATGAACTGGTCACAGGGCAAGAAGACAGTCTTTATGTGTTACCTTGGTATTCTTATGATATCAAGAGAAAACCAAGAAGGCCACCGACATATTGGATGAATCCCTTGTCATGAAGATATCAGAGAATATGGACACAATTCAGACAGAATGGGCAGGCATGGAAACATTATAATCTGTCTCTTCAAAAAGGATGTCATTAATGAGATCACAATCTGTTTGTGTTTAAATATGGACTGCTTCATATACATATATGTATAAATATACATAGACATAAGGAGAGAAGGATTCCTCACAACGTTGCATGCCCACTTCAGCCCTGGAATGCATACCTCTGATATACCTTCTGCCCTTACGGTCCCAATCTCTGTTTGAATAACTCTTCCCAGAACCCCTATTTAAGGAGGCCAGTCATCTCTTCATTTCCCACCAGGCTGCACTCCAGACTTTTCCTTCACACTCCTGCATGCAGTACCCCTTTTCCCCACCTTTTCAGTTTCCTTTTATGTGTTGTCTTCCGAGTTAGACTGTAAGCTCCTTCAGGACAAGGGCTACCTTTCTTTCCATTTATATTTGTATTCCTACTGCTTAGCACAGTGCAGACTATACTAGTAAAAGCTTAATCAGTCAATGAATGCTTGTCGACTGACAAAGAGATCTGACATTTACGCATTTCTGTAAGGCTTACCAATCACTGTGCATTCGTGATTTTATTTGACATATCTCTATGAAACAGGTAGTATGAGGACATTATCCCTTTACAGAGATAAGGAAATGAGATTTAGAAAGGTAAATTAGCCTTCCTGTAGTCACAAACTAGTAAGTATAAGAGGTAAGATTTGAACCCAGGACTTTCTAACTCCAGGTATAGCCTTCTTTCCACTACATCACACTGCCTTCAGAGACGTTTGAAATCCTGTCCATATCTTTAATTCTGCATTTCTATAACGGAATCCAAAAATATTGTAGCAGAATAAGATGCGATGGCAAACTTATTAAGACAAAATTTAATAGGAATACATGTTAAATTTTATACTCAAGATCAAGTAATTAACTTCATAAGTGCATAGCAAGAATTTTAAGAAGAAAATTAACAAACTAAAGCAAATCCAGGAATGTAACAAAGATGGAGGCTAGGTAATATGAGGATTAGTTAAAGGACCAGCTAAAGGCATGATTTTCTTGAAGAAGAAAAGAGTTAAGGAGGCCCATGGCAGCTGAATTCAAGTATTTGAAAGGCTGACAAATGGAAGAGGGATTAGATTTCTATTTGGTCTTAAATCAAGGGTTCCTGACCTTTTCTCCATCCTTTTGGCCTTGAGTAAACTTTCCTGTATACTCTGTTCAATATAAAAGGAAATAAATGTTACTTTACTAGGTATATGAAAATAAAAAACAAAAAATTTATCTTTCATAAAGAAAATCTTTATTTGACATGTAACACTATTTAGTAACTTTATGCTTTTAAATAACTTTATTGAATGTGTGTGCCAAATAAAGAACCTTAATTCTGTTTCTTGTCAACCATCATTTTTATTTCTGTTACAGTTTTTGAAGAGATATTACAATTTTGTTCTTTCTTGTTACAAATTTTGAAGACATGATGAATGCATATAATTTCTAGCTTACAGTTTGTTTCTTGCTTTGGATTTCATTGTGAAAAGAAATGAGAATCCCAATTCGCTGAGTTACATTGTTGTAAATGAAATTAAATTCTTGTGAGTATTTTAAGTGAGAATGGGATATACTTCTTCAAAGGTACAAAAAAAATGCTTTAACTCCATCGATTGGAGATCAGTTCAGAATTTCTGGTTGTTACAGAAATGAATTAGCTCATTTTTTACTGAGTTATTGTCACTGATTTTTTTAGCTCAATATTAAAAGACATATCTAAACCACATTTATGTGCCATTGGTCAGTAGGAATTATTCCTTCAACTATTTCATCAAAATTTTTCAGCTGCGTTATCATACTCCCACCCTTGCTTGTCTCCTCACTTCTCTTACTCGTCCATTTTTTTAAACCAAATACTACTATTTTGGAAATATTTCATTAAGATAATATAGCTATTTATCATATATACCTCATACTCCCTGGACAAAGTAATCATACCCCCTACAAGTAAGTTTACTTTAGGAATCCCTCCCCTACAGGATAGAATTAAGAAAAATGAGTAAAAGATACAAAAGCAGATTTCAGCTTGATGTAAGAAAAAAAAAACTGCTTAATGATCAGAGCTGTCCAAAAGTGAAATGAGCTGTCTCAGGAGGGAGTGGATTTCCACACATTAGAAATCTTAAAGGGGAGATTATTAGTGATGTTGAAGAAAAGATATTTGTTCAGATATCAGTCATACCAAATGGTCTCTGAGGTCCTTTGCAACTCTGATTGTGTGATTTTGCATAGGGTACTTATATTCCTCGACCTGTGACTCCATCACTGTCAGAAACTCCCAATGAGGAAACTGCCTCTATCAACCCATAAGTGAAAAGATTCCATGGCTTATAGTCATATACAGTTGTCTGGGACACTGATTAGTAAAGGAACTTTCCTGGGGTCACATAGCCAATGCAAGTCAGAAGGACTTGAAGCCAGGTCACCCTGACTCTGAGGGCAGCCTTATATTTACTATGTGACTAGGTCTCTCTTATTTTTACCTGTTATTAAAATAATAAATTTTTCAAAGTAAATATCTCTACTACAAGATGATGGTTATTACTCTACATGCCAGTTGTAACTATAAACAAGGTTCTAGAGACATAGTTTCTGGGTAACTTAGTCATTTTTATTAATATTAATTAAAGACCAGAAAGTTATTAATAAAAGGATGGTCATTTGGCCATCTCTCTTTGACCAAAGACAATCATGGCAGCAGGCTCACAGTTTATATACCCTTAGAAGGGTAGGTATTCAATGAGGTACTGAGCTGAGCGTGAAATCATGTCACCCTTGGACAGAGAAAATAACTGTAAACTCAGATCACCTCCAGCCACGGATTATCTAGAGTTTAGACAAAAGGATCTGTCCCCACCTGGGTTTCCCCACATGGGATTAAATTCCTTGTTAGGTTGGGTGGGGTCTGGCCAAGATGGAGGAGAGCTAATTAATCTTATTATCAATAATGTTCTTCAAGAGACTGAGCTTAAAATCAGGACTCTGGAAGAGGGGGAGAGCTCTGAATCTCCCCCAAGATATTGGTTATGAAAATCATTTCTCTCACAGTGAAGCAAGTTTTGACGTGTTGTTAAAAGAAAGACTGAAGGAAACATGTAACATCCATCTATCCATCCATCCATTCATGCATTCATTCATTAATTCATGTATCCATCAAACATTTATGAGGCACCTTCTTCAACCAAAGCGTTGGGCTAGAGAGAAATAAGATCTGATGCATAAATGGATTATCATTCACTTTGTGTTAGGGAGCAGCAGAAGCAGATTAAAAAGGGGGAGGTGATAAAATGAGGACTTTTATTTCTGAAGGCCAAGCAAAACAACAATGAAGGTGGGAAACAAAGACTGAAGAAATGGTCATCAGAAGTCAGAAGAACAAGGAAGGACATAAGAAAGAAGAGGCAATTTAACAAATGAAACAGCAGTACTTTTCTGCTCCTGAGCAGATCAAGGATGGGATAGAAATGGTGAAACCCAGACTTAAACAGAGGAAAGCCATATGTCATTATTACACCTCTTATAATTGTCTTTATTTTATTTCCTTTACAAGAACAATTTGCTCCTCAAAATATTCTTAAATATGGTTTTAAAAAACATAACTTTTGGTTTTCTAGCCTTCAAATTTTAGCAACACTATTTCCAGAAGATCTAATAATAAAATCTCTATTTGAGTAGAGTGTTTTATCTAGGGGCCTCCAAAAATTCATTTTCTGGCTGGGAAATCTAGGGCACTTAGAGGTTAAATGACTTGCCTACAGTTACACGGAGTCAGCAGCTGAGCCAGTAAAAGAAGTGGAAGCTGAGGAATTCCCGCCCTCCCCCCTTGCATTTTTACATCATATTAAATCTTCGCACTGGATACAGTTGGTTTGGGAGTTGCAAAGAATCATATAATTGTGTCACATACTATAAAATGTGAGAGATAGGGAAAGTATTTACTACAAGGCCACATTTTTTGACCCAGATGCTATTGCCAAAGGAGTTTATTGTTTCAAGGCAAGGGTTGTTTATTCATCACAATAAGCTCATCTTAGACGCTAAGACCTCTGGGTCTAAAAGCAGGCACAGTTAAGTTGTCTGACCCTGACTAACAAGCTGAAATATGTGTGCTACGCATCATAAGAGAAAAATGCACAGGTATGTTGGTCTCAGCATTGTTGGTACGTGCTCCTGAAGTGCTCCAGGCCTGACTGGGAAGCAGAGAGTTCTGCCAAACTCAAGTCATCAGTGGAAACCCCACCCAGGGAAAGATTCTCACATATGTTGAGCTGACAGAACAAACAGAAAGGGCCAATTTCTGTCATCCAGTGTGTATTTCCAAGGGGAAGACTTAGCCGCTGGGGACTGACCCCTCAGACCTTTCCCAGGAAAATGTTCTAATGTCACAGAAAGCGTCTGCATCTGTAAGGCTACTGGGATCACTCCTCTACTTCTATCCTCATGCCTCTCCAACTTGCACTCACCCATTCCCGCTCCAGATCCTAAAAGAGAGATGGTCTGCAAGAATTTGAGTCCTTATAATTCATACAAAATGGTTATCAGTACTAAGCTTGCCAATTACAAATACCCCCCCCACACACACACACACCTTAAATATAGCTTTTTTATTTGCCATTCATAAGTCAGGTTCTGCAGTTTGGAAGTGAAAATGAAACTCAAAACAAAGTTAAAAATCTATCATTTATATCTCCTGAAGTATGCTCTTCCTGATTACTAAATTTCAGGAAGAAAACCACAGTTATCATGAAATAAAAGGACCTGGAGAAAATTATAAATGGGAATTTTAATGGTACTGTGTCAAAAAACCTGGATTACAAGTAAAGAAGATGAGTTTCTAGCACCAAATCTGCCACTGACTCTGTGTCCTTAAGCGATTTTTTAAAAATTATTTTATGCCTCATTATCCCTATCTGCATAAGCTATAAGGTTCCCTCCCCACTCTAAAACTAGGATTTGTACATAGCCAGCACTTAATAAATGTTCTATCTGTCTGTCTGTCTATCAATCTACCTGTCTATCTTTCTGTCTGTCTATTTGTGTTTGTCTGTCTGTCTATCTATTTAGCTAACTAACTAACTAGCTCTTTGTGGTCTAGGCTCTGTGCTAGATGCTGAGAATACAAAGAATGAAGTACTTCCCTCAAGTGACTTACATTCTAATGGGGATGGCAGCAAGGACATATGTAAGTATATGTAGAATAAGTATAAAGAGATTAAATGCAAAGCAATGCAAGGTAGTTCAAGAGGGATCATAAAAGACTATGTAAAAGAAGGTGGTGTTTGAGTAGAAACTTGAAGAACATAATTCAGTGTATTGGTATAAAAGTTTCTTTAAAACGCTGATGCCTAAGAATAGTGGTTGAATGTGGTGTAATGATTTTTTAAAATGAATTTATTAATATAAATTCTTGTTATAGTGGTTTTTACAGTGTGCCTCAGCTTAAGCCCTTCTGAGGAGAGGAAAAGTCTATAGGATAAAGGGAATGAGGTTAAGATGAGATCCTAATTGATGTTAGTGTTTATGACACATTAGGCTCAGTAATTGGCACATTGTATGCCCTTTAAAGACATTTGTGGGCTGAATTCCATAGCTTTGTTTGAAATGGAGGGAGAGGGCGTTACTGGGAGGGGCAGATTTTTGTTGTGGGTTTGTTTGTTTTTTTGCCTTTGTGACCCATGAACATCCTCCCTCACCCCTAGGGAGGAGAAAAGATAGTGTATAAAATACACTTCATCTCTTCTCCAAGATGAAGATTGGGACTTTAGAAGAAAAAATGGGAAGGGAAAGAGCAGCCTGCTACGCACACTGTGTCAAAGCACAAGATTTGGTTTATTGGAGGATAGCTTGAGACAACAGAATGATGGGTTCTCGGATAAGCACAGAGCATATCTCACAAGAACTGTGGGAAGAATGTGTTTAGCTGGAGACCAGCCAACCTTCTCAAGAAAGCTTTTTACTGAAAATTGAGGGGGAGCAAGAAAAATGCTCAGATAAAACGTTAAAACTAGATAATGCAGAGAACAAGAAGTATGGCACAGAAAAAATAACAACAGGAGCAGAGGTGTCAGGTAATTCGCGGGAGAAAATAACAAAGAAGAGAGTGGGAAACAATGTTTAGGCTCAAGAGGTCTACATACCAATGCACAGGGTATAAGAAACAAAGTGAACTTGAAATGTTAACACAAGTTGGTAAATACAATCTCAAAGGTATCATCAAGACTTGATTGGATGGGACTCAAGGCTGGAACACAGCAATGAAGACTGTATCTTGTTTAAGAGAAATAGACCTGATGAAAGGGGCAAGGCACATAATGTTGTAGGTCAAAAAGATACGTGCACAGGAAACCCTGAAGCTGGGAGTGCAAGTATAGTTGGGTACGGCTGTACACTAAGTCTCACAACCATGTCCTTCCAGAAGGATCAGGGCCAACTGACCCGTAAAATGCAGAATTCACAGCTGTTCAGATGAGCAGCTGAATCCATCCATTTCAGACACATCAGCTCTCTATCTTGATGTGGCTTGCTTAATTTTCCATGCTTCACCCACTCTGTGTCTGCCCATCCCCAGCAACTCAACCTCCCATTCCCCCTGTCTGATTTGTTAGTATCATTCCTGCTCATCCTGATCACAGGCTGGGGAATAGGAAAATTCTGGAATCATGAGACCACATATGAGATTCAACCTCCACTGCTAGAGGGAGGTTGGATCAACCAGTCAACTATATTTGTCTTTTTTTCTAGAATTTCCCAACCACCAATCACTCCATCTGGCCTCTAGTGTAATTTAGGGCCTCCAGTAAATTTATAAACTACACCATGGTCCAGGAAGAAAACGTCTCCATACAACCCCTGGTCACTGCTGGGATGGCAGAAATAACTTACAGCTAATTTCTCTAGGCTGGCATCATCATTTTAACCTTACCTGTTATATAATTTTCTCATTCTTGTTTACAATGATTCCTGGGATGCATTTTCTGATCCTTCATGATCCCACACCTTGGTATCAGAAGTAGATAACATTTAATTCTGCAGGCTATCTCTAGTAGTAGCTGAGAGTTCTGCCTGTATCTGCAAGCCTCCAACCCTGTCCTTTTGAGTAAATACTATAAGAATCATGATATCTTTATCCTAACTGAAGTTGATATTCAATCACCCCCATTATATCCATAATCATATGATTCTAATGCTAGGGCCCCCCTACTCAGAGGTCACACTGTATCCTCTTAAGGACTGAGACCCTAGACTCCAGACAATGTAGAAGGACAGCACAGAAAGAATAATAGTAGCAGAGGTGCCCAGTAATTCACAGGAAAAAATAATAGGGAAGAGGGTTGAAATAACATATAGGCTTAAAATGTCTATACCCCAAAGGACAAGGAAGCCAAATAAACTTGAGAGAGGAATCATGACCAGAAACATCAAATAAGATTTCATATGATTGTCTTCTTTCCCTTTGTTCTGCCCCCTCTTTTTTTTTTTTTCAGGATACCAGTACTGCTGGTTACAAAACAAACAAACAAACAAAAAAAACTGGCTCAGCTGACAGAATGCTGGGCCTAGGGTCAGGGAGACACGAGTTCAAATCTGGCCTCAGACACTAGCTGTGTGACCCTGAGCAAATGACTCTGCCTCAGTCTCTGTAACTATAAAACAGGGATAATAATAGTACTTACCTCCCTGGGTGGTTGTGAAGATTAAATAAGGTAATGTTTGTAAAGCATTTAGCATAGTGCTTGGCACAAAATGCTTTTCTCCTTCCTTTTTACTCTCTTTCCCTTCTTCCCTACCTACTCTGCAGCTTTGCAATGATTACAAGGCATTTGACATCCACACCATCAGAGATCGTTCTGCACTTTCCCTCGTTCCCAATCTCCTGGACCAGTCACAAAACATGCATCTAATATACTTCCACAAGGATGACGAATGGAAGGAGACTTTCCAAGCCCATTGTGGACAGTGTGATCCATAATTCCCTTGCTGTGCTCTAGCATTTCATAAATTTTGCCTTGTAAGACTTAGAGGGTGGTGGTTGGGTAATCTATTAGGGGGGAAAAAACCATCTTAATCTACTCTCAAGATCTTGTGCATTATATACAATTAATCACCCAAGTCCTGGCTTTTTTTGGCAAATATTTCTTCTATGTTTTGTTAGGAAGACATCAGTTTGACAGTATATTCATAGACGTCTGACAAGCCAGTCGGGAGTCAGGATGGATCCCTAGAAAATTGACTTGGCGTTTTAGCGGGATATTCCCAAGATCACAAAAAGCCTGCCGGGATTTCTGAGGTTTAT
Source organism: Pseudochirops corinnae (assembly GCA_028646515.1). NCBI lineage: Eukaryota > Metazoa > Chordata > Mammalia > Diprotodontia > Pseudocheiridae > Pseudochirops > Pseudochirops corinnae. The sequence continues at coordinate 222,003,956 of CM053588.1, forward strand.
AGGAGATACCATGAGAAGTTCATCACTAAATATTCACCCCTAACACTAACAGCCTTACTTGTAAATATATGAAAGACTCCAAAGCAGAAGCCAGGTAATACTAACCAACCATGCCAAGAATTAAAGAGAAAGCCTTAAAGACCCTACCTTACTGAAATGCCTTCATGTCCTTCCTTCCAGTGCCCATTTGTCATGGAAACTCATGCCTCCTGAGTAGCAAAAAGGGTGTCATCTAAAAGGTGGACCAGCTAACCAATTTTTAATAACTCTACTCAAGAAAAAATGACTGGGGCAAAGTAAACCACCAGTTTGTGGAAAGGACTGCTAGCAGACATTCATTAACATCCACAGAGGTTGCATTTTCTTTCTAACCTTCAAACTCCCTTCCCACAAAACCATGAAGGTTGGGCCTGATCCCATTGGAAGAGAAGCACACATGTACATAATCTGCTATTAGAGGAGGCTTTCACATGTCCTATGGATCGCATTAACATTTTCTGAGTCAGAGGATCCACTGTGGCTATGTTTTTCCTCCCTATGTAGCCATAAACACCATGGGACAGTGTTGCAGTCGAGTCTAATCCAGACCCTGAGTCTCTACTCACCAAGTACTTAGGTCTACACTGCTATGATGTCATGGCAACAAGGTTACTCTTTCTCCATTCCCAAAGAGTTTAGCACCTGGCTCAGTTTTCTTCTTTATCCCAATGCAATCCAGAATACCTAGGGACTTCAACATATTCATTAATATGCCCTCGAATGACAATGCCCTCTGACCTCCCAATTTGTCAAATTCCTCAATTCTAATGAGCAACATTTGTACTCCAATAAGAGTGATCATGCCTTAGATTCCACCATCTCTCAAAACTGGGCCACCTCTATCTGGTTGTCCCTTTTGCCTGGAATGACATAAAAATAAACTTTCATCTCACTTCCACCTCTTATGGTCTCTTGTTTCCTTCAAAATCCATAACAAGCACCACCTTCTACATAAGACCTTCTCTGATATCTCTAGCTGCTGCTGCCCTGCCTTAAAAATCACATTATATTTATTTGGTACATAAATATTAGTTGTGGTTGAGTTGTTTCATTCATGTCCGATTCTTTGTGACCCTATTTAGGGTTATCACGACAAAGATACTGGAGTGGTTTGCCAGTTCCTTCTCTAGAAATTTTACAGCTGAAGAAACTGAGGCAAACAGAGTAAGTGACTTTCCCAAGGTCACATAGCTAGTAAGGAAATATATATAAGGTCAGATTTGAACTCAGGAAGATGAATCTTCCTGACTTTATCTACTGTGCCACCTAGCTGCCCACATAGGTATTACATTTATGCGTATGTAGTTATATATATATATATGTACACACATTCTATACATATATGTACATAGTGTGTATACATTTACTCACACACATACATACACATGTGGATGCATACATATACATACACCCATATATGCACATATTATCTATACATGCATGCATACATACAAACATACATGCATATAGCCTACCCTCTGAGTTCCTTGAGGCAGGAATCATTTCATTTTTGTGTTCCCACAGACTGCCACAGTACCTGGTACATGGTAGGTATTCATAAATGCTTATTTATTGCTTTAGTTTCCTTTTTGGTCATCGTCTGGCCTTCCATCTTTCCCTCTGACTCATTCCTCCTCTACCTATTCTTCACCTTTGCTGAGATCTTCACTCTTTTAATCCTTTTCTGTTCTTCCAATCTACTAACCTTGGTCCTACTTCACTCTTCTTATTTCACAATCAACTCAGTAGTCAGACCAGCTACTCAGTGTCCTTTGACCTTGAATCTCTGGTACCGTAGCACCATTCATTCCCTTCTAATTCTCATCCCTGGGTCACCCTCACCATCTGCCTTATTTGCCCTTATTCCTGTGCTGCTCAACACTGGCAGAGGAAGTTATGCCAAATGTGCTAACTGGGTGGACTACGAATTCATGTTATCTAATCTCATCTAGGCCTTCACAGTTACACAGCAATCCTTTTGTTCTTCCCTGACTGACTCTCTTATACTTCCCCAGCAGCTGTTCCAAATGCCATCCTCTCTCTTCAAGTTCCATGCCATTCCCCATAGCCCTCTCTGTCAGCAGATGATCTCCCCTCCCCCTAATGAGAAAACTGAGGCCATCTCTCATGAGCTCCTTCATCTTCTTCACGCCACACCTAGAAACTTCATTCTGTTTTCACCTCTCCTCTTCTTTCTCTAGTCACTGAAGACAAGGTGGGTTTTTCTCATCGAGGCTAATGTTCTACTTGTACCCTTGATTCTATCATCTTCTCTGAAAGTTTGTCTCATCAATCATTCACTTTCCTGCTCTTAAATCATTATCCATTCCCGACATTGCCTTCCAATATGTCCATATCTCCCTCATCTTAGAAAAAAATTCTTATTTGATCTTGGCTCATTCACTTCAGGAATATTTTTATATCTTCCTTCCCTTTCACTGCCAAACTCCTAGAAAGAATCATCTGTGCTCTAACTCCATTTCCTCACTACCCATTCATTCCTCAGTCCCTTGAAATCTGCTGACTCCATCATTTCACTAAAGCTTCTCTCTCATAGGCTACCAATACTACTAAATCTATTGGCTTTTTCTTTTGATGATTTTTCCACCCGGACCTCCTAGACAGTTTTTACATTTCTGACAACTCCCTGCCCCATCCTCCTTACTTTTCCCTAGATGCTCTTTCCTCCCTTGGCTTCCAAAATGCTCTTCCTTTTTAGTTCTTCTCCTATCTGTATGGGGATTACTTCTTAGTTTTCTTTGCTGGATCATCTAGGTTCTGCTGGGTGGGTTTAGGAGAGGAGCATGTTTTGGACATATTGAGTTTGGAGTGCTAACAGCACATTCAGGTGAAGATGCCTAATAGCTGGTGAGGTAAACAGGAATTCTGGAGAAACATCAGATTTGGATATATAGAGATTTGGTAGTCATCTGCATTAGAGGTGATATTTAAACAAGGTCACCAAGTGTAGAGAGAACCAAGATAGTTAGATTAAAGACATTTATTATGATGATGTGGTAAGAGCAGTAGCTACAAAATATTCTTCCAAAACCCTAAAGTGCATACTAGAGTGCATAAATATATACAAAGTCAATGGGACAGTGGATAATAACTCATAGAATGCTGTTTATGAGGCACACATGAAAGGACAAAAGAACACATGTGGCCCCTACAAATTACCTCTGGCACTGTAGAACCTTAATGAGCTTTCTCTTCACCCAGGATCCTTATGTTGTCCCAGGGTACAACATTTCTACTAAATTAATGTAATTAGTTTCCTTATACCTATTCCTCTCCACAGATTGACTCCCTGCCTCAACTGACTAGGCTGTACTTTCTTCTGGGTGCAGTGTCTCCTGCTGGGTGAGTAGCTCTAGCACAAAGCACCATGGCCAGTGATGAAGGGAAGGAAAGAAAGGTCTTCTCCCCCTCCCCTCCCAAAAAAAGTAAAAGAGAAAAGACAAAGAGTGAGCCCCTTTCAAGAGAAAGATTCTTCCTCTATAACTAGAATGACGTTGGTCTTCTCTAGACACCTCCTCTAGATCTCAAGAATGACATTGGTTCTATTTCTTGGGGCTTTTTTTTCTATTTTTAGTTGTTTTCATATCTGGGAAGATAACCTTTTAAAAGCCACCAGAAGTGTGATTAATCTTTGGCCTATCTAAAAGCTGACAAGCTAACCCTAATTCCAATACCATCAAGTAAAAATTATTTACAAATTGCAAAGGGTAACATAGAGTAGTTATGAATTTGCACTTTCCTCAACCTATTATTTCTGCTACCTTCCCCTTTTGAAATTTCATCTTCCGGGTTAGATTTGGCAGGGATGAAGGGGTGATCAGAGGTATAAAAATCATTTTATTATTTCACTCCTAACTTCTATGTCCACACATATACATGTACATATGGCACATATATACATACACTAACATTTGAGTATTTGTAAATTCTTGATTTCATTTACTAATATTTTATCCTACATATCTAGGTATATGACAGATAGATTTATTAAACTATTAAATACATGCTATTTAGGCACTGTGCAAAGTGCTGGGATACAAATACAAACAACAAAATAGTCCGTATTCCCAAGGAGTCTACATTCTAATGAGGAAAGAGAACATGTAAAGAGAAGGTGAAAAGTTCTAAATCAAGATACATAAGTAGAGGGAAGCAAATAAGTTGAGTGGGGTGTAGAAATGGTAGAGAAAACACAGGTCAAAAGTGTTATTCTGAATCTAATTCTGGTCAATAAAGAAGAGCTCTCTGGTAAAGTTGGAGTGACAGAGACTTAAGGAAAAAAGTACCATGTAATTTAAGTTCATAGTATTGAAGGAAGTAAATGTGGGATATAATTAGATTTTAGGACAGCAAACTTCAAAAAAATTCAGAAAATTTCAAGTATGATTTCACAATCAGAAACATTCAAGGGAACCTGACTCCCAAGGAATGGGAGACTCTCAAAAACCATAAAATTACAAATGATTTGGATGAGTATAAAAGTAAGCACCCTCACACACCCAGGACGGCTGCTGGCACAGCTTCTTTGATCTGCTTTTCTAAAGGAAGGCAACTCAAAAAGGATTAACAATCTTACTTTAATCAAACATATATATCATTCACTTAGTTCAGGGGAAAAAGTCAACACCCTGAACTTCAGATAAAATACAAACAAAAATTGCAAGCAGACAAAAAATACAGAGAAAAGAACACAAATCAACAGACCAAAAGACAAGGCTTCTAGCTGTCTGACCATTATATACATACATAGTTACCAGAGAGAGAAGCACCAACATTTGGGTTTTCAAAGAGTTCAACGACTAGCCAGAGTCTCATCTGGCCAAATCATACAGCTCTTCCCATGAGTGAACCCCAAAGCAAAACTTCACATATTCATACCCTTCTTCAAAGTCAGAGAACATCACAACTTTCTGACCCACTGCCTAATTACAAAGTAACAAAGGTGTGGGCCTTCCTGAAAAACAAGCCTCCCCTAAGCAAGCTTCTTTGTTGGGCTCTAAGTGAGGTCAATTAAGGGTCCCGGAAGACTTTCAAATTCCCTAGGCCTATTAAGGGTCAGGGAATATCTTTAAATTCCCTTACCATTACAATGAGAAATTAAAGAAAGAGGCAAATCAAGAAATTGATGTAGCTACTTATGGAATGTTTCAATGAACCTAAATGGTCATGTATAAGAAAGGGCTAGAAGGGTACATAGCCAGTGAAAAGCATGGAAGATTCATAGAGAACTATAAGAATAGTATAAGACTAAGGCCCACAATAAGCCAACTCCTGTGAAAAGACAAAAAGAGCTTTCTCAGAATGGCTGAGAATAAGAAGGAAGATAAGGAAGAGAAAGTCTCCCAGCTTGGTACAAATGGTGTAATGTTGACAGATGACAGTGAAAGAGCAGAGTTATTCAATTTTTTTTTTTGCTTCTGTCTTCTACATCAGAAAGAAAGATTTTCAGATGGAAAGGGATAACACAAATAGGGTTAAGAGGCAATTGTTGCCCAAGATAACAAGGAGAAAGCAAAAGACCAAACTATTTGAGATAAATTCAGATCTCCAATTTATTGTATCTCAAAGTTTTGAATTTCTAGATATTATCAGTAAACTATTTCCAGCAATCTCTTAGGAATATTAGAGAATGGGAGAGGTATTGGAAAACTGAAGATGGGTAAATGTCCCAATTTTCAAAGAAAGGGGAAAAATTGGGTCCCAGAAACAGTCAACTAGAAAACTTGATATTGATCCCTGACAAAATTCTAGACTAGATTATCAAACATGCGAATTGTGGATGCTTAGAACAGAAAGTTATGATCACTAGGGGTGAGCATGGATTCATTAAGAGCAAGTCATGCCAAATTGACCTCATTTCTTTTTGTGATCTGCTAGAAAAATAGATCAGGGATCAGCTGGGTGGCACAGTGAATAGAGCACCAGCCCTGGAGTCAAGAGGGCTTGAGTTCAAATCTGGCCTCAGACATTTAACACTTACTAGCCATGTGACCTTGGGCAAGTCACTTAACCCCAATTGCCCTGACTCCCTCCCTCCAAAAAAGCAAAAAAAAAAAGTAGATAAGGAGAATATTGTAGTCATAGAATCAAAAAAGTATTTTCATTCATTCAACAAACACTAAATACCTAGTATGTACAAGGTGTTATGGTAGAGATTGAGGGAAATATCAAGATAAATTTTAATACAGTACCTGCTCTCAAGGAGTTTGCAATCTAGTAGAGGAGATGAAATGTATACACAAAAATATTAAGTAAAACTCTAAATCAAATGTGGTTAGAGAATTTTACCAAGTCTATCATGATAAGTACAATGACTTTTTACCTGAAATAGCTGTGGAAATTTCCCCTGAAAACTTAAAAATACGTAACTACTAAACTATTGGAGATAGTTAATGTGTAGTTTTTCCTGGTGCAAAAAGATGGGATGGAATAATCTCTTGAAGTCAATTATATCACTATGATGCTATATTAGATATCAAATTAAAAAGCACATCACAGTCTACATGATGATAGGTAGGTCTCTTAGTTAAGAGATTACAGAAATACTGAGTTCTAAAAAAATTGGAGAGAAATTAATGATGGTATGATCGTAGAATTCATTGTCAGGAACTTCAGTAACGGAAAAGAATACTGCTAAGGAATCTTGGTGTTCATGGGAAAGCACACTGGTAGAAAGTCACCCTGTATCAAGTGTTTAAAAGACCACACAATCTACCAGTCTATAAAACAATACTAGAGAAAAGTCAGGGCCCCACAAAGGAAATGCATCACAACCATTATTACCTATTGAGGCACTGGAGACCAGGAATAAAAAAGGCATGGGGAATCAAACAAGAACTTTCCAAGAAGTTTGCATCTAAAAATTGTTGGTGGAATGTTAGAGTTAGATCATGGTTCATATGGAAAGAATCTGATTTGTGATACAGAAGGAGCATAAAATGCATTTTGTTGCCCTTTAGAAGGTGAGGAAAGTCAAGTGTGACTGCCCTGGTCAGAAAGGACCCCTGTCCAGACAAGGAAGAGGGTTTAAGCTGTAGTCTTTCTTCCTGCTTAATATGCTAATTGTAAAGAGTGATCAATTTGGAGGCAGAAAGTCTTGGAATTGAACCTCTAACACTGATGAGCCATGTGACTGTGGACAAATCATCTAAACTTTCTATGTTTCAGTTTCCTTGTGGCAATAATCATAGTTATGGTGCTTACAGGACAGAGTTCTTGTGAGGCCCAAATACCAACCTTAAAACATTACATAAAATGAGTTGTGGCGTAGAATTTAGAAGGAGACTATAGAATCTTCTTGTTAGAGATCTTTAAGATTAGGATAAAAAAGGCAGATACTCTGTCTTAAATAATTAAATATAATAGCATTCTTAGATGAAAAAATTTTCACCTACCCTTTTTAGTAGATAAGAGAGGGAGAAAGAACTGTAATAATAATAATAGCTAACATTTATATAGTGTTTTAAGCTTTGCAAAGCACTTTACAAATATTCTCTCCTTTTATGCTCACAACTCTGGGAGGCGGGTGCTATTATCATCTCCATTTTGCAGATTAGAAAACTAAGGCAAAGAGCAACTAAGTGACTTGCCCAGATCACGCAGGAAGAAAAGGTCTAAGATCCTATTTGAATTCAGGAATTCCTGTCTTCAGGGCCAGCTCTTGATCCACTGTGCCCCTTGGTTGCCTAATTATGAAGTCAAGTTGATCATAGGTAGAGATATAAGCAGAACCCACAGAGCCTAGCCAAGGGAATAGCTTCTTGGTATGAACAGTGCTTAAGGTTTATTTTTTTCTTTAAAAAATTTTTTTACTTTCCTCAAAGAGAATAATTCTTCTGTCTTCAAAGGTTCTTTCCAGTAATGTGGGCTCCCCATGAACAAGGACTGTTTCCATTTCATTTTTGTATCCTCACCATCTAGCCCAGCTCCTACCACATCACAGATGTTTAATAAAATAATTGTTGGATTGAATTGAAATGAATTGAATTGAATTTCCAAGTGTTTAGAAAAAAAAGTTCTTCCAAAGGTGAACAAGTGCATTTTTCTACTATAGGGAGAAAATATATGAAGAAGGAAGCAAAGATTAGAAACCATAGATTCAGAGCTAGCCAGGACCTTAGAATTCATTTAGTCCAATCCCCTCACTTTATACAGGAGAACATTGAAACTCATAGAATTTGATATTTTCTCCTCAAAATGTGAGGTCTGGGGAAGGGAGACGTACATGAAAAGTGGAAAAACCCAAGTAACTATGATACTTCTGGGGAGTAGGGACTAGTTATCCTTTCTTAGTCCTTTCACCAGTGACATTTTATAAGACACTAATCTGAAGAAAAGGCCTGGAAATTGGACTTCAATGACTTCGCCCCCATTTCTGTCCTAACCATCCATTTGATTTCCCGAGAGCTGGCTTTATGGGGAGGCCAAATAGGTAACTGCCTGTGTGGATTGATTTGAAGGAGTATGAAAAGACACTAAAACCTCAAAAAAATATTCTCTCCCATTGGCCTGCCACTGTGTTAGCACTTTAATTTGAGATTAATTCCTTTGGGACTTAAAGGCTTCCAAATCTTTAAGAGTTCTCTCTACTAGATTACAAATATCCCTGGGAGAGACAGAAGTCTAATTTGGATTAAGAAACACTGATGTAGTCTAAACTCCTCTTTTTATAGATGAGGAAAGTGATATATAAATCATGTTCTTAGATTTGTGTTGCACAATACATAATAGCAAACATAAGCATTCACAAGCAACAGTATTTAAGAGCTGTGACAGTGGTTTGAAAGAAAAAAGAATCAAAGTATAGTCATAAGAATTCCTAGATGACATAATGGTGAGAGGGCTAGACTTGGAGTCAGGAAGATCTGAGTTTGAATTTTGACTCAGATGTTCAAGCTGTGTGATCCTGAGCAAGTCACCTAACTTCTTGTTGCCTCAGATTCCTCTAGTAAAATGAGGATCATGATTTGTTGTTGTTGTTCAGTCTTTAATCAGTTGTATCCCAATCTCTGTGATGTCATCTGTGGTTTTCTGGGCAAAAATGCTGGAGTGGTTTGCCATTTCCTTCTCCAGCAATTTTACAGAAGAGAAAACTGAGGCAGATGAGGTTAAGTGACTTGGCCAGAGTCACACAGCTAAGAAATGTCTGAGAACAGATTAGAACTTAGGAAGATGAGTCTTCCTGACTCTAGACCTGGCACTCTATCCATGGCACCACCTAGCTGCCCAGTTCATAATAATAGGATCTGTCTAACAGTTGTTAGATTGTTGTGAACGTCAAATGTGAAATGGTTTGTCATCATTAAAGCACTATGTAATCATTGGCCATCATTATTATTTCAGAATATATATATATATATATATATATATATATATATCACTTCACTTGATAGGCAGCTAGGAATCTCAGATAATGTGATACCTCACAAATTTTTTTTAAAGTAAACATGTTTTATAGCTATGTTTCTAGGCATGATTATGGTGCCCATAAGTTATTTTCAGTGTTTGGCTATTATAGAAATGTCACTAAGAATAAGAGTGGAGATTTAGTTAATACAAGACAGGAGGGTAGAGTTTGGAATTATCTGGGGGCTTGGGTGGACTGCAAACTCAGTAAGAGTCAACAGTTCAGGATGGCAACCAAGAAAGCTCATGGGAACTCAGACTGTGGCATGCAGGATAAGGAGATAGGTCCACTGTGCCCTGTGCCCTGGTCATACCACATCTGGAGAATTAGGTTCCTTTCTGGATGCCACATTTTTTAAAAGGCCACTAATAAGCTGGAGGGGGGCATTCAATATGACAAAGAATCTCAAAGATCGAGCAATCTGAAGTTCATGCCATATGAAAATTTGTTGGAGGAATTGGGCATATTTAGCATGGAGAAGAAAAGCCTTAGGGGGAAACATGATAGTTGTCTTCAAGTATATGACAGGCTGTCACTCACATAGAAAAGAGAATAAACTTGTTCTGCTGGGCCCCAGAGGATAAAATTTGAAGCAATGGGTAGAAGGTGCAAAGTGGCAAATTTCTGCTGAAAGTAAGGAAAAACTTCCAATTACAGCCTTCAATCAGTACAACAGAATGTCTTGAAAGGTAGTACCCCACACACACACTGGAAATTTCCAAGCAAAGATTGGATGCATACATGTTATAAGATTTTGCAGTGGGAGGGAATTTTAGTTCAGATATGGGTCAGAGTCATGAGCTTTGACATTCCTTCCCACTCTGGAATCCTGTGATTCTCTAAATGCAAAACATCAATTTACACAAACATTTATACAAAGCTTTAAGATGTACAAAATACGTTACATCCTAATATAATAATCCCTCACACAACCTTGTGAGTTCAATACAATAAGGATTGTTAACCCATTGAGCAGATGAGCAGACTGAGGCCAAGAGAAGGTAAGTGATTTGTGACTGGCCCAGAGCCAAGTCACTAATAAGTTCCAAAAGTAACATTCAAATCCCTCTTCCTGACTCTGTGTCCTACGCTTTATTCTCTACTACTTTTTCAAATAAGCCTTTCTTTTTCCCAAATAAATCTATACAAAGGAACAATGATCCGAGAGTCTACTATAATTCTTCACAAAATAATAACTGACAAATTTCCACAACAGCAGCCTTATTGATTTTAAGATCACTGAAGTCTGATCTCTCCCCAACTCGGCCTGCCTTCACAGCTGTAAGAAGAAGAAGAATGGGACTATTTGTCTTCTCAATCACAGAGCTGTCTCTGTCACTTGTAGAGACGGGGAACTCCCAAAGAAAACATTCTTGAACCAAATGAACTTCAAGGTAGCCTGACATTCTTCCCCACCTCAGTAGGAAACATCCCTCCAAAAGCTCATTAGTCCGTTCTAGGACTAATGCAAACAATACTTTCCGTTACAATAATTTGTATCCAGGAAAAAAACACCGGCTCTGTGTTGCATCCGTAGCATAGCAGCCAGTGAAAAGTTTACTGGTTTCAGCCAATTGCAGTCCATGGAACTGGGCCAAGTCAAAATGTTTTTCTCCGCCTTTAGATGAAGTCACGATTGAAATATGGCATTCTGCTTATTAAAAAGAAGTTGGGGAGAGGAAATCAAAGCTAATCCTGCAGGCAAAGTCACTTGTGCAGAAGAGGAAGGGGATGGGAAGTGTGTGTGTGTGTGTGTGTGTGTGTGTGTGTGTGTGTGTGTGTGTATGTGTGTGTGTGTATCTAAAAAGCTGAGCAGATTTTGGAGTGCTCTAGCTTTCACCTCCCACTGGGTGGAGTAGGGGCTTTAAGAGCAGCTGGAATGTAGTTTCCATGTTCAGAGTTGAGCCAATTGTTGGCTGCTTGTACCTCTGCCAGTCCTGAAAGGGTAGTGCTCCGAGCAGCTCAGCTCAGCCAGCAGGCGCTTCCTTCGCACCCACCTCTCAGAGCAGTGCTGCCCAGCTGAGCAAGGAGCTCCTGTTTGCAGGGAAGAGACACTTCTCTGTTCCCAACATGGGAGAAGATGCTGTGCAAGCTGAAAAGTTCCAGGCTAGAGACAACCCTGGCCCAGAGGTGCTGCTACACCAGGAAAAGGCATCAAATGCCAGCCCGGTGCCATCATCCACCCCGAGTCCCAGCCTGAACTGCGTGACCACAGATGAGTCAATCCGGGAGAGCTCCCAGGTGAATGCTGTCACGGTGCTTACCCTCCTGGATAAGCTGGTGAATATGCTGGACACAGTGCAGGAAAACCAGCACAAAATGGAGCAGCGGCAGATCAACCTGGAAGGCTCCGTCAAGGGCATCCAGAATGACCTCACTAAGCTGTCCAAGTACCAGACTTCCACGAGCAACACAGTCAGCAAACTCTTGGAGAAATCCCGCAAAGTCAGTGCGCATACCCGCGAGGTCAAGGAGCGCATGGACCGCCAGTGTGCCCAGGTGAAGAGACTGGAGAGCAATCATGCCCAGCTCCTGAAGAGAAACCACTTTAAAGTGCTCATCTTTCAGGTTAGTGCTTCCCAGGTTCATTCACACTTATGCACAAACGTGTGTGCACACAACATACATACCTGCCCTCATAAGCACTATATTTGGACAAACCACTTAGAGGCCCTTCCATAGCATTACGGGGTTTTAGGTCTGGAAATAATCTTACAACGAATTTAATTCAACCTCCTCCCACCATTTTACAGGTGGAGACTGAGGGCCAAAGAAATGAAGTGATATACCCAAGGTCAGAGACAGAGACAGCCAGAGACAGCTAGAATTTCAACCTGCCTCCTCTAGCTCCAAATCTCATATTCTTTGCACTGTGACAATCATTTCCTCTGTAATCCATTATTCTAATATACATATATATGTAGATGTTTTTTTTACATCAACCCTACCTCTCTGCCTCTCATCACACATGCACACACACACACACTCCACTGTCCTTTGTTGCCCTTCAGTAGTCTAATATGCAAAAACTGTCCATAGGAACTTGATTTTCCCAGGTCTGTGTTTCTGTGTCTTGCTGCCTAGCTCTGGGCCAATCCAGTATGACAAATAAGGAGTTTGGGTCTGAAAGCAAAAACCTGAAAGTATCTGATACATTTTGTGACTGTACAAGTTAAAAGAAATTCAGTTTATCTATTAATATTTCCTGTTGCTGCTATGAAAAGTGAATGAGGAAGAGCAAGGGCCTTGACGTTTGGAGATACTCAGGGAATGATTATCAAGGAGACAAATTCTCACAATTGTTCCAACTACTCATTGGAAACATGATGATAGTGATTTGAGGTTTGAGATAGGAGCCCAGACTATCAAGAGCTGTGTTCCCATTAAAATACCTGCTTTCTTTAAAACAAACATGCAAACTCAGTTTCCTCCCCCATCTCCCAAACTGTTCCTTTTCCTTTGAATTTTGTTAATAGCCTGGACAATTGTATTGTTTCCCTTTTTAGTAAATGACCTTTTGACAACAAATAGCATAACTTTTTGCAAACCCTGGATGTCTGTTTCATTGGTCAGATTTCCCAAATGACAATTTAAAACAAAAGCCAAACATGCTCATGTAATAGTCTTTTGAAATATAGGCCCCTTCAAAGCAATGCCTTTGAGAGAAAAGTCCACTCAGGAAAAAAAAAATCACAACACAAAATGCAGCACCTCTATAAATGACTCAATTATCTGAGCAAGTGGTTATTTGGGGAGGGGGAGGTTGGGTGTGTGATATTATCTGGACCAAAATGGGCACTTATAATCCAGGGGCTGCCCTGCCCAGTGCTGGAAGTTCTTCCGCCTAACTAAACACAGACATCACACAGGCAACTAGAGTCAATGCCACCCGAGCCTCAGGGCTGTCCAGTTGTGACCATGTTAATAAGAAAGGATTTCAAAACTGTCCTGGAGGGAGGCTATAACAGTTTGATTGTGAAATGCACACAGGGAGAGCCTTCATCATTGGAGAGACATTGAAAATTGGATTTAAACCGAGGGAGCCTTCCTCGTCTAAATGAGTGAGCTCTGCCAGATAGGAACCCAATTCTTCTTCCCTCCATAAAAGGAAAGACTCCATCTCTGTGCTCATTGTCCTCCCCAAATTGCAGTTTAGGATTGTAAAGCCCTGGGCAGAAGATATCTTCCTGTGCCTTCCAGGCTTTTTTCAGTCCAGAAACTTTTCAGCTTTGAATGCAAATGAAATAACTCTTCATGTATCTGATGAATTGAAACAGATACAGTTAACTAGGCCCTTCTTAAGCCATGTGAAATCCTTTCTTTATTACCCCCCAAAGATATTAGAAATCTCAGCTCCTTTGGCATTTCTGAAATTAAATCTTGATCTCTAAACAAAGCCAAACATGCACAGACCCATTTGAATGAGTCACCCAAGGAAATTCCCTTTCCATAGTGTGAAGCAGAGATTACCTTCCATCCCATCTCTCAATTGAGAAAACACAATGGATTTACTTAGCAGAGAAAAGTCACATTTCCCTGGACACATACACCACTGCCATCCAAGAAGGTTTCTGAGGAACGAGGATCAGTTAATAGCACAAGAGAATTACAAAGAGGCCATGAAAGGGAAATTGCTTAGCTGCCTAAAACAGGTTTGGGGTGTTGCTTTGGCCCTGGCACAGTCTCCTGGCACTTGTGACATTAGAGTGACAGGTGTGAAATAGCAGTCTGAAGTGGTTAGAATACTTCACATTGTGAGTAGGAACCACACTGGGGCCCTCAGGCCCAAGGCTGAATTTAAAGGGACCCGGTACAGGCTGGTCATCTCAAATTTGGATACTTGGCTACCATGGGAAGAAAGGCCTCCCCTTCCCCCCAGCTACCATGCCAAAGTCCACGGCAAAGGTATTTCAAGGGTAACATACTGACTTTTGTGCAGTCTTGACTTTTAGCTAAACAGACCATTTCAGAGTCCCCAACCAAGAGAGACTCCCCAAAGAACCTTCTGCTAATTACAAATAAAATAGCTCTTTAGAGGAAAGGGACCCTTCCTTTCCAAGGCTTCAGAATTAGACATCTCCTTGAATAACATTATTATTTAATAGCTAAGGCCTAAAAGAATTAAGTGACTTGCCCAGAACCGCACCAAGTTAATTGCAAATCTGAGATGGGAACTCAGATCCTTTGACACGGGATCCCAGGTTGCCTCTTCATGTGTTACCTCTTCAACTTAGGGATGCTGGGCCAGGAACCACGCCATGGGAGATTCAGTGGGTCTGAGCTTTTTCCACCAAGAAATCCCAGTTGCCGTTCACATTGTCAGTAGTAAGGTCCTTAAGAGAAGGACTGAACACACCCTTCCCAGGATCTCCAGACATCCATTCTTATGGGGTGTTTCTTATTTGGTTTGGGCTTTTTTATGCCCCTCCCAAGATCATGCCATGCGTTCTGCTAACATTACCTTACTAGAATTGGCATCTGTCAAGATGATCTACAGGATCCCATTTGCTGCAAAATTCTGGGGCTCACCCCCTACAATGAAGTTTTCAAAGCATGGTAGAGGGCAATTGCAACAGACACAACATACACACATTGATTAAGTTCTGACTACATGCAAACTCCATGCCGGATGCTAGAAGTATAATGTTTAAAATATAAATTCCTGACTTTAACAAGCTTACATTCTACTAAAGGACAGTACCAAAACAGATAAACACAAGATAGTTAAAGATGAGAAAGAACACTGAAAGGAAAGCCTCCTAGTAGGAGGCGGCAGGTAAAGGAAGCCTTGAAGGAAGCATAAGATGCTCAGAGGCAGAGATGGTGAGAGTGCCATGACTGTACAAAGACAGGGTAGACAGGAGATAAGATGCCATGTTCAGGGAATGGCTACTAGGACAGGTTGGATACATAATGAAGTACATGATGGTCAGCAATGCCAAAGAAATCTGGAAAGATAGGTTGGAACCATGTTGGAAAGAGTTTGTGTTTTATCCTAGGAGCAATGGGGGGTAGGAAGGAGTGGGGGTGTGAGACTTGAATATTCTTGAACAAGAAAGTGATACGGTCACATCTGTGCATTATGGAGGTTATTTTGGCACTTGTGTAGAAGAGAGAAGGGACAAGCTTTGACCAGGAACACTAATTAGGGAGCTCTTAACATAGTCCAGGCAAGAGGTAAAGGAGTCCTTCCTGATCTAGGGGGTGGGTGATAACTGTATGAATGGAAATCACTTATATAAGAGAACTGTTCCAAACATGGAATTATTAAGACTTGGCAACTGATTAGATATAGAGACTGAAGGAGAGAAAAGAGTCAAGGATAACCCCAAAACTGCAAACCTGAAAGACTGGAATCATGGTGCTGTCAGTAGAAATAGGGAAACTTGGAAATGGAGTGGGGGGAAATATGTGAATCGGAGAAGATAAAAATTCCATTTTAAATATGTTGAGGTTCAAATGTCTACAGGATATCCAGGTGATATTGGGACACCTAAATGGCAGAGTGGATAGACTGCCAGACCTGGAGTCAGGAAGACTCATCCTCCCAAGTTAAGATTTGGCCTCAGATGCAGATAGTCAGTGAGCAGGTAATCAGTGATGTAGAACTGAAGCTCAGGAGAGAAATTATCATTTGATTTATGCATTAGAGAGTCCACTGTATAAAGTCCACTGAGAGGGGTAAGGAGATCACCAAGAGGTATAGTATAGGGAGAACAGAGAAGACAGCCCTTGACAGAGCATGGAAAAACAGATTGTTGCTATAAAAGTGAAAACCCAAAATGTATTTATTTTAAAAGACTTAATGCATCAAGTGCAATCTTACATTTTTCACTTGGTTTGTAATTTTTGCCACTTTTAAAACACTCAAACTTCATGCTATATTTTTCCCCACCCCACCTTCTCCTTCCTCCATTCCAAACCCCCAATTTTCTGGTTTAAGAAAAGAACTTAATGTACAAATAAAAGAACAGAGTCAGAAAAGAAAAATCTATGGCTCTTTTGAGTGCATTCAGAATCACTAATATAGCATTAAATTTATCGTTTGTGAAGTCCTTCTGTGACTCCGTAGACTCAGAAACTTCACTAAAAGCGTTTGAAAAACTCAGAAACTTCTCTAAAATACGTTTGTAAGAGTTTATTTTTTTTATCCTAGGAAATCACAGCTGTGTGTTTCTTAAAAGACATATTTCACCCTTAAACTTATCACATTTACAAAACTAGTTAAATTTGGGGTAGTGTTCCTTTTTTTTTAGGAATAGGCCACAATTTATCTGATACATATGTAATATATATATACACACACACATGTATGTGTGTATATATGTATACATGTATCTCTATATATGTATATACATACACATATATGTATATGTGTAAGTAAATGTGTATGTACCCACATGTACATACGTGCCATAAATAAAATACCAGTTAAGAGGGAGTGTGGTGCAGTGGAAAGAACACTGGATTGAGAATCAAAAGATCTGAGTTCAAATTCTAGTTGCTGTTTACTGTCTATGTGACTTTGGACAAGTCACTTTACCTCTCAAATCCTCCCTTCCCTAACTTGTAACATAAAATGGTTGATCTAGATGACGGTTAAAGTCATTACCATCTCTAAATCAGTGACTGAAATTCAAATAGAGACCAATACTGTTGGTTTTTTTTTCTGTATAGTTTGCTTACTAGCAGATGGACACACAGTAAATTTCTAGGCAAGTCTGTTCAAACTCTATAGAATGAAAGTATTTCATTTTTAATTAGAAAGACCAAAAAGAAGTTTACAGTGAACTAAGTCACCAAAAGCTGTCATTTTAAGATTATAGAAATATTTCTTTTTTTAAGTACATTTTAAGTGTTTTCAAATACAGGAGAGAAAACTAGATAATTAACAGACGAGTTATACATGCATATTCATAAAATTATGGCATTGAGAAAAAGAAGAAAAGTTTCTTTTTATTTGCAACAGGAACATTGTGGAAGAATTGAGAAACCAACAAAAATCCCTTCTCTTATGTATATTTAAATATTCATTATTTTGTATCAATATATAAGACCAAAATTTGGAGAAATTACTTTGGACTGTTGGCCTTTCAAAAGTAGATTTTTTTAAAGGATACCCTCTGCATTATCACAGTTAGTTGAAAGAGAAAAATTTATTCATGTAAATGCCTTTCTATGTCCCACCCCTAGATGGTTAATCTCATTGATCAACATCTGCATAATAGGATTTTGAGCCTGAGAATGCTAGATACTCTTTACGTTTCCAAGCTCAACCAAACCCTAGTTCTCCTTGTTATGATTTACATTTACAGAATGTCAACTCTGGCCTACAGCTCTTTCTGTGAATAACTGATTGTGGTTGATACACCCCAGATAGCGTTTTTACATTATCTCATATGCTAGAAACTTGGATGCAACCTTTTAAAATTAATATCAATCCTTTGTTTTTGTAGGCTATATAAGTTTAAACTATACAAATGAAAAATGTTCTTCAATGTGTGTTACAGTCTGTGATTTGGCTATTTATTCTTCCGTCCTGTCTGACTCTTCGTGACCTCATTTGGGGTTTTCTTGACAAAGATACTAGAGTGGTTTGCCATTTCCTTCTCCAGCTCATTTTACAGATGAGGAAACTGAGGCAAGCAGGGTGAAGTGACTTGCTTAGAGTCACACAGCTAGTAAGCAACTGAGGCCAAATCTTAACTTGGGAGGATGAGTCTTCCTGACTCTAGGCCTGGTACTCTATCCACTGCGCCACCTAGCTGCCCCAATGGAAGCTATTACGTGAAACATAAGACCAAGTATTAATTTACCATAGGAATTAATTTGTAGTTTTTACTTAGTTGTTTCTTAGGGGTGGGTGATGTTATGTGTAGATCACAGAGTCAAAGGATGTTGATGTTGGAAGTGACCCCAGAAATCATCTAGGCCCACCCTCTTATTCCTCCAGGCTCTGGATGGGTAGCATTATTTAGATGAGGAAACCAGGGGCCAGGAAAAGTGCTGAGACTTGAAGGAAGTAAATGTATTAGTAATAGAAAAAATACTTGAATTGTCAAACAAAGACAAAACAGAGTCTAATGTTTCATTGTGGTGGCCTGAGGCAGTTAGGTAGCCTATAGACAAGAAGCTCTTAGTTCAAATGTGATCTCAGTTACGTAATATCTATGTGACCCTGGACAAGTCCCTTAACCTGTTTGCCTCAGTTTGCTCAAATGGTAGTTATTATTGTCATTTTGCTCTTCTACTTGGAGTAGGTGACAGAGTGCAAAGAGTGCTCTTTGAGTACTGAGTGACCTTGAGCAAGTCACTTAACCTCTCTTGCCTAAGTTTCTTT
>CM053588.1:222023261-222070714 GCA_028646515.1 Pseudochirops corinnae
ACACAATTATTTTTAATGGAACAAAATATTCAACAAAGGACCTTAAAAATATTGAATGGCAACAGCAAAATGAAATGAAATTTCAATTTTCTAAAAGATGGAAGAATGTTTAACAATGATCAGTGCATGTTGTACACATGCCTTATTAATATTACAGTTAGCTCTCTAAGGGATGAGGAAGATCTTAACCAATGATTTTATCTTCTTTACAATCTATACCTTCATTCAATTTAATTTAACAGACATTTGTTAAGCACCTACTTTGTGCAAGGCACTGTACCAGCTGCTGTGCATACAAAGAAAAAAAAAACAAGCTAGAGAAAGCTACAAACATTTTAAAATTTTTTAGCAGATAATAAATTCCTTCAGGACAAAGACTAGGTTTTTTTTCATATTTACATGTCTGGTGTTTTGCCCATTTTAAGAGTTATATACAACAAAGACTTGTAACTTCATTATTGGAGAACTCTAAGTGTGGAAACTCCTTCTACCAAAACAGATTACCAACTTCTCAGCAACTTATTAGTCTTAGAAATTTGATTGTGATATTGCGATATTGAGATATAAAGTGACTTGCTTATAGTCACTCAGCTTAAATGTGTGATAGGCAGGACTAGAATGCAGATCTTTCTTACTTGAAGGCCAGGTTTCTCTCCACTACAATCTGCTTTTTAAAACACAGGGTCTAAATAATACAAGTTACTAAATTGAGTTTCATATAGGAAATGCGCATTTTTTTTTTTTACCATTTTTTGGAATAGCACTTGCAGATCATGAAATACACATAACATTCGAAATAGGCATAAAACTATGGTTCTCAAATCCTCTATGGGTAATATAACATCTCAAGAATAAAGTATAGCAAATGGGAGAAAGAGATCTTAAGTTATTCACCAGACTCCATGACATGGTCCATTGCAGAAAGTAGGGTTTCTGGCTCCCATCAAACCATCTGCGTTTTAAACTATTCAGTTTTCCAGTGTTAGACACAGAACAACTGTGATCACATAGCTGTGCCCATGCTTCATCATGGTTTGCCCCTCATGGGATTCAAGCCAAGGGGAAATGCCCAGTACTTTGGCCAACTCTAGGTGGGTGAACAATCGCTTGCATGCATGGTTAAGGCTACTAGTTCAAGTAAATCAATGAAAGTAGCAAACAAGCTGAAGTGGAGGTTAAAATGCTGCTTGTCAAGAGTACTTTCCATCCTTTCTAGTTTTCATACTTCAAGTACACCTTTCATTTATGTTTGAAATGTAGTTTAATTCTCTCTCCATTTGAAAAAAAAAGAAAGAACACAAGTATCTTCATGAAGGGTCGAGGCCAACAGTTACAGCATCAGTAGCAGCAAGTAGACCTCTTTGAAAATGAATCTAGCAGCCAATTTACTGGCTACTTCACGTACTTCTGAGACCCCTCCAAGCTGCTGCCCAGTGATCTCCTAAAACAGTCACACACTCTGACTATATTTGAGGCAATTTCAAAGGGATAAAAAGTCTAGTGAGAGCTGATGAAGCAGGGAGGTGTAATTGATGGACAGCTAAAGCCCTGGATTCAAATTCCTCTTACTAGGAGCATCAGTGGCAAATCACTTAAATGTGCTGAGCCTCACTTTCTTCATCTGTAAAATGATGCTAATGGTACCTTTAGTACCTGTTTCACGGAGGTGTTGTGGGGCTCAAACGAGATAGTGTCAAATCCTTGGCAAGATTGAAAGCACTATTGAAATATCACTCAGAGCTTAATAATAATAGTTGAACTTTGTGTAGACATTTAAGATTTACAAAGCAGAATACATAGATTATCTCATTGTATCTTTATAACCACCCTGCAAGATGGGTTATACAGTTATTATATCATCATTTCACAGGCTAGGTGACTTATTCATAGTCCCACAGCTAGGAAGTATCAGTTATTTCCTGAATTAATTGGATTTTTTTTCTAAAATAAGGTGTGTGTATGTATACATACACACATAGAGAGAGAGAGACTGAGACACACAGAGTGGGGGAGGGGAGACAGGGAGGGAGAGAGAGGAAGAGAGAGACAGAGATAGAGACAGAGATTTTATTTACTGAAACCTGGACAAATTGCAAAGCTGCACAGAGAAGACATTGCCCTGGCATTCCAAAACTAATTGGTGATTAAGGATGGAGAACTTCAAGGAAGGGGAAATCTTGGGACAATGCTCTCAAGACTGATATCTTGGAGTGAGTTGATATCCTAAGTAGTAGCTAAACAGGAATTCCCTTTTCCATTAGGCAGAATGAAAAACCAAAATAGACCAATATAGTAGCAGCTAGGTGGTGAGGTAGATAAGAGTGATGGGCCTTTATTCAGAAAGACCTAAACTTCAGACCTTTACTGGCTGTGTGACCCTGGGCAATTCACTTAACTTCTATTTGCCTCAGTTTCCTCAATTGTAAAATGAAGATGATAATAGCACTTACCTCCCAGGGTTGTTGTAAAGATCAAGTGAGATATTTATAAAGCTCTTAGAGTCCAATGACAGATACATAGTGGGAACTTAATAAATGTTCATTTCTTTCCATTCTACCTGCTATTTGAAGCACAAAATATTATCTCCCACCCACCTTAACATTAATTGCTAACTTAAAAACTATGCCTATTGCTTGTTAAAATCTACAGGAGAGCAAGAGGTGGAAAGGGGAAGAAAAGACAGAAAGCCTGTCCAAGACCACTCAAATTATTTGAACAAGATATCAGTGTTTTCTCTGTTTTGAAATGAAA
This sequence comes from Pseudochirops corinnae, assembly GCA_028646515.1. NCBI lineage: Eukaryota > Metazoa > Chordata > Mammalia > Diprotodontia > Pseudocheiridae > Pseudochirops > Pseudochirops corinnae. The sequence goes on from CM053588.1 coordinate 222,026,013, forward strand.
TATTTTGAAATCTTCCCTTCCACCCACACAAATTCTCATAATAAAACAAATTTATCTTCACAATCATCACAAAAGGTGACCAAAGTAACAGTGATCAGTATGAGCAGAACACCCAGAGACCAGTCATAACAAAATACTTGCACTGGCCAAGGTTTGCCAAGTATACATATCTCCCTTTCAGTTGCTCAGAAACACATCCAATTCTTTCTGGTTTATCTCTGTTCTCCCTCAATTTATTTTTATAGTTAGCATCAAAGAACTGTGGCATAACATGCCCTTTCTCCTTACAGAAGGGTGGAATTATTTTTCCTCCTGCCTCTATCCCACAGTTAGTTGGTGTTACATGAATAATTCCAAAAGTGCCAAGCCAATCAGTTTTCTTAAAGCTGAAGAAAGATAATGAAAAGGACAGAAAAGTTGAAAAATCTACTATAAACTCTTCTTGCATTTTATAATTAGTCTTGCAAAATGTACATTAAGGAGAAAAGCAGAAAGAAAGACCAAGTGTTTTGCTTCTTTATAAAGTACCTTCTTTTTAATAGCAGTCATTTTGTTAGAAGTGAAAGGAGGGAACGTATTGAATTAATACACTCAAGGATGCAGATACAGCTAAACTAGTTAGGGAAGATATTTATAGTCCACTTCTTAGATTTCTGCTTACACCACGGACAAATACTTACCTACAGCATCTTCCTTTATTGACACCCAACCCCCTGACTACCATTAGCTGTCTTGCTAATTTATTCTTAGCTCTAAGACCCCCTGATTATTTACATTAGTATCCTTACAATGGGTTCTTCAGTTGCTCTGCCTTTCCTAGGTCCCCTCCACAGGTCCCCAAGACTTCCAGGTCATCAAACCAGTTTGTCAAATTAGCAAAGTAGCTTTTCTCTTCTGACCTCTGTACCAAACATTTCAGAATTCCACTCTCCACCCCAAATAGCTAGCATTTTATATGGTGCTTTAAAGTTTGGAAAGCATTTTACATACGCTCTCTCACTTGACCCAAAAATCTTGTGATGTAGTTACTAGTCTCATCACCATTTTACAAATGAGGAAACTAAGACCAAGAGATGTTGCCTAAGGTCATGTAGCTAGTAAACTATTTGAGGCAGGATTTGAACTCAGATTTCCTGACTCTAGGTTCAATAAACTATCTACTGTACCAACTAACTGCTTCACATAAATGATGTGTGTGGAATCTCATTCTCCTAACATGGTCTATCAGAACCATAGATCTGATATTCAAAGATGAAATGTAATGGAAAAATCATAAGAGAATTTTCCTATATCTGCCTAAGCACTAAATAAAGATATACTGTGCAATTTTAAAAATAATAATAATAACAGTAAAAGTTATTTTTAAAAAGTCACTATAAATGCCAGATTTATTTATGGTCCTAATTTATGGCAAAAGTCTAAGCATAATCACCAGTGAACCAACCACCTTGTTAACTAAACATATTTTAAATCACAATAAAGTCAATTGACCTATTTTTTAAGATGCCTCTGAAGATATAAATTAAAATAAGTTAAAGTAAGTTCTTTCCAGATTTATGAACATAGAATATTGAAAGGAAAAGTAATTTTTGAAGTTTTACAGTTGAAAAAAATGACATGATTTCTACAAGTCACATATCAACTAGTCAGTCAATACACACTTATCAAGTGCCTATGTGTGCCAGGCACTGTGCTAAGGGCTAAATTATATCCAATTAATGACCCTAAATAACTAACATATACATTAATTACTAATCTAATTAACATATCTAATAGCAGAACCAGGCTAGAACTTTGGGAACTCAGTCTAGGACTCTTTCTGACAGTACTTTTTCTCACATAATAAACATAATACTTAAATACAAATGCTGAACTTACCCCACTGCACAGATCTTGTTTCCAGATATTCTAAGAATAATATTGGAGTCAACCTGAGTTGGGTTCAAATCCATTATGCAATAGTGTCCTACAGTGAAAATAGTACTGGTTTGGAAACTGGGTTCAAATCTCAGATGTTCTGCTTGTGACATATAAAATACGAGATGACTGGGGAAACAAAGGTTCAATTTTCTCAGCATATTGATTTATTAAGCAATGTATGCCAATTGCCCAACAAACTGGCACCAGGTCCCTTCCTCAATTGAGGCCTGGACTTCTAAGAAAGGGAGAGATGGACTTTCATACATTAAAAACAATCAAATAAGGCCAATTAATTAAAAGGAAACAATACAACACTACATAATCTGATTTCTAATTGGATGAAAGATTAGGGACTTTCCAAATTGGGGAGGGGGAGGGGAAGTGAATAGGTGCAATTCCCTAAAATCAGAAAAGGAGGCATCCTAATCCCTTGAAATCAGAAAAGGAGATATCCTACTCCCCAAAATGTCTATGAACATTGATCGATATGGGACCAAGTTTCAGATAAGACATATCAATTGTTTGAGATCTACAGTTGTGAGAAACCTACTTTCATCCATCTTTGGATCTGACCAGGTTTCTGATCAGCATAATCTAGGTTCTTGGTAAAGGGTTTCTAAGTAATAGGGAGAGGTGATCCACTTTCCCAGCCACACAGGGCTAGATTCAAACAATGCAATAAGATTTTCTTTTGGTTCTCAAAGTTGAATAAAGTTTTCTCACAGGACAAAATTTGGACTAGACCCATAATTGAATAGAAAGGGAACTGAGCTAGCTCCAGAATTGAGTCACAAGATGGAGTCAGTGTGGTTCACTCAATTCCCTCACACTGACTGCCTGTGTGCTGATGGGCAACTCACCTAACCTCTTTGGGCCTCAGTTTCCTCATCTACAAAATGTGGATCATAGTTAAGATAATTGGTCCCTTTTAGCTCTGAATCCATCATCTCATTCTATGAATATGGAAGTATTTCCACTCATCAGGCAGAGGAGAACAGGTCAATGAGTTTAGAATGACCTTTTGCTGTCTACATGCTTTGATGCAACAGAAAAAAGGCATGGCTTTCATCAGTTGTCAAAAGATAGTAACATGGTTCAGGAGTGCACACTGTTTGCAAAGTGTGTATAGCGTTGACTATGAAATGTTTATTAACAGCTCTTTTTTTTTTTTCAGGAAGAAAATGAGATCCCCACCAGCGTGTTTGCAAAAGAACCCGTTCCCAGCATAACTGAAGGAAAGGAAGAATCTGTGGATGAAAACAAGTCCCTGGAAGAGACCTTACATACAGTGAACCTGTCATCAGACGATGAAATGCCTAATGAAGAGGATGCCCTGGAAGACAGTACTGAGGAAAAGGTGGAAGAAAGCAGGGCTGAGAAAATAAAAAGATCAAGCCTCAAGAAAGTGGATAGCCTCAAGAAAGCCTTTTCTCGCCAAAATATTGAGAAAAAGATGAACAAGTTAGGCACAAAAATTGTATCTGTGGAGAGGAGGGAGAAGATTAAGAAATCTTTTACCACCAACCACCAGAAAACATCATCAGGGAAAAGCTCCCCTTTCAAAGTATCTCCCCTTACTTTTGGTCGGAAGAAAGATCATGAAGGAGAGGGTCTTGCTGAAGAAGAGACCAAGCGTGTGGAGACACCAGCCAGTGATCAGGCCCTGACTGAGAATGAAGAGAGTTCTTTCACTGAGGTCCCGTCAGACACATCTTTCCCTACAGCTCAGGTGGAAGAGAATACAGCCAGGGTTGTTGAAGAGAAGCCTACCATAAGAGAGAGCAACCCAGCAACAAAGAACATTGAGCTGTCAATTGTGGAAGATGAAGAGTTTGAAATGGCCCAGGAATACTCTCAAAAGAGCCATGATGACCACTACAGACTCACCATTGGAGAGACAGAACAGTCTGATGAAGAGCAAGCCCAACCTGCTGTTCTCCAAATAGACCAAACAGCGTAACTTCAGAGCTTTCTTTCATGCCTCCACCTCCCATAAGGTTCAATTAAGTGAATAACCAAAGTCTATGAATAAGCTGCTGCCTATCTCCAGTGTTTTCGATTCACTTTGTTACCTATTATTTCCTTTGCTGTAATAATTTATTTCATAGTAGCATCATCCAGAATGACTAAGACTTACTACTACATAGGCAACCTATCTGGTACTCTGTCTCTTTATCTCTCTTACTAGTTGGCTCCATTCATATAGAATTTCTCTGAGCATTAATTTAAAAAAAAAAAAGAAATTAAGCAATTGGGGAAAAAAAGCTACTCAATTTGGCTTAGAGCAACCACCAGATGACTGGGGTACTAGTCATGAAGCTTCCTCTCTTACAATAATTTCATACTTTAGTGAATAATGTAGCATGAAGCTAGTGTTAACAGAATCTGATTTCCCATACTTATGCTAACTGTGAATTATGGATTGTTTTGGTGGGTATATGTATAGGTATATGTGTATTTCATTTAGGTTCCATTGCACTTAAAACCTAAAGCATTTGCAGAGGATAGGGTTAGAATATGACATTCATTTAAAAGAAACCACTGTATTATATTAGAAATGGAGAAGTAATCAAAAAGCAAGAGAGAGAGAAAGAAAAAAAGTATAGACAGGCCTAATGAGCCAAGGCAAAAGAGGAAAAAAGAGACACAGAAGAGAAATGGCAGAGAGAGATAAGTCAAAGTAGGAAAGGGGATAGGGAATGAGAGGAAGAAGAAGAAGTAAAAAATATAAAGAGATGGGAAAAAATGCTTCTAGTATTAACCCAACTAATTCATTCCTTAAATAACACCATTTAATGTTTTCTTATATCCTAGAATAGTATTTTAGTAAACAGCGTCTTTGAAATATTATGTCAGCACCTATCTTGAAAATAAAATAGTAGATACATAATTTGTACAGTATTAAAGCAGAAAAAGCAACAAGAATGTAATGTTTTCTTAATGAAGATAATAAGCTTTAAGTGTTTCTCTGAGGAAACTCAAGAGAATATGCTCTAGTTGAAGAAGAAATGACTTAGGGAACAGCAAATACCACCCAATAGATGTAGGAATTCGCCAAGAGTTACATCTTCCTCTGCCTTCATTTTACAATTTCCAAGGTGAAATCACCTATGTCCTCCTGTTAGAGAGTTTGGGTTTCCAAATGGTTTAGGATCAGGCATTGGAAGTTTGTGGAAATGAGGAGACTGGGTAAAATGAGCTATCTCCATTCTGTTCAGAATATTAATTGCATTCCAGAATATATTTCACTTACTTAGAGATTAATTCATAAAAAGTATAACCAATTTTTTATATTCTGAAGCACAGTGATGTTTATATACTTTTTTTAAAAATGCAAACATATTATAGATTTCAGTCCTGGCTTATACTGTGCCAAAGGGTTGCTTTCTCTAAAAGTGTTTTACAGTAAGAAATGCTGATGTGATGAGGAAAATATTACATAGTAAATAGCTTTATGACAACAATATTTAAGGAAAGGAAATTCCATGCCACCAATAAGTCATATGAGGAATTGCCTTCCCCCTTTCTATCTCCCAAATAGAAGTTCCTAGACTACATACTTCCAATTTTTCAACACTTTGAGAATGTATGACTCAGCCAGCAGGGGAACTCTGCCCATGGATGCAATTCTCAACCCTCTCCCAACTTGGTAAAAAGCCCTCCAGGAACTATTGTGGATGAAAATCAAAACAGCTGGTAGCCAGCCATCTGCTGAAGGACCTCTTCATCTAAGCTGGTCTGGATCTCAGACTTTAGGCATACCATCTATTAACAGGCCTACTGACATGCACTGGAAGTTCTACCATCTTGGTGGAACCTGTCAAAACTTCCACTCTACTGACATTACCTTCAAGAACCCAGTGCCATCCCCATGCCTTGATGACAAATCACAGTAAGGTTTCAGTGGCAGAGAAGGACAGTAATATTAATGTACAATACCCAGATGTGTACTAGTACAGGTAAATCTAAACAAACATATCTTGCTATCTGTAAAGATCAATCTGAACATATAACTGGCTCCCATTACTCCAAATGTACAAATATTAGCTGCTTTATGGGACATGGTATAGTGAAAGGACTATTGGATTCAGAAACAGAAGACTCTGATTCAAATCCCAGCTCTCCCACTTACTACATGTGTGACTCTGGGCAAGTCACTTCCACCTAACTGGGCCTCAGTCTCCTCATCTGTAAGATGGAACTGGACTAGGTGACTTCTGACATCCCTTCTAGCTCTAAAACTTTTGACACTATGATGTGGTTTTGAGTATCTCATGTGCACAATCACTATAAAAAAGAAAAGCCAATTCCAGGAAGACAATGAAGGTGGAAGTCGGAAAATGTGAAAAGAATGGGTAAAAAGAATCATCAGTTTCCATGAAAAAAATGCCAATAATATCTGTAAACAACTTTCCTTATGGAGAGGTTAAAGATGTTCTTTTATATATATATCCATCCATACAGGCACACTTATGCCTGGCACTTACAGGCTCTTTCAAAGGGGATTCGATAAAAAACTATCCACCAGGGCTTAGCTGTGCATTTTTAAACCTATTTTTCATTTTTCCCCTAATTAATTCCTCAAACAGAGGTGGCATCTGGGATTCTCAGAAGTCATTATATCCATGTAATAAGACAACAAGAAAGATTTGGGCTCTTTTTCCAAAAGCATCTTAGAAAGGCAATCTTTAATGGACATTTTGCTAGCAATAAGCATAGAGGTAGATTCCTATTTTGTATTAACAATATAATTTCAAATACTGAAAAGTTGTACTAACAGCAGATGTATTAAAGGGTAAATAAAATTTTTTAAAAGTGTCCAACAATGTGAATTTCTTGACAGAGCAATTTTAGAACATGGCAGAAAGTTATGATTTTCAGTCTCCATGGTAAACAGACCAGTAATGTTGATTGTTTCAGTCTTGGTTTCTCCTATTAACTTTCCTTCCTTTTTCCCTGATCTCATTTAGAAAACCAAGCCTCATTCTTCAAGTTTAACTTTCCTGACATCACCTTGCCAGCTCTGGAGAGCCTCTGAATACTAGCAGGCAGCTTGATGATTCTGATAGCTCCATCTGCATTTTTATTGTAATTCGCCAGACTTTATAATGCTTTAAAGAGTTCTACAAACATAAATGTATTGAGCTGTACATTCAGTTTATTCACATAGATAAACCTTTGTCTTCTGTAGTGCCACGCACTTGGTAGAAGACTTAATTTTACTGACAGTCCAAAACACACATGTTTAACCTTTATGGAGTTGCTGTCAGCTCCCAGCAGCCATGAAATTGGGGCACCAAAATCTAATGTCATGTTTACATTTCCCTCTCAGAAATGCCTATTCCATTTGTTCCTATAAACTAGATGCCAATAAGTACAACGTGGAAAATTATGCCCTGGCATTTTTTTAGGCTTTTACAGGAACTAGAATCCATTATCTCTTCTGCCTCCTACATATTAAAATCCTCTGCAATAAAACAGAGAATTAGGCCAAATAATTGGTTGAAAACACACATGTTCTATGGGGATTAGAGGTGGCAACAGAGGCAGGACTGAAAATTATTTATTCTATATTACTGCTAAATTATTTACCTATTGGGTGAGGCTACAAAGTCCCTAAAATTCCTTCTGCATGCATTCTTCCCACTCAACTACCAACACATTCTCAACTGTGTGACCACAGATGTGGCCTGAGCTACTTTCCACCAAAGTTTCTAATGCAATCCAATCCAAAAAGCTTTTAAGCTGTTTTGTCCTTCCTTCTTGAAGAGGACCATCACATCAAGAAGATGATGCCATGCCTTGCAAGTAAATTGGATTTAAATGAGGGAGGGCTGTGCAAGGTCACCAGCCTCACTTTCTCCAGCCATCTGGGTCCTGTGGCAAGACAGAGATCAGGACGACTGACAATGACTCCTCCATGTGGTATGTACGTAGATGAAGGAATACTGGACTCGGAAACAAAGGTTCAGTTTTCTGATCATATTGATTTATTAAGCACTTGCTATGTGAGGGACATTTTTCTAAGCACTAGGGAAACAGAAAACCCAAAGAATTGTCCCTACGTGGAAACAGCTTACATCCTGCTTTGGGAAAGAAGGCTGGAAGGATGCCACATGAAACTGGTAAATATATACATGATTTTAGGAGGGAGAAAGAACTAACAACTAATAAAATTCAGGAAAGGCTTCTTATAGGAGGTGACCCAAGGGAAGAGATTTGAATGGAACCAAGACAACTAAGAGATAGAGCTAGGTAAGGAATGTATTCTGTGAATAGGGAGAGCCAGTGTAAAGACACAGGAGGAAAGATGGGAAATGGGATGTACTGGACAGGGAATGGCATGTGTACCAGATTGTTGGATATAGAATGCATGAAAGGGAATAATCTGAAACAAATCTGGAAGTGTCAGACTGTGAAGGGGCAATTAACCAGTCCTGGAACCCTTGCCCTGGAAATGTACTTCACAAATAAATCTATGCCATGCTGCAAGTATTATAGACAAACAGCGGGAGTATCTAAAAGTATCAATTCAAATTTAAAAAATGCACCCTAACAAGAATCTTGTCATTCCAAACAAGCAAATAGTAAACACACCTTCTTGCTTCAAAATAAAAGGTTTGAACTTCAGCTAAATCTGCACATAAGATGGATTTCTGTGAACATACAAAAATTAATTTGAATGGTATAGTCTCTATCCCCAGGGTGCATGTATGCTAAGATTCAAGTGACCCAGAGACCGGGCATTGTCCCCCACCCTCAAGGCAACTGCTTATAGTTGCATAAAATGAACTTCGTTTGGATCTCTGTCCCTCATTCCTCATTCCTTAACAGTCATTTTAGAAAACACTCTGATTTCAGTGTTCTAGGCAGTATCCCACTGCTTTGCCTCATGGATGATGGGACAGTCTCTTATTAGTGCCACATTAATTCTTTGTATAAACTCCATATAAATTAGAGCCCTGAGTGGTTTGAGATCTTGGGTCAGAGTGTGCAGCTTGTTGCATGTTTGAGCCCCTAGCATGCTGATAGAGCAGGACATAGTGTTGGGAGTTGGGGGAAGGGGGCCAGAGGAGGATGCCCCATTATGCTCTTCCCCATTGGCATGTTTCCTTGGTATCCATCTCCCATGGTTGCCATTCCTGTGTGGTGTTGTCACTCGCCCTATCCTTCTGCCCTACAGTTTCCTATGGCATTAAATAAATCAACCTCCAACTTTCCCACCCCCTTTACTACTGTTTCTCTGTTTGATATTAGGAGTGTTAAACATAGGTAGGGTTTAGCCATCGTTTAGTGTACCCCACTATTAGGAGGCAGGAAGTTCCTTAAATGTGGCCCAAAAAAACCCCTTTGGTTTGAAATAAAGATTGTAACATAAATAAGTTCCTATTTTTAAAATTGAATGCCTGAGCCTCACTAATTCATCTCTAAATGTTTGTTTGCAATAATGCAGCCCAAAAGTAAGTGATTTTACACTGCAAAATTAAGCCAATAATCATTATTAACTATTCCATGGCAACCACAGGTTTTCATCATCCATCTTGCTCTAAAACCTAAGGTTCTAAAACTATAGTCCAAGATTTCAATGAAATGTATGTCTTAGCCTTTGTCTTCTGCCAGATTTGGGAATCTGGTTAAAGACATTAGAGTTTAGGGACTGGATATGAAAGGATACAGACAATTTCCTATTCTCCTACTCTATTAAAGATAAATTTGCATTAAATTTGTCTGACATTGTGTTATCATATACTTTTAATGCATTACATAAATTCTTCAAATCATACTCCCTATCACAAATCTGCTTTGTGATTATATACAGTATAGCTCTGTAAATGACCCTCAAACTTGAGCTACTATTACCCCTCTCCCCCCCTCAAAAAATTACCCCAATAAAAACAACCCCTTAAAGTTCAGAAGTAGGGATTGTTTCCCAGCAGTAATGTATGCTTTCTTGAATTCACAGCAGTATTCTGACATAAGAAAATACAACCCAACAGTGTTTAACTATCAGTAATTGCTTAGTTTATTAAATTCTTAGCGGGCAGGCATCTTGCTGCACCTTAACTCCCTTTCAACAGCACCTCCAACAGTGCCATGTAACAGTGTACACTTTACAAATGCTATTTGATGAGACAGAAATAATAATTCACGACTGTTGCCCATTTCTACAGAGCAAGAGTAGGACAGATTACTGGAGGGTGGCCATGATTATTGAAGGCCACCTGAACCTTCAAGGAGCAGCTGCTACAACTTTTACTCTGGAGCAAATCTAATTATCACCACTTGCCAAAGTTCCTGTATTATCTTCTGGGCACCCAAGTTTAAGAAGGATATCGATAAGCTGGAGAAGAGGACAACCTTGAGGGAAGGAGCAGGGCATCTATACCTGCATTTATAGCTATTTGTTTATCTATATCTATATGTACGTCTTTTCCATAGCTGTCTCTCTCTCTATATATATATGTGTAATATACAACAGATGTATATGACTAACAAATACAGCATTTGGGATAGTGCTATAACATATGTAACATACATAATTATATGATACATATTTAGCACATATAATATACAATGCATAGCGCAAATAATGCAAGCATTATCATTTAAATTGTTTGCATATAGATTGGACTGTACTGGACCAGATTGGACCAATGCTGGAACTGACTGGACTGAACTAGATTGGACTAGATTGGACCAGATTGGACCAGATTGGATTTTCCTGAATTGGACTGAATCAGGCTGAACCAGATTGGGCTGCTACTATATCACACACGTGTAACATGTCATTTATTGCACAGGGATAATATTATATCTATATATCAATCACATGGGTGGTATATAATATATATGTGTATATATATATGCATATGTGTGTGGAAAGAGAGAAAGAGAGAAAAGAGGGGATAGGAGAGAGAGGAGAGAGAGAGAGAGAGGACTTGGGTGGGAACACTTAAAGCAAAAACTTTAGAAGTTCTTTGCTATTCACTCCAGTACTCTCCAGTTGAAGGGCACAGTATACTGATGAGGCATGATACCAACTGTGTCATATCTATATCTATATCATCTGTATCTATATACATATCTACATCAATGACAGCTATTTTCAGTGACCTCAAGGGATGGCCCATGGAAGGGGAATTAGACTTGTTTTGTTCAGTCCTGGAAGGAGGAACCAGGAGCAACATGTGGGAGAGACAAAGAGGCAAATAAAGTCTTGATCTCAGGAAAAATGCCATAATGATTAGAGATGCCCCAAAGTGGAATGAGCTGCCTCGAGAAGAAGTGAATCCTTGGAAGTCTTCAAACAAAGAAGGCATGATCACGTATCCAGTATGTTAGACTGGGGATTCTCTGTCTTGATTCCTTCTGATTCCCAAGTCTGGTCATTCTGTGACATTAGGCATGTCACATCTCTATTCTAGGTTTTAGTCTGCTCATCAGGAAAAGAGCATGTTGGGCAAGATGACCTCAAAGGTTCTTTCCATCTCAAGATGCTGTAACAGATTCTTCTTATATAGTAGCCACTAGCACCAGTTGATAGAGCTCAGTTCAAATTCAGCAAGCAATCCTAAAAGCAAAACTCTGCTGGAAAGAAGACAACCAAACAAGTTATCCTTTGCTATGTCACTGATTACTAAATATTCATTGTATCGATATCAAAACAGGTCAGTTTAAAACTCATTATAGAGGTCAATCCCATTTAATAACGAAGACAAAACCTGTTAGTATCATCATGGACCAAAGCTTTCATAAGTTAAGGATCTGTGATTTCACAGAATGACAAATCTCTTCCTACATGGAGATCACAATGTACCTACAATTCAGAGTCTTGGAAAATTGCCTGAGGCCCAGAGAGATGAAATGATTCCTTCAGGGTCACGGAGCTAAAAGATGTCAGAGGTAAGTTTTGGTCTCCGATCTTTCAGATTCCAACTGAGTCCAGTACTTAATCCATTAAGCTAAGCTTCCTCCCCTAGAGCCTTCATTCTGTGAAACAACAATGTCTAAATTAACCAGATGCTGTTTTCTCTGGGCAAGAAATGAAGAAACGTTCTCTTTGTCCTCATAAGTCAGGAAATATATTATGAACAATAACAACAACTGATATTTATGCAGTGCTTCAAGGTTTGCCAAGTGCTTTGCATTTGCTAACCCATTTTGAAATAAATTCTATATAGTCTGGCAGCCTCTAGCTTCTCAAAGAGAGCCTCTCCGTAGAATGTGTATGAAGATAAAACTCACCATCTCTACGTAATGCAAGAATGACCACATAATAGAAAGCTGCCAAGACCAAAAGTTTTGCCTTGAACTAAGATAAGCAAAACAAAACAAGTCCTCATTAAGAACTTGGAGTCAGGAGATTTGAGGTCAAAGTTGAATTCTGATGCCCACACAGGTATACAACCATGGGCAAGTCACTTTGCTTCCTGGGTCTCAGTTTCTTCACATGTAGCATAGAAATTATCATTCTTATGGTACTGTAGCCTGGGCTAACTGTAGCATAGTCTCCTGAAAGCTATATTCAGTTTCGAAGTATTCTCTAGGCCAGCATCTATTCAAAACCTCCCCCTTTTCGTTCCCATCCAATGTGTTCTCTCACAGACCAAACCAAGTTGACACACAAAATCACCGATACAATGTACCTGTATAATAACTTCAGGCATCAGATAACTGAGTTATTAAGAAGCAAAAACAGGAAGGGTAGCTATTGAATTGAAATGAATTGAAAAGAAATCTATTATTGACTTTTCTTAAATTAGTGAAAGGATTACTATTAATGCTATGTAGCCAATTCATTAAGTAAAGTAGTGCCCAGTAAGGCAGACAAGTAGTTATACTCAAAAATGAGTGTAAATACCACCTTCTTATTAGTATTTCAAACTCATCCTGAGACACATGCACAGCACCCATGAATGTCAAGGGGAGATACATTTGTTTAAGCTGAGGACAGGCTATGACACATTGCCATCTCAGGCCTGTGGGTCCCTATGACTTTTCTGCTGAACAATATCTATTCTGGTCAATAATACAGTGTTGGTAGAGCTAACAAAAGCAAGTCTGTATTCAGTTCTGTCATACATCATTAGCAAAATTGCCAGCTAAAGTTCCAATTCCCGACTCTTTATTGTTGGTAATGAGGTACAAAGGAAAAAGAACACAGCTCAATTTTTAGATGCTATATTGAGCTTTCAGTACAGAGAGCTGGAAAAAAACGATGGAGATTTAGCATGAAGGGTCAAGATGTCCTCTGTTATGAAATAACTTTTATGACTCCAGCCACTCTTTGAAACTTTATTATGTAGCTGCTGCCATGAGTAATAGGGGCTAACATTTACATAGCTCTTCCAGATCTTTGCAAAGGGATATCTAGATTCTCTCATCTGATTCTCACATCAGTCCAACAGGGCCAGTGGTATTCTATTATGTCCATCATACATACAAGGAAACTGAGTCTGAGAGGGTAAGTGAATTGCTCAGGGTCACATAGCTGGTCAAGTATCTGAGGTAGGATTTAAACTTGGGTCTTCCTGATTCCAATTCCAGCACTCTAGTGACTACATCACCTAAATGTCTCTAAAGAAAATTTATCACTAGGTATATGTGCTAAGAGACACTGTGGCCTAATAGTAATAGGGTTCCCTTTACTTTCCTAGTGGTTTGTAGCTTTTGTATTATGTAGGCCACAGTTGGCCAAGATGGACTTTTGCATAGAAAAGGCTCTGTGAGAGTAAAGTTCATTGATATAGAAGGCCTATTAGCCCCTGGCTTGTTATTTATAACTGAAACTTCAGCCATCCTGGAGACAAAGAAGGGAATGCTCTAAGCCAGACAAGGGAGAGTGAAACTTCAGGATAGCTCATAGGAATAGAATTCACTATGGCCTCTCCCCTAGAGCCTGGTCACACCTGCACCAAAAAATGGCTGCTCTATAGAATATTGAAGAGGATGACATGAGTCAGCTTACTTCCTGGGATTTTTATGCTGACTGACTGGCATTCTCTCTTTTCTTTTTTGTTCCAAAACTGATATCTTATTGATGGAGGGAACTCTGAAGAGAAGAATGTCACTCTATCAGTATAGACTAGAATTTGCTCTGCAAATTTTGCTTGAGTTGCTGACTATGCTAAGAAACTGCTAAGCAGTACAGTAGGTAGAGCCCCTGACTTGGAGTCAGGTCAGAGCTGAGTTCAAATCCTTAGACACTAGTAAGTCATTTAACCTCTCAGCCTCAGTTTCCTCATCTGGAAAATGGGGTTAATAATAGCACAAAGCATTGTCGTGAGGATCAAATGAGACAACACATGTAAAGCACTTTGAAAATCTTGAAGTGTTATATAAACGCTAGGAGGTTTTGCTTGTTTGTCCAGAATCATACAGTCAGTATATATATAATCAGAAGCAGGATGTGAACCTAGGTTTTCTTAATTTCAGAATTGGCTCTCTGTTCACTCTGCCATGCCCCTCTCTCATTCACTCTTCAAACAAATATTAAAAATAGATGGCCCTAACTAGCAGTTTATTATGTTCCCTTAACTATATAGGACCAAAATACATGCCAAAATAAGATCTCGCACAAACCTTGCTTCACACACAGCTAAGACATCTGATGAACTTGTGGGGTTGTTGAAAGGACAATTCTCACCATGACCATTAGCCATTCTCCGGAGACTATCAGAATCAACAGCCTGGTGAGAACATCATCTCTTATGTTGTGGAGCTGAACCATCTGCCCCCATACTGAAATGTGGGGAGGTTTCTTAGACAACATGCTATATAATGATTCTTCTCGTACAGCTAGAGATTGAGGAAACAAACCAATAATAACTCTTGACTGAATAAACAGGATATAATATATAATAGTAGTTCAAACCACAGCCTCAGCCAGTTATTGGGGCTTTATAAATCAAAGCATAACACCACACACACACACACACACACACACACACACACACACACACATCTAACATCATTTGCTGTTCATGCCCCAAAGGTGAAGGTTCTTGTCAACAAAGCCAGTAGGACATTGGAAACTCAAGTTCTCCAATATCACCTCATTAGTTCAGACCAATTCATTCTTTTCCAGATCTAGAAGATGACCCTGGCGTTCCTTTGCAGAATCAAAAATATGGAGAGTTGTTTATTCCAGAACAAGTAGAGTCAGCTCCAGAGAAGGTCCATCCATCAGAATGAAATTCAGAACTGCCATAACAGTTTACAGCACCTGGCTAATGGAGGCTGAAACTATTCAAAGGAAAAGGAAATCCAGGGTTTCTGTCATATTCTAAAGAGCTCCTGATAAGATGCTCGAGAAACTGAAATATTCACAGTGATATTCCTAAATGAATAAGCATGAGTGCAAGATGAAAGTCAACCCCAGCTGGGGTAAACAAAAAATCAGTAAAGATACCTTCCACAGTTTTTCCCCGTCACATAGAAATTCCCTCGGTTAATTAGGCCACTATACATTCTTCAAATTTACAATGATCACTCAGTGGATATTTCTGGAAACTGTGCTTTGAATGTATGATATGGTACCTTCACAGAGAAACAGAAGCTCATGAAATTAGTGGGAAATCCTCTTAGGAAAGAGCAGGTTAACCCCACAAGGAAATCAGTGCCCCAAATCATTCAAGTTCTCAGAACAGCTCAGCTGTGGGATCATGTCAGCAGGTATTACAGGATATTCTCCAGGGAACTGGTTGCTTACAAGGAATAATAACTAATCTTAGTGATCCAGTCAACTAGCATTTACAAAGTGCTTAATATATTCCAGGCACTGTGCTAAGTTCTGGAGATACAAAAAAAGGCAAAAACATAGCCTCAGCTCTCAACAAGCTGATATTATAATGACGATATGTGAAAAACTGTACATATGGATATGAACAGTGAAATAAGATACTAGCAATGAGTTGGTAGCAGTTGGGAAGGAGGGATGTGGAGATGGGAACAAAGAAGGGGCCCTTTGCAGAAAGGAGGATTTGAGTTCAATCTTGAAGGAAGTCAGGGAAGCTAGAAGGCAGAAATAAGGCAGAAAGGTATTCTAGGCATGGCACACAGCCAGTAAAAGGACATAGAATCAGGAGATGGGTATCACATTCAAGGAATATCAAGAAAGCTAGTGTTGCTGAGTTGTAGAGTGTATGGAGAGCAGTAAGCTATGGAGCATGGAAAGGTATGAAAGGGTCAGGATGTGAAGGACTTTAAATGCCAGACAGAGGATCTTATATTATCCTAGAGACAATACAGAGTTTTAAATAAAGAAGGGACCTAGTCCTATGCTTTAGGAAAGTACTTTTGCTGGCAAAGTGGAAGATGGATTGAAGTGGGGCAAGTCTTGAGTCAAGGGAGACTATTGCAATAGTCCAAACATGAGATGATAAAGGCCTAAGCCTTGGTTGAAGTTGTGTGAGTGGAGAGAAGGGGATATTAGTGCACCGAGTCATTTGAAGTTTGCAATATGCCTTTTGCTTTAAGGAGAAAATTTTTGAAGATGTGTTTAAGCATCTAAACAAGCAAGGCACTATTAAAGTAGTTACACACGAATACTTGGTAAGCAATACAATTTTTGCTGGAACTAAAGCCTAATGATAAAGTGAAACTTTATTAAGATTACAAATGTATCTTAGTAAAGCTCTCAATTACTTATAATCAGTGCTTGCAGTTAATCAACTCTGCTTTTTATTGAAGGGAAAGGTTTTTACAAACTTAAGCTTTGCCCAAGTTTTTCAACAACTAATCATCAATGATACTACTACAGGTTGTCTCATTAATCAAAGTTAAGCTCCTTTGGTCCAGAATTTCTGTTCTGTCCGGGATTTTCCACAATTTCATGAACTGACTTCTAGAATCCAAGGTGTAGCATATTTTTACTGTGGGACCAAGAAAGGATGAACACAAGAGAAAGGCTTCAAAAAAAATTCTACTTTATGTCAATACATTAGCTATTCAAATGCAAAAAAATAAACTTGAAATTGTAAGTTCACAAAGTCTTAGGCTGTAGTAGCCCTGCTGATGGTATTTACCCCAACAGACTAAGGTACATGTGATCTGTGATGTTCATATTCCCAAGTGAAAGCAAGTTCTTCAAGCCTTCCTCTGGGACTAATCAATTTCTACCCCATTTTCCTTTCAAAATCTTACATAATGAAGTAACTTCATTGCCTACTGGGGAAAAAATGGTATTGAAAATATCAGCATGAGGAAATTTTCCATAACGTCTCAAGGAGTAATTAGCTGCTGTTTCAGTACCAAGAAATTATGTATATGTGTGTATGTATAAAAGTATTTACATATATACAAACACATCTATGTGTGCATGTTTGTATGTATCATGTATGTATGTCTGTAGATATATGCATACATATGTAATGCTATTTCTTGCCATGGACACATCATTTTACAATGTTTGTGCCAGACAATTTAAAAATGTAAGATGGTACAGTATTGATTACTACTGGAGAAACATGTAAATGGAATTATAGACAAGTTGACTTCCATTGTCCACAGAGAAGTCACAAAGTCCTACCTATGTATACCAACATGGTCATGATTTTGCAGTTTATGCTGATCATAAACTTCTCATAGGAGTCATCAAGGAATAAACCTAAGCCTAAATTGTGTCTCAGCTTTTTTACCTTAGATTTTTTTGCTCAGTCCTCTATACTTTCTATAAACCTTGATAGGGAAAAAATCCAGTGTCAAGTTTCTGGGCATCTGCCGCTGCAGATCCTGAGTTTTGCTGTGCCACTAAAACTTTTTATCTTAGATGATCTCCCTGCCCCACTTCTTCACTTTGATCAATTCGCATGATTAACTATGTAACCATTCTGTGTCTAGAATGGGATGTAGATGGAAGCATTGACCTAGAGAGGAAATGCCTGAGAAATTCAAATTGTTCACAAACCAACAGCAAAACCTATCTATCTATCTATCTGTCTATCTATCTATCTATCTATCTATCTATCTAAAATATATATAATAATAATATATAATATAATATATATCTATTTTTATATTTTTATTTATTTTTTATATTTTATATAATATATATTTTTATACAATATATATAATATATAATATTATATATCTATTTTTTTAAACAGGGAATTTTTTTTTATTACAAAAGAAGTTCTTACTTTTCTTAGCCAAAGCTACATGTAGTAGCACGTGAGAATTATGCTTATAAAGATGTTGACTATAAACTATGTCTGGCAATAATTAATAATAACTCACATTTAAATATAATTTACAGGTTTCCAAAGAACTTTAAAAATATTATTTCATTTTATTCCCAAAACAAGCCTTGAAGGTTAGTGCCACTATTATCACCACTCACTGATGAGGTAACTGAGGCAAGAAAGGTTAAGGGACTTGTCCAGGATCACACAGCTAGTAGGTGTCTCAGGCTGGATTTAAATTCAAGTCTTCCTGACTCCAGGTTCAACCCTTTATCCATTGTGCCAACTAGCCACCAAACCTAGCTGATGACCTGGAATTTACGGATGTTGATCATAACATATGCTAGATAATATGCAATAACTCAACAAAGAAATCTACTTTTCAATGAGAAATGTTAGCATAGTGAGGAAGACAATGGAACTGACAACATGGGAAAGGAAAAGATGTTTGTGCTAAGAAGAAAATTCACCAAAATGTTTTTTTATTACATTGAAAACGTTTGTAGCTGGTATATTTAAGCCATACAACCTTAGAATTGTATTGAAGTCAATTCTTCACCATTCTGTGGATAGAGAACATTAAACTGAGAGGAAAAAAGGTTGTGTGGGGAAGAGGGGTGCATCAGCAAGGTCTCTCACTGTGGCAAGGCAATAGTACTTTTTCCTCCTGTGTTTCTATGTCTGTTTCTGGTTCCTTGCTTATTGTACAGAGTGAATATTTCTCACAACACATGTCATGCTCTGTCATCATGTTACTGACCTGCTCCCAATGCCTAGCCACAGTTAGCACCACTGAGAAGTTGGTTTATGATAATTCTATGCTTTGTTCCTAGTTGGAGCTGCATAATAGATAAGTCCCTCTGGAGACCAGTTCCCTCCTTTCACATATGCCCTTTGACCTATGACTACTTCTCTCCTTTGACAGGGACTAAAAACATTACACCAGGAAACCTTATCTCTATATTCTAATTTTTATTTTTAAAATTTTACTATTCTTTTAAATTTATTATTATCTATGTTATACATTTAACAGTTTTACTCTTTTCATTCTTTAATTTTTCTATCATTTTTCTATTTTCCTTTTTATCTTATTTATATAATTTTGTATTTATTATTTTGGTTTTTCTTATTTTTACATTTTTTTCCTTTTATCTTTATCTTTTTTAATTTGACTCAAGGGCCAGAATGCAAATACAGAACAGAGAAAGGAAACAAAAACATATCATAAACTTAGATTTTGAGACTTAAATATATAGAAAGAAAAAAGCCTGTCATGTGCATAGCAGAACATGTGAAAATTTAAAATATGTGACAATAAATTTTCATTTCAAGAAAGCCTTATGAAAAGGAAACTTTGTCTCTAAACAATGTGGGGAGAGTAATTGTACATTCCCAAAATGGTTCAAAGTGTTCCTAGCTCTATCCCAGCCCATGTTGCAATGACTTCACCCTTGAGCCAGCCATTTGAAACATATGGACTGCCAAAGTCCGTTGTTTCTATTGGTCTCATCTCAGTTCTTTTGGAAAGAAACGTTAATTGAGCTAGTACTATCAAGTCTCTTCATCTTCAAGCAATTGGTCAAACTGACCAACTGGAAATTACAGAAAATGACTTACCAGGCTTCTCATCATTCAATTTGTCCTTCCATGTTCAACAGGAGTCAACACTCATGAATGATTAGTGGAGTAATACCTCCAGACTAGTATTTGTCAAAGTTTTCCACAGTGGTAGATGCCTTTGGTTTGAACAAATCCTTGTGTTAAAATTCTCAAATTTTATTATTTTTAATGCTTCCTAAAAAAACATAAGATTCATTTTTAAAAATCAACAAAAACATGGAGTTTTTCAGGGTTCCTTGCAACAGTTTGAGAAATGTGACTCTAAATTCACCTTGATCAGCATCTCCATGAAGACTCAGGGGATGATTTAAAAGCCAACCAAGAACTTATTCTGGATTTTTACTATGTTCTCTTTGCTCATTTTTGCCCACAATAGTTTTTCTTGGTTAGAAATTAGGAAGCTGGATCAAGGTGAATTTCTGTCACAATCCCTGAAGTCACAAGACCTACGTCACACAAGAAGCTCCAGAGTATAGATGAACCAGTACTACATTGATCAATGGCAAGACAGTCATTCCAATGGTGACTATGTAATGACAAAACCATTAAATACATCCCCTCTAGAGACATCTTTAGCATTGATCTTTCAATTACATCTATCTCCTAGGGACTCACTGGAGTCACCAAGAGAAGGAGACAGTATTTCTTTTCTGGGAACCACTATAGCCATGTATGTAATAAGGAAGAAGCCTTGAAGAATTTGACCTCTTGTGAGGTGAGAATATGTCAGCTATAGAGGAAATTTAGTTATACACGTATAATAATACTAACTGAATTTAATAGCTCTTTAAGGTTTGCCTCATTTGATCATGACAAAAAACCTGAGAAGTAAGTGCTCCAGGTATCATTAATCACTTTTTATGGACAGAAAAACTAAGACTCAAGTGATCTAAGTGGTTTTTCTGTGGTCACAAAGCTGGCATTGTGTCGAATACAGGACTCCAACATCAGGTTCCTATCTATTATGCTACATGGCTTCAGGGGAAGGTCCTATCAAAGGTGGTAATGTTGTTCTCTTTGAGCGCCTTGCTTTTTTGCCAGGTTTGGGGACATGGGGGAAGGACGCTTGTTTTCTAGAGGTATGGACCCATAGGATCATTGTTCCTAAAATAGCTATGCAGGTCAGAAGATAAGATGCCCTATTTAGGTGGATCCTCATGTCTTGGTAGAATGAAATAAGAACCATGGTCTAGAGCCTGCTAACTTCCTAACCAACTTTGTGGGGATGCTTATACTTCATAAAGTGAGGACTAGTTTTCTGTCTCTTCATTAACAATATTAAAAGTAATCAATAAAATTAACAAACAAGTTTATTTATTAATCTCTATTTCTTTGGGAATTTTCTGAGGGGTGTGTGTGTGTGTGTGTGTGGTGTGTTTGATCTCTAGCAGACCTGTATTTTTCCATTTGAAATTCATCTTTCTCTTTTTTGTTAGGCTTTCCAAAAGTTCTTATTTTGGAAGAGAATCAGCCAACTTTTTAAAACTTAAAAAAAAAAACTTGAATAACTAAAAGTTCCTGAAGGAATCCATATAGTAAAATATAAAAGTCTCCAAACTATATTTCTCTACTCAGAGAGTGTGCATAGTATGAAAGGAGAAGATATCAGATTGGAATGAAATTGAGCTATGGGACTCACCTCCGTTTCAGAACAGGGATCAATTACTGCCCTCTGACTATTAACACAAACTCCCCTCCTTCCCACACTGCAAACCCACAGGATTATCACATTTTTTTTTCTTTCATGGAAGATATGCTTTCCCCTCCTAATTATTATAACTGTAAGGTTCTTAAACTAAAATGTTAGATCGATGGCTTTAGAATATCAGTTTTTTCATATCTATTTCATCTGAGAACACAAAGACAGACTTTCATTACCTTTCTCTGCTTTGTGAATGTGACTAGACATTAAACAATAGACTTATGTTGCTAGTCATAACTTATGAGTCCTAAAGCTCCCATAAAATTCATATATTCATGGTTTTCACCACTGAAGTGACATATCAACCCACTTTCATCAATTTAAATGAAAACAGAGTAAGCAGTAATAAGGACACTGATTTCCATGAGTATTTCCTTTTTTGAAGAGTCTATGGTTGCTCTTCATGAGCTGGGTTCAATGGTTTGGAATGAGAAGCAGCTATAAAATAAAATGCTGATACTTAGGAATTTTTATAAGAGCTTGAAGAATCCAAAGTGTTCTTTTTTTAATCTTCCACCTTACCTCAGCCTCACTGGCAGCCCACACAGACAATCTGAAACATACCACTGAGAGTGGTTTACTGTATCAAGAACCCCACCTAGAACTAGCACTGTCAGGTTAAGGCGGAGGAAAAAAACCTCAAAGATTGCAACACGGCGGATATTGAAATGAGTTTCAGTAAATTAAATTGACAAGAAAATTCCCAAGGAAGGACTGCAATTTACTTTTAAACATACAATTTAACCATACACAGTGAAAATTTGAGCAGATTTTAGATTTTACAAATAGAAATTTGTATTTGCTCTAACTCAGCAAATACCTAAAAAAGTAGGTGGCATAGTAGATAGAGTGCTGGGTCAGGAATCAGGACGTCTCATCTTCCAGGGTTCAAATCAAGCCTCAGACACTTACTACCTGTGTGATCCTGAACAAGTCACTTAACCCTGTTTGCCTCAGTTTCCTCATCTGTTAAATGAACTGGAGAAGGAAATGGCAAACTATTCCATTATCTTTGCCAAGGAAACCACAAATGAGGTCCTGTAGAGCCAGATACAACTGAAAAAAAATTAGATATGTAACATTGACACCATACAACATTCTTCCACCTAGAGACATCCATGTAGACATACGCACATTCCATATTTTAGAATAATTATTTCCGTACTTAAATTCCTTTTTTTTGCCCATGTGTGAAGGAAGCACTTTGTAGATTAAGGCAAGATGACATTTGGTAGGGATAAATGTGACATTCTTGGGTCAAAAGAAATCAAGGTCACAAATAGAGAATGGAGAAGACAAGGCTAACCTAGGGAAAATCTGTAGTGTTCTGAGTGGACTGCAAACTCAACAAGTCAGCTGTGTGATGTCATAGCCTAAAACCCTAACACCATCTTAGGCAGCATGCTGGAAAAGAATGTTAAGAATAAAGGAGGCATTCCTTGACACCATCTCCAAAGTTTCAGAGGCTAGAAGACCTCATTCATGAGTCACCTGGATTTTATCCAGGATTATGAGAATAATGTAGAATAAACAAGACTAGATTGGAGGAATTTGGGGTGCTAAGTCTAGAAAAGGCTTCAGGGAAACTGGATAGCCTTTAAATATTACCCAGGGAAGAAGAATTGGATTTGTTTAACTAGGAATGATGGGAAGGGGTTGCAATGAAGTAAATGTGGACTTTGGTATGTGACAAAAACTTTTGTTATGTGACAAAAACAATTAGAGTTGCCCATAATGTTGCCTTGGGAATATGTTGCCTTGGGAAGAAGAAGGTTCCACTCCACCGGAGGTTTTTAAGTAGAGGTCAAATAACCCTTGTTAATATTGTAAAGGAGATTCTTGTTCAGGAATAGGTTAGATGAATTGGATTCTAGGATCCTTCCAACTCCTATATTCTCTGATTTTCTACGGCAAATTTCTATATTCAAAATTGGCTTCCTCCTGACAAAGCATACTTCTCAATTTTCTCCCTTTATCATTAGCCATAATTCACTGATACTTCCGGCAGCCCTCTAATGACTGTTAGTTAGTGGGTACTGAGAGAATACACTGTCCTCCATCCAGCCTCTATTCAACAACTTAAATTACATTATTTCTTAAAATCTTATCATTTCTTGAATTACATTGCTTCTTATTGGCTGTCCATTGCCTCTAGGATAAAATACAAATTTCTGTGTTGAACAATTAAAAGTCCTTAACATTTTGGCTCCAACTTATCTTTCTAGGCTGACTGTATATTAACCCCCCCCCCCCCTCATACTCTACACTTCAACTAAACTGATTTGGCTGTTCTTGCACATGACATTTTATGTCCTGCCTTCATGTTTTGGCCTAAGTTGGTTGCATGCTTGAAATGCTCTTTCATCTCACCTTTGATAATTGGAACTCTAACGTGCCTTTAAGGCATCACTACACCTTCTTCAAGAGGTTTTTCCTGATGCCCTCCATTGTTAGTGGTCCCCCAACATCAAATAACTATCTATTTATTTTGTGCATTTAATTTCAAGCTAATTCCTTGGCCAATATCTCCTAAGGTTTGGGAAAGTATACCAAGCTTCCACTCACAAAGCTTTATTCCTTCCTGTCAAATGCTACATACACAAAAAGACCATCAAAAGTAAGGAATAACAAGTAAACCTATGCATCCAAATAGATGGCAAACAGCATAGCAGAAAATACATAAGGAAAAGAGTACTTTAGATGAGAATGAGAAGAGATTTTCCTCAAGTAAAAGATAAGAGCCCAGATCTCACCCAAGAAAAAATTCTCAGAAGCCTTTAGGGAGGTAAGCTGGAAATCAAGGACATTGTGAAGTATCATATTCCCCTACATGTTTACCTTCCAGAGTCTGTCTCATTTTCTCCATGTGTCTGGAATTGGAAACCAAATGAGTCCAGAATCACACATGTTCTCTCTTAAAACAGAGAAGACTAATGTCGTATTTCTTCAAAGCTATTGTACTAACACCGCTCTTCAGGCAGACATAGAGCATCCAGTCATTCTCTCCATATGAAGAATGCCCCAGGATTGGCTGAAAACCTGGGTTGCATATATATTCTGTATGCACTTGTCTATAAATATCCCCTTTAATATAATATAAGCTCCTTTGTTTGGAACAGAGATGCTTCACTCTTGGGTTTGTATCCTCAGTACCTACAACATGCTTGTTAATTGATTGCAAAATAATTTTATTAGTGGATCATATTACATAGAATTGGAAGAGATCTTAGAAACTTATATAGCCAATCCAACTCATTTGGAAGATGAGGAAACTGAATCATAACAATTAAGTTATTCCCAAAGATAGATAATTATTAAATAGCAGATTCAGGATTAAAACCCATGCTCTTTGTCTACAAATTCATTCCTATTTTCCTATACCATACTGTATCCTTAGCCTTAATAAAACATAATTAGAAGGGGAAAACTGTTGTCAAAAACTTACTGACTTTTTATTTTGTGTCAAACTAAATATAAATTATTTTTGAAGTGTCCACTATTTTGGATAACCTCTACTGTGTGTTCTTTGTTAGCCCAGTTAATTGAGATTGACTGTATTTTAAAGCTCCTTTGAGAATATTTCTGTATCTCTGTGTGTGGGCCATATCTAAATCTATACATAAAATCAATTCACAAATACATTATTTGTTTTACAAGTATTTTTCAATGACCCTCTACATCTCTCTATCTTCATCTCTACCAAGGGAAACAAGATGATTAAAAAAAGAATTTGTTCCAATGTATCTCCATATCTCCTTTCCAAAGAGGGTTTAGTACTAGTAGTAACTAAGAAAAAATTAGGAAGAAAAATTACATCAGCAAAGATACTTCAGTTTATTTTCTAATGTTTTAATATCATTCTTTTTTGGCCACCCAGGGCAAGGGATGAATTGGCTGCAATGTCTGTGGGATTTGTAGTTCTTCCCATTTGGGGAAGAGAAGAAACTAACAGGAGATCAATCTTCAGATGGGGCAGGGAAGGCCGAGTTTGTTTTGTTTGCTCGTTTATTTTAAACCAATTGTGACTATGATTGTGTTTCTTGAGGAGAGATGGATGGATGGATGATGATAACAGCATGACTATGGAAGCTGGAAGTTGGTGACCAGGACACCTACAGAGCCTTTCTTTTTTTTTTTTTCTCAGAGCCCTGAGAGGTGCCCTTTGTATGAATAAGAGGAAAACTGTGAGACTATGGGAAGGTTTTTCCATACCGGGCAGGGGTGCTGGGGAAAAATCTGATAGGAGGAAGGGACAGTTCCTCTGCCCTGCCCCCACTTCCTACCATACTTCTACTCCATTGCGAATGTGTGTGTTTAATTGATAGATTATATTTGCCAGATTTTTAATACAAATTTTGCAAACACTGATGACTGATCTTGTCTTAAGCTTGCCTCCTGCCATTGTTTACAACACGAGGTTGGGAAAGTAATGGGAGCCTTTACTTTCAAGGGGGGGGGGGGGCCTTTCTTAGTACGAGACTAGAAAGCTAAAACTCCAGCCCCCTGTTAGAGTTCTGCTCTCAACCTAGGAGCATAAGAATGTGTCATTTTATAAACACAGGACGTGGATAAATCCAGACCCTATTTATAAATTTGCCTCATAGATGTGAGCCAGGGTTACACTTATTTAATAAGTTTTAATAATAATAGCTAGCATTTATATAGGGCATTCTGGTTTGCAAAATGCTTTAGAAGCATCAATTCACTTGATCTTCATAAATACACCGGGCAGTAGGTGCTGTTTTTTACAAATGAGAAAACGTGGGCATAGAAAAGCTAAGTGACTTGCCCATGGTCACACAGCTACAGTATGTCTGAGGCAGAATTTGAATTCAGTTCTTTCTGATCAAAAATAAATTATTTGATATTGATGTCTTTACATCACGGTTATTCTTAGGCATTCCTCACTAATACCCAAAAATTAACTGCCCCTTATAACAAAGAAAAACAGTTAAACCAAAGCAAACAATACAAATGACTACTATCTGACCCGATATGTGACAGCCTGTCTTCTTAGTCCCTCAAAGAGGCACATTTCATTGTCTGTTCTCCAGGAGCAAGATTGATTATAACACTTTTTTTTGGAGTTCAGCTGCTTTTTTTGTGTTCTTTTGTCTTTTAGTCATTGTGTATTGTTGCAGCATTTATGTATGTTATTCTTCTGGTTCTGTTTATTTCTTTATGCATCAGTTCATACAAACCTCCCTATATTTCTCTGAATCCTGTATATTCCTTATTACTTTTTTGAATGATAATGTCCGTTTACATTCATTTACCAAAATTTGTTCAGCTACTACACAATTCATGGTTACTCGCTTTGTTTCCAGGTCTTTGTTATCACAAAAAAAGTTGCGATTAACATGTGATCTCTATTGGGCTTTTCTTTCTGTCTTTGACTTCCTGAACGTTCATGCCCTACAGTGGAAATACTAGTTCAGAAGGCAAGAACAATTGGCTGTCATAATTCCAAAGTGTTTTTCAGAATAGTGTGACCAATTTACAGCTCCACCAAAATTGTATCCATTGCCTATCTTCCCACATTCCTTCTAACATGAACTGTTTCCATATTTGTCTAGATGATTTCAATTTATAAATGAAAATTTTCTCATTAAAACATCAGTGTTCATTAGATACATAATAGCACAAAATAAATAATGGAAAAATATTAATATTTTTACTTTCAAGTACATTTTTAATATACTCACCACTTTCTGTATACAAATAATATCTAATTAAAATTTCAAGGAAAAAACTTGGGAAGGTATAATACTATTGCTCATTTTCAAAGCATAACATTGACCTATTGATATTGATATATATTCCCATTAGCTGTATGGGGCAGAATAGCCCTGATTTCCTATACAGAACTATTCTTACTCTTGCTCACAAAATTTTTCTTACCTCATATCAAAGAGAGAGTTTAAATGCCTAAACTTTCAGAGATGCCTCTTGAATTATCAAAACATTTCAAGTGAAGTACTAATCATATGGTAGAGAACAAGGATTTTAACGAGGACTTTAGCTGCTTTAATTATTACCTCTGCCTGCTCAGTAATAAAAGGCAAGTTCCAAGTTTTTATGTTTCTAGATATTAAAGGAGTTTCCAAACCAAAAAAGAAAATTATTTTCATAAAGAGTGGTGGTTTTATTCACACTAAATCTCTAGTTCAGGCTCAGAGCTGTGAGATTCTGTGCCTTTCATAAACAAACAATTGAATCAAGTAGAATTAAAAGTAATTACATGCAGTAGTCATAATGACCTTGGAATGGACACTGAGAGCTTCATATCCAGAAGAAAATGAAAATAATTTTGTAACTTCCAAATCTATCATTACATGTCACTTTGGAACACGAAGAAAAATAAAAATCAGAAAACTAAGTGGGTGACCAAAAAAAATGGTTACTTTAGGATTAGTTGGAAATCATGGATCATGAATCCTCAATACCACAGTGGAAACCAATGAGCAAGTTTTATTCATAACATATTGAGAATCAATGATGTTCATTTCAGTAAGTCATCAATGAAGTACTCATTTTATACAGCATACTCTATTGAAGTATTTTTGTCATAGGGTTCATGGGATCCTCGTTCCCCATCTACCTAACCTTGTACTTCTCTGCTTACCAAATGGGAATAATAATCTCACCCAAAACTCAAAGCTATATATTTCTGTTCCCAGGATTCTTTTTCCTACTATCAATGGGTCTTCTTTCATCTGTATAGTAAAAAAAACCAAACAGACATTTCTTAAAGGACTGCTTCTTTCAGCTAGAATCACCATCTCTGAAAGTGCCAAATCAGTTTACAGACATTCAGATTTCCAGACAAGAAAATATGAGGAGATCTTCAAAATTTTTCCAGTTTAGTCTCAGGATAGAGATGGGCACCAGGCCAATTTCTTTAAAACCAGACCTGATTCTTCAGGCATTCCTGTGGCCACTTTCACGATGATGTGGAACCTAGAAAAGTATATACCATGTTGGGCTTGGACAGATGGTCAGCAAGGAAAGGAAAGTCTTTTGTTGTGTCTCCCCAGACGATTGCTGAGTACTAAAGGCTGTGATAATTATTCCTATTCCAACTGGGCACATTTCTAACTTGAAATGCCAAGCTTTTAGAAGGAGTGCTATAAATAGAGTTTGGGGTGGACAAACTGCCAACAATGGAAAGAGGGGTGAGGAGTAGCAGTGAAGAGTTCAGATTTTCAGCCTCTGTGGCTTTGTCCTGATGCCAATTGTACATCTTGGGATCATGCTGATAGATACAATGCTGTACACAGAACACCTTTGAAATAAAGCAAAGGCTACCCATCAGCTTATAAAATGTCAACAGAAAATTCTCCCACAATTGAAAGTACAGAGTTATTTTTTCCCATTAGAATTCCAATTAGCAAATGCACCAAAATATTTATTCAAAATAAATGCTAAAATCTAGAGGAAAAGATTTACCAACATTAATTCATTCAAGAATTAGAAAAACACCAATGATTATGTCAAATGTTAGATGGACTTTGAAGGCAAGAAAGGCCTCCTTGCTACAGCAAGTAGAGTCACTAGAGATGAAAAGATTGGCAATTCCATTCAGTTCCACTTAATTAGATCATGGTCTGTCCCTTGCACTTGCTTCGCTTATTAACAACTAGCAGGCTCTGACATAACGTACCTTTAACCTATTTTGGTGCTCTTAATTCAGAATCATTCCTTCTTCCCGCATGAAGGAAAAGCTGCCAGCTTGGAGGATATCCATTAAGTTAAGGGCACTGAGCAGAACAACTAACATTCTACTTGAGGTACAGTAAATAGACCTTATATATCACATGGAAAAATGTTTTGCTGAGGAAAGAAGCTTCAGTTTAGGAGGAATGGTGTTTAGAAAGGCGTTATCTTCCAAGGGGGAAATGTAATATATGAAAATCTTATTTGCATTCAAGAGTGCTATTATATTTGAATGCTCTATGTAGCAAGAAACTGGCCCCTATGCTATACTCTGGATCTATCCCCTTTTCTCAATTACTAGCATCAAAATTTTCTAATATACTACTATTCACTTACCTTTCTTCCCTGACTTTACTCTAGATGAGAGTGATTCACACTTTCACTGTTGTTTTGTGATATATTGAAACAATATAAAACAAATCTAAATCATTATTATCCAAGAGGTGAAGAGTAAATAAGAAATCAAAGCCTGGGTAGGGATGATGTTGGTGGTACCTTTGAGCCAGGGGAGTGAAACCACATGAAGCTCAGATACATCACACAGACCCTTTTAACTGTTTCCTTTCTATTGCTTCACTTGAAATAGACAAAGAATAGCAGAACCTCCTGATCTATAACTAGGATGAGGCTATGAGGGCTTCGCCCTAGGGTTTTGAAGCTTATAGGGTACTAAAAGTATTTTCACTTTTTAGCAGAATAGAAACAATTGAGATCAGCACTAAGTTTGCAAAAATAATTAAAATAGCAGCTACCTTCTTGGCAGTCTTACTCTTTCTTGTCTGGTCACATGGGACTGTGCCTTCACCTTGCATAGAGATATTGTGTCCTATTTGCTCTGGGCTTTGCCCAGGGTGAAAAAATTTCTAGTTAAAGCTTTGAGAACATCACATTCAAGTTTATTATGAAAATTCCAGAACCTTAAGGTTATAGGGCAGGGCAAGAGGAACAGATTTGACTGTCAACATAGCAAAGTGGATCTTTTCCTCTTTAAACCTTTGACCTGAAGAAGAATGGTTTCTAAGTCTTAAATAGAAATAACAGTTTGACTATAAAATGCTTTGTCAGACCAGAAGGTAGGATCCCAACTGTGAAGGTCATCGTTATAATAATCCAACTAGGATGATACAATTTCAGTAAGTCTGAGTCCAAAGAGATTTATTTCCTAGATTTCGCATGCAGCCTCAGCAGTGGGAGACTCTTTTTGAGGCAAACAAATCACTCTCCTTCATCTTGATCCAACCTAATTCTACCCTAGCCACCCAACCTACACATTAAATATTTCCGATTTTGAGGTTCCATTCCTGGAACAAGGAGTGGGCAGTGGACTGGATTCTATTTTCCACTAAATTGAGGAACCTTACTGATAAGAAAAGCTACATTTTCTGTGACTGTGCTGAGACAGAACGCTTGCTGCAGAGAAAAATCCTATGCTGGGAGCCAGAGGACGAGAAAGAAAATGACTGATTGGCTGTGATTAAAGGACAGCTGTAAACCGTTACAAGGCTCTGTCTGGCACCACCCCACCCCCACCCTGTCAGATCCACATTCACAAAGAAATGGACTTCCAGAAGTAGAAGCAGGCGTGGTAGTGAAATCTTTGCTTTGCAAGTGTTTTAAACGATTGCATCCTGGGTAATTGGGGCAAGACCCTCATGTTATAATTAGCTTTAATTTATCACAATAATAAGATCTTTTAGCCTGGAAAAAAAAAATCAACATTTACTTAGGCTCAGGCAAAGCCACAATCGACTGATACTTCCAGCAGCCTTTCAGAGATTGTCTTTAGGGCCTTGATTTTGTTCTGACCTTCTCTGTAGATAACTTGTACAAGTTTACTTCATCTCACACATTTAGTCCCAGAAAAATATGGCAATTTAGTAGGTAGGTAGTAAGTACCATAGAAACAATGTCACAGGAGGCAACTATGCAAGGCAAGATGTGAAACCAAGTTATCTTACTACAGAGCCTGTGCTCTCTGTGAAGAGTCACTGCTGCCTTTATTTTTGATTTGATTCTGATTTTCCCTTTCTCTTCTCCTTATCCTCCTCATCTCCCCTGCTCACATCCTAGGTGAGAAAGAGTATCTATTTACAAAGGAAGGACAATATCTCCCTTGTTACTTCTCTTTGCCAAAGCACTATTTGCTTCTGCATTATTACCCTGAGTCATGCAACAACTATAGACAAACATATTCCCTCCATATTATGTGCATAGAGAGCTGAAGGTTAGTGATACTGACGCATGCACAGATGTTGAACACATCTAGACAACAGGCTAAAAATAGGGACCAAGTACCTAACCACTCTCATGAATCAAAAACTTCCCTATCTGGGAGAGATAGAAAGCCTATGCTTGTAGAACTAGGTAGAGCCTCTCCCAATTTCAAAACCTGTTTAGGACCACTCAGCTTGAAGTGACAAAAGCTCTTAAAAAGCGGGTCATTACATAACAAAAGTTCTCTCTCACTTGAGAAGAACACAGAAGACAAAACAACTAAACCATTAGGAAGTATTTGTGAGACATTCACCTTGAGAACTTTAATGGCTTTGAAAGGTATAAGCAACTAAACAATAGTTCCTGCTTGGGCAGGAAAGCATTTATTCTGTTCAATTCAAAACAAAGCTGATGGTTTTAATAGCCCTAAATAATTCTCCATACTTAAGGATTTCTGTACATTTGTTATCATATTTAAATAGTATATTTTATATCATTTTTAAAAATGAATAAATTTGGGAAATGGAGAGTGAACAGATATTTATGAGAACCAAAGTCATAATGAAAAACATTTTCATTTGGGGCAAAAATAATATGGGAAGGGGTGGGCTAATGGTTGCAATGCCAAAGGCAATATAAACAAGGGTATAGCCCTACTGAGAGTGAAGATGGTTTGAT
This sequence comes from Pseudochirops corinnae, assembly GCA_028646515.1. Lineage (NCBI taxonomy): Eukaryota > Metazoa > Chordata > Mammalia > Diprotodontia > Pseudocheiridae > Pseudochirops > Pseudochirops corinnae. Next base: position 222,058,044 of record CM053588.1, read on the forward strand.
CCTCGATCCCACAGGAGCTAGGAGGGTCACAGGCAAGTCTTACTAGGGGAGCAACAAAGAAACAGGATGCACAGAAGTGTTTGTCCTGTTTGACGATGTGATCCAGTGGAGGACTACAAAGGGAAGACCAGGGAGAAAATGTGCCCCCCTGAAATGCCAGGGTTCTATAACATAACCCCACTTACCTTATACTAGTTACAACTCTAGTAGGAGTTCCTAAATATTGTAATTTTTATGATTTCCTGTAAGTTTTCGTTCTCCCATTCTACCATTTCTCTAACATCTTTCAAATTCAATATACTACAGTGTATAAACATTAGTTATCCTTTTGTTTGAGACAATTATTTGAAGACACTTCTGTGCCTGCAAAAGAAAACTATCCACACCCCCATTAAAATGCACTAAAAAGGAAACTGGAAAAAAAAATGACTTTGTAAATGTAGTCTGGAATGGTCAGACTAAACATTTTGCTAAGGGTGGTCTCAAGAGGAATATTTGCTCATGAAACAGACTAGCATTTCAGCGAAGAATCAATAGTGAAACCATTTGCACTGGGCTTAGTGTCCAAAGCATTTTAGTGTGTTAGTACCACCTCTCTTGCTCTTTCCATAAATAGACATCTATGATTGTTCATATCTGAAGAGAATAATACTGACAATGGTGTTATCCTCATGTGAGAATATATCTGAACAGTCCAATGAATTACCCACAGGCATTTCCATACGGCAAATCCAAACATTTGTCAGTTGGAAACATTACTGGCAAGTCTGCCAGATCTCTTCATGGGTCTGCCTCTGAACTCCATGATCCGTCTGGTGCTATGATGATGCCTTTGTCCAAAATGAGCCATCCAGTTTCAGATTAGCAAAAGCCAGTTCTATTTGTTACTTTTGCTTCCCAGCATTCCCATAGGTATGACACTAATGGATGTCATACCTCATGGTACTTCAATGGAGTTATGATCTAATCAATGCAAGGACTCCTTCCAGCAATCCTTTGTGATTCTTACCCATGTCCATTGTGAATGAAATGACTTAACATTTGTAAAGTTCTGTGCAAAATTCTATGGAAAGGCTCGTTATTACCATTATCATTATTAATTATCTTCCAGAAGGAGTCCACCCAAGCCAATATGGCGGGGTGGCCTTCTTCTGGTTCTCTTGACATTAAATGACTCCCAGTGGAACAAAAGGACCATCTATCAATTATCCCCTGACTGCCACCTTTTCTAACCTCTTTTATGTCCTTTCTCTTGCACAATTCTTAGTTGTAATGGGTTGGAAACTATTCACATCCTCTATTGATCTTTGAGTGACCCACAACTTTAATTTTTCAAGAAAAAAAATATGACAGGAATAAGTTTGTTTGATGACCCTGTGATTATTAATATTAAGTAAAGCACAAAACGGGTAGATAAATGCTTGTTGGAACTGATTGCCATCATCATAGAGTATGTCAGCTAGGTGGTAGAGTAGATAAAGTGTTGGACGTGGAATCAGGAAGTCCTGAGTTTGAATCCTGCCTCAGATACTTAGTAACTGTGCGACCTTGAGCTAGTCACTTAACCTCTCTCATCCTCAGCTTCTTTATCTATAAAATGAAAATAATAATAGCACCTACCTCACTTGTGAGGATTGAAAGAGATAACATCTGTAAAGCACTTTGCAAACTTTAAAGCATCATATAAATGATGGTCAGGATCATGATCATGATGGTCAGGATGATGATCATGATGGTCAGGATGATCAGGATGTTAGTGATGATCATGATGATGGTGATGATCTAGATGATCATTATGATCTAGATGATCGTGATGATCAAGATGATCATGATGATGGTGATGATCTAGATAATCATTATGATCTAGATGATCGTGATGATCATGATGATGGTGATGATCTAGATGATCATTATGATCTAGATGATTGTGATGATCAAGATGGTCATGATAATCAAGATGATCATAATGACAATAAGGATGATGTCTAACAGTCCAAATAGAGGAAGAATTTTCAATAGATTATGACATCCAGATGCTCTTGCTTACATGTATCACCATGCTAATTGTATATTGTAGAGTATGTATATTCTAGAATATAATCAGCATAGTGTAAAGCCTCCAAAATGAGATCTACAATCATTCCAAAGACTTTGGTCTAGTTATTCTCATTGAAAAAAACCAAGAGGATAAAAAAATTCCCATTATTATGTGCCCTTGGATGTGAAACATTTTGATTGCCTGCATTAGTATCTGTCTTATCGTATAGTACCTATATCTTATCTTGCCTTTAGGAAATTGTTCAGTACTTTTAGTGACCCTAAGACTGTTTCTTCCCGTGATCTGGAAGAAGTGTGGCTTGTAGCCACATGTCTATGTACTGTTTCTCCTGCCTGCCTTGTTCACACTTGGTCTACTTCTGCCAAGCATCCATTCTGGGAGAAGTCTTATTTCCCATTATCTATACGTATCTGACCCAGTGGGACTTAGTTGTAGCAAATATCCCTCCAACATTTCTGACCTGGATTAAGTCTAAATTGAGGTTTCACCATCATTTAAGACGTTAGAACAATGGTCACTCTGTGGTCTCTGAGTTTCCTCCAGAGATGTAGGCCACATTGTCGTCTGCCAGACACCTAGGGGACACGCTGGCCTTTTTCAAGGGGTTTTGGATTTGTTTTTCTTATCAATCTATCAGCACATCATTGGACAGTGTTCTGTCTAGATAGCAGAACTCAGTGACAGCTTTCCGGCTTTGAGCTATTGATGGAAATCTTTGGCTTGTACAAGCTGGAACATAACCTCTGTCTTCTGCAAGCTTATCATCAGTTTACAGGGCTGTGCTGATTCTGCAAAAAGAGGCATAATCTCTATTTTTTGCATTTAGGTTTTAAGAATAGAGTCAAAAGCATACAAGAGTTCCTAGTTGGTGACTTATTCAGGATTTATAGCGGTGTCTGTGTCCCAATGAGTTGAAAGAGTTTCCAGCACATCTGGGGGCATAGTCTAAGACCTGCTTCCAGGTGTCTCGTGATATTGAATTCTTGGGCAGAACTCTAAAAAAGAGTGAATTAAAGTAGAAACATTATAGCCCTGTTTCACTCCATTTCATGATACTATCAATCCTGAAGTGACTGCCTGTACCTGAGTAAATGTCAAGCCAGCCAAAATTCAAACAATTTTTGTAAAATTGATGAATAACATTTTGAGGCCTTGATGGGTTTGCCCTGTTCAGGCAACTGATTGAGAGGTATGCTTCCTTTACAACCACCCCAGAACTGACAGATATCATAGCAACTCTCCCTCCCTCCTCATTGAATTTCTCTTGGTACGTTGTAGGCAAAATGTTCATCAACTGACTTGTCTTGATTTAAGAGGCAACATGATGTCATAGAAAAACTTGACTTTGGAGACAGTGAGCTTCAGTTCTGTTGCTTACTGTGTGACTTCAGGAAAACCACCCTCTCAGCCTCAGTTTCCCTATTTGTAAAATGAGTCCAGACTAATGATCTCTAAGGACCCTTACTGCTTTGATTCTATGTTCCCAACTAAGCTGTTTACAGTATGACCTTAGACAAGTCACTTAATCACTTTGGGCCTCAGTTTCCTAACCTGTAAAACGAGATCAGACTAGATGGTCTGTAAAGACCCCTACTTCTTTAACTCTATGACCTTAGCTAAGTTATTTACTAGCTGCATGACCTCAGGCAAGTCACAGCTACCTGGGCCTTGATTTACTCATTGGTTAAAGTAAAAGGTTAGATTTGTTTCTAAGATCCTTTCCAGCTCTAAATGTAATGATGCTGTGATTCCGTATCTCAGTGCTGCATTCTAGCTCAGACCCTATATCTCCCCATCCCCTATTGCCTAGTTTTGTATACTTCTCACTTTTCACTGAGCAGTTCTGGGCAGGAGCTCTGGTACAGGCTGATAGTGGCAGCATTAGAGATGGTAGAGGAAAAAGGGGGGAGTAGCGCTTTAAGACTGTTTCTCCTATACCTCCATATCCCTTCTTCTGACTCCACCAGCCCCAGCATTGACATTTTAGTATCATCTTCAGGCCCCATCCCAGGGATGGGGAATCTGTGGCCTCAACTCCATATGTGGCCCTTTAGGTCCTCAAGTGTAGCCCTTTGAGTGAATACAAACTTCCTTCATTGTTTGTTCTGTGAAGTTTGGATTCATTCAAAGGGCTACACTTGAGGACCTAGAAGGCCACATGTGACCTCAAGGCTGCAGGTTCCCCACCCCTGCATCCTATCTCCTTACTTCCTTACCAGTGGAGGGACCCCTCTACCTCTGAGCCCCCTCCCACAACTCTATCTCCTTATAACAAAATATCCAGACTAGCCTGAATTCAGGTTTCTTAAAATCTAAATAGATCAAGCTTATTTTAATCTCTTATGTACAAAACCCTGCCATTAGCACATATGTAAGATCTGGCCCAAAAAAAATGGGAAGCTTTGAGGAAGACATATACAGCAGCTACCACTCCCTGGGGAAAGTTCTCTCCAATGGGAAGCAAACTACAGAAGCTATTCAAGCATCTCCGGGCTGTGAGAATTCCTTCTCCCATTGCCTGTCAGGTCAGTGAGATAAGAAGTAGTGTCCACAATTCTGCTATAGCCAGGAGAGATGGACTGTTGGTATTCCAAGCTGAAACTCTGGAATTTCCCAATAATGCTTGAGGTCTAGGTTAGATTAGCACAATCTAAGTTATAGGCACATGTGGATCTAGACATTCTTTTACGGACTGGCCTGAGTTTAGGCACCACTGCACACACGCAGATGTATTCAAGGTGCCAAACCTATTACTGAATTTTTGAAACATGGCCTCTTCAAAAATTCGGGGTATCCCACCTTCCAGCAAAAATCCCAGGTGCTGGCCCATTACAGCCACATAGTATTTTCAGGGCACCTTTAAAGAAATCATCTTCGTCTCAGTCATAAAATGAGTAACTCACATAAATGACAAGATCCTGAAGGTAGCAAAGATGTAGGGCAGATTCAAATCAACAATTAATTTGTAGCAGTTTCAAGAATAGGATATCATTGTAAAATACCTATAAGATTAGATTGGGCTCAGACTTTCTGCATCTACAGGATACATTGACAGGTGCTGTCCAGCTTCAGTAACAAAACAAAACAAAGGGAAACCTCCCCCTTCTCCAAAACCTCTTCCATTGGTCTTTTATAGTGCACCAGCACCATCTGCTGGATGAAATCCACGAAATGCCCAGAGCCTTCTGAGCCCTGGAAGCCAGAGCCTCAATTTGCCTGTAGCTCCAGAGGGGTGGGTTGCTTTTAATTGTTCTGAGCACCAAAATAGGTTTCTAACCTCAGAATATTGTTGAAAGGGTACAAATAAAGTGGATATTTCCAGAACCAAGTAGTGAAGTGGCAGCACACTAAATAGTGTGTACCCACTTGCCTGTCTGGGAGCAGATTGCCAAAAAAATGCACACCTCTTTTGCCCATGGGTGAGCCACATTTCGGGGTGCACAATCTGTTTCAATTCCATTTTCCCCCTTACATGCACTTCCTTTTTGCCTGTTTCCTCACTCCTGTTGTTGTCTCTACAATGCATCCTACATTGAGTTAACAGGCTCAGTATCTCAGGGTTAAAAACGATCCTCTTCAAAGAGATTTTAAAGGAAGAGAGGAAAAATGCTAAGCTTAAACATTCCCTTTCCCAGAGCAATTGTGAGAATAGAAAGCATGGGCTGTAGGACCCTGTGACACTGTTGTTGGGTTTTTTTTTTCAATGACTTTCATATTGTTAACTGATTAAAATTATGAGGAAGCTATGAGTTTCTGGGACCTTGCTTCCATTCACTGCTTTTGACCTCTACTACAACCATCCAAAGATACTTAGGAACAAAAATTTTAAAATGTTCCTAGTTACAAAATAATAGAATCGCACAATGGCAGGGCCAAAAGGGACCTCAGTAACCATCTTGTCCAAGAATCCCCCTTAAAACATACCTGACTGGGGCAGCTAGGTGGAGCAGTGAATAGAGGACAGGCCCAGGAAGTCAAGAGGACCTGAGTTCAAATGCAACCTCACATACTTAACACTTACTAGTTCTGTGACCTTGGGCAAATCACTCAACCCCAATTGCCCTGCCTCCCCCCTCCAAAAAGACAAAAAAAAAAATCCATACCTGACAGATAGATCTCCAATCTTTGCTTGTACGTCCTGAAGTAGCTGGTTCTTCTTTGAGATTGTCCTAATGTTAGGAAGTTTTCTTGTTGTTTATATATAAAGCCTATAAATGTTCCTCTTTGCAATTTCTACACATCATTTCCATTTCTGCCCTCTGGAGTCAAGAATAAGTTGACATTCTCTTCTACATTCAGCTGAAGTCAAAGATGGGGCCGATCATGGTGTCATGGCCTAGCATCCAAAGCAAGCTAAGGGTTCTGTAATTTGCTGAACATAAATTCTAGAACGTTAAAGCTGAAAGGGGTCGAGATCTAAGAGTAAAATCTTTTCGTTGCGCAGATAAGGAAACTGAGGCCAAGGGAGCACAGACAGGATCATAGATTTAGCACTGGAAGGGACATTAGAGGTCATCCAATCCATCTCCCTCATTTTACAAGTGAAGAAACTGAGGCCAACAGACATTAAATGGCTTGTTAAGGGTCACACAGTCACTAAATGTCTGAGATAGGATGTAAACTCATGTCTTCTGGGTTCCAAGTGCAGAACTCTATCCACTATGTTACCAAAAACAGTTAATGGTGAAGACTGCAAAATGGGCCCCATATAAGAGCAGCCTTTGCAGCTCAAGTTAATGTGGATAAAGTATGTATGGGGTTAAACTCACAATAAATATGAGCTCATTTGATGTAGGAACTACATTTGATTTATACTCCCATATTTCTTAGAAATTCGAGGACAGGGCTCTACACTTTTCAGTTGCATCAGCTACGTCATTAGAATTGCACATTTTGGTTTAAAAAAAAACAGATGCAAAAAACGTTGGGAAAGTTATGGTGTTCCTGGTCATACTCTGTCTTCGGGTTTCTTTAACTTGAATACCAGATAAGTCTATTCAAATGCTTATGGAAGAGTAGAATTATTTTCTCCCTTCATCATGAGCCAAGTTGCCATCACCTCCGAATAAGTGTCAGCGAGCTATCTAGTACCTTTCTGGTATCTCAGAAAAGGATCTGTTATCACTACAATTGGACATAAATGTAATATTCACTGCATTCAGCACCAGTCTCTTGTTCTAGCTGACTGAAACATATTTAGGGAAAATAGCCAAACATAATTTCCTATAGAGCTCCAACCAGATTGAACTGGCCCAACACCAGATTGAAGCCATTTAAAACTACACACTCCAGTTAGATTCGATTGTCACATTGTTATCTATCTCACAAACGATGATACTTTCAATCTCTTGCTTTTGAGAATGTGAAATGGTTCCAACTTTGCTAAATCGAATACTCCAAAGAAGTAATAAAGGGGTTTTTTTTCCTATGTCCAGTAAAAACAATTATATTCGGCTTTGTCTTTAATGTAAGTTAAGCCCCCAAAACTAAATTCAACTATCTCAGCTTCATGGTTTAAATGGCTTTTATGGAAATAGATGGATTTCCTTGTATCCCACTGAAATTAATCAATCAAAAAATGCTTATTAGTTGTCCAGAAAAAGCAAGATGCTCTGAAAAATGTCTTTCATTTCCCCTTCATCTTATTCCTCTGATTTATCCCCCCCAAAAAAAACACGGGAAAAAGACTAAACCTTAGTAGCATACGTGTTGTGTTGCTTATGTTATCATTAGTCTACCACAGAGATTCTCAACCTGAGGATCCCCCAGAGTATGAGAATCTTGTCAAAAGGGTACAGGAAATATTTGGTAAATCACTATATTTTTCTATTGAAATATTCCAAAATATGGAATAGATGGAGAAAAAAATTTTGTTTGGAGAGAGTACAATTTTATGATAATAAAAATGTTATCACATACCAAATAAAGTTTCCTTTGTAGAAAAAATAGTCTTTTTTTTTTTCATTTTTAATAACAATAATTGAGTCAGGTGGTGGTGCTATTGGTAGAACACTGGGTCTAGAGTCAGGAAGACCTAAGTTCAAATCTAACCTTATATATACTACTAGCTATATAATCCTGGGCAAGTCATGTAACCTGTTTGCCTCAGTTTCCTCAACTGTAAAATGGGGAGAACAGTAGTATCTACCTCTCAGAGTTGTTGTGAAGATCAAGCAAAAAATTTATAAAAAGTACTTAGCACTGTGCCTGGAACATAGCATGCACTAGATAAATGCTTATTTCTCTGTCCCCCTACCTCCCTTGTGTACATATACTTGGACAATTCTAGAATTTATTCTTTTTCATATAGAATAGGGGATGCAGGAAAGTACATGTCAGAGAGAAGACTTGAAACCAGTTCTTTAAGATTCTGAGACTTCTTTTATATCTACTGAACCAAGTAGCCTGGTGGTATTATCATCGTCATCGTCATCATCATCATCACCATCATCATCATCATCATCATCATCATCATAAGAAGTGATAACTGAAGCAATCTACATGCTATTGTTCTTTTTCATGTTTGGTTCTTTTTCTTTCTTCCCATTGTTCACTCCATTGGTCACAACCCTTCTATACAACCAGACTAATGTCCAGTGTGAAAGTATCTGCAGATCCTATACTTGATTGTATGCCACCATGGTGGTGGGAAGAGGGAGGGGAGAAAATTTGAAACTCAAGGGATTGTGGAACTGAATCTTACAAACTAAAAGTAAATAAATCAATTTTAAAAAATAAAAAATTATAATAATAATAATGACAAAATTGATGCGGTAATTTATAATCTGCAGAATGATTGTTGAATTCCATTAAGGCAGAGTTGGCCTTAGCCCTCATGTAACCCGTAGTCATTCAGCCCTAAGATGTCTCAAGCCTCATCCTTGTATTCTTAATTTGACAGTCTGTTCCTATAGCTGGGGTCAGATCTAGGGAACTTGCCAGTTTCCTGAGATGTGTCCAAAAATGAGACACACTGCCAAGTTTTTTTAAGCATCTATTAAGTGCCCACTATGTGACAAGTACTGTGCTAAGCACTTTATCAGTATTATCTCATTTGATCTTCAAAATAACCCTGGCAGGTAAATGCTATTATTATTATTATCTCAATTTTAAAGTGGAGAAAACTGAGGCAAAGAGAAGTTAAGCCACTTATCCAGGATCACCTGGAAAGTGTATAATGCTAGATTTGAACTCAGGTCATCCTGACTCCAGGCCCAGTTCTCTAAGTAGGAAATTGCCTATAAATAGCCATCACAATGGCAAATGGGAGGTGGGCTTCCAGGTCTCTGCTGGATTTTCCTTCAAGTCTTATAATGTCAACCTAATGTATATCTTTTTCCACAACTTTACAAGTTTGGTGCTTTTTGTTTTATAAAAATAGATATTTTCAAGCACAGAATTACTTCCCACCCATAATAAAACCATGGGGTGGGGTATCTCAGAGCAGAGAGATAGAGGAACATCAGGACAGAACATTGTCTACCCTGTCAGATATAGTCACTGGATTGGATGTTTTTCCTGGATTGTTTCTGCCACAAGGGAAGATTCTATCTGGGGATGCAAAGACAAAAGGCATCAGAATATGAGGAGTTACCATCGCAGAAAAAAACTCACAGAACCTCGCTCTAGAGCCAAGGAACTCTCCTGAAGAAAACAGTGTAAAGAGATGACAAGTCAAACTAGAATCCTGGGCCAAAAGGCCAGCCATGGCCATTGAGCAGCATCCCAAACATGACCCATCCTTCCCAGCATCAAGCTTTTTCCTTATAAACATTGTTTCAAGGAGGAACACTCAAGTGAATTAATTCCCTGAACATAGAGCAACCAGGGAAAGCTGAAAAGGAATTGCCCTCAGCTGACCAGACGCTAATGCCAGTGAGTCCAAACTAGGTAAGGTACCATGTAAATACGTCTTGCAAATCACAGCTGAAACAATTTCACATGCAAGATCATCCCTCCTTATTAAGAAAAAAAAATACAACACAACACCCACAACTCTAGCCGTTTATAATTACCCCTCAATCAAGGCAATTTTGTGATTTAAAAGAATACTTAATTTGGGGAGAAAAAAAAGGCTTGGCATTGCACCAACAATCAGCAAACGTCTTGGCATCCATTCAGATAGCATCCACCAGCACTGGCAGTAATTCCTCTCGTTACAGTGTTTACATGCACATAAATCAGAATCAGGTGAATTTACAATATACAGTGCACTGTCACACTGACAGCAGGTAATGGATTGTCAAAAGGGTTTGGGGGATCATGGTGGGAAGGGGTTTTGTTTGTTTTCTGAGTGTATATCTCAGAGCTGCTGGATGACATTCCACAGTATTTTTTCCACTTTCAGAATTCATTGCCAAGGTCATCAACGACCTGTTACTCTCTCCTGCTTTGTCTGAAGCCTAAATTTAACTTTCATACCATTCTTATTTTTTTAACCATGTTTCCAACAAATGATACTTTTTTTAAAAAAATGAGAGTTAAGAGTTTTCCAAGGCTGAAGTTCTCCATGTTGAAGTGAGGAGATAGGATGTTGCAGGGTTCTCATGCTCGGCTGTACATTTCATACTTCAGGCTAAAATATCAGCATTCGAATTCTTTTTCTTCTTGCAAAGCCTGCAATTTCCAGGTGCACTTCAAACAGACTCAGAAAAAGATATCCCACTTGACTACCTAAATTCCCATCCTATCCTTCTCATAGGATCCAAGCAGCCACCACATTAAGCACAAAACTCACGTGGCCAAGGCAGATCTGAACAAGGAAATCGGTAACAAGCAGATAGGCAGAAGGTAATTTCTGATTAAGTTAATTTGATTATAATTAGAGCTAGAGCACGCTGAAATATCTCTTCCAATGATTTTTCTTAGCCTATTATTCAGGGGAAGTCATATGATATGCAATCTGGGTCACAAAGTATATCATTTCATAAATGAGTGTTTACTCTTTTGTAGGTAAGGTCCTGGAGGTAGGGGGGAGAGTAAGAAATGATAGGGAAGAAGGGGGAAGGGAAGAAAGCTAAATCCCATCCTGGCTCTGGCAGCAATGGGGATTGTCCAATTTGATCAGATTTACTGAGCAAACTTGTTTCTGAGTCAAATTTCTAAAGAAGTCACTGAGAAACATGGTGGTGGGGAGCAGGGGGAGGAAAGCGGCAAAGTTCTTTTAAGAGCAGAATTGTCATTAGACATAAGGACACCTAAAAATTAAAAATAGAATGGGATCAAAATTAAGGACACCTATGTAATTAAGCACGCCTACTCCATGTACTAAGTAACACACTCTTCAGAGTCAGGGATTAGCCAGCATCCACTTTGTGAGTGTCATAGCCTGTGCGATTTTGAGAGGATGATCCAGAAAGTTGTGAGTGCACAGAGCAGGCACACACCTGAAACAGGCAGAACTGCCGTGTTCATGGAGGGAGCCTAAGCAATCTATTCTGAAGTGTTCCAGCTGAAAACATAGATCTCCAGAGAGCCACGGGAAGTAGTGTGTTTATAGAAAAGTGTAAGTCAAAAGGTTGTCCGCGTACAGACTCACTTTGGAGACTTAATGATCTTTTTGAAGCATGATGAAAATAGTACTGAGAATGCAAGGGTTTGAACAAGCTTTTGTTGGTCCCCCCAACTACATTCTTCTCTCCCTCCCCCACTCAGGATCCTTGAGTTCAGAGGACTCCAGAAATGGGAGTCATCAGGTCCAACACCCCACCCCCACTTGTTAGATGAAGAAACTGAAACCAAGAGAGGATAAATAATTTGTCGAAGGTAATACGGGCAACAAGTGGCAGAGATTAAAGGAAGGAAAAAACGGAAAGCAGCATTAAGTAAGCTTCGACTACATACCGGATATTATGCAAAGTTCTTTACACGTTTTATCTCATTTGATCATCCTAACAACTGTGGGAGGTAGGGGCCATTACAACCCTCATGTTACAGTTGAGGAAACTGAGGCAGACAGAAGTTAAGGGCTTTGCTTAAGGTCACACCAAGAGTAAATGTCTGAGACTGGATTTAAACTCAGGACTTCCCGACTCCAGGCCAAGAGCTCTACACACTTACTACAAATTGGACTTAAATACTGGGCTGAAAGAGATTTCAGAGGCTATTTTGTCCAACCTTCTCATTTTCCATATGAAGAATATGAAGCCTAGTGACTTGCCCAAGGTAACACAGCTGGTAAGTAGTATAATGAGTAGGAGGAGGAGGAGGAGGAGGATGATGATGATGATGATGTTGATGATGTTGACAATGTTGATGATAGCTAATACTATGTGCCAGGCACTATTCTAAGTACTTTGCAATTTTTGACTTATTTAATCCTTACAACAACCCTGCAAGTAGGTACTATTTCCTCATTTTACAGCTGAGGATTTGAACTCAGGTCCTCTAATTCAAAATCCACTCTTCTTTCCACTATATAACCTCTCCAGTTGCTTTACTGGCACCCCACTGCCTTCATTGTCATCAAAATGCACCAGCTGTCACCACAAACACCCTCCTTCCATACCTCGAATGTTCTCCCTCCTGACCTCTACTTCTTAGTTTGGCTTTCTTCAAAACAGTTTAAATCCCATCTTCTGCAAGAGGCCTTTCCTATATCACACACACACAC
>CM053588.1:222071214-222126360 GCA_028646515.1 Pseudochirops corinnae
AGAAGTTCTCCATCATTTTCAATCTCACAATATTGATATTATAACAACTGAACAATCCATCACAAGCCTTGCCCCTCTACCAACGCTGCAATCCTAATGGATGTTATCAGTGTTCATCCTCATCACCAAACTGTGGAGCAGTGGAGGTACTCTGAAGACTCTGAACTTGACTCTGGCTCCTACAATCCTCACTAGGGCTGTAGACTCTACTCTGGTTCCTACCTTGGATCCATCCAGACTTCCACTTGTTTTAATCTTGCTCATGTTCCCAGCATCCAGTCGCTATGGTAAATAGTTTTGTTTTGTTCCAGACTCCAGATACAATTGTGTTAAGTTCTACCCTTATAAAAACATAGAAACTCTCTCCACTGAAACTTATTAGCCACTCATCCATAATTGATAATAGTTTTAGAGAATTTGGGGGATGTGTCAAGGAATTGGAGCAACTAGGTGAGCCAGTGGATAGAGCATTGGGCTTAGAATCAGGACCACTTACCTTCACAAGTTCAAATCTGGCCTCAGACATTTACTACCCCTGTGACCCTGAGCAAGTCACTTTACCCTGTGTGCTTAAGTTCGTTATCTGTAAAATGAACTAGAGAAGGAAATGGCAAACCACGCCAGTACTTTGCCAAGAAAATCCCAAAATGACCAAATACTTAAACCAAATTTTACAATAAGGTACTGTAAACACCCCATAAAAGAGAAAGAAAATATTTAGACTTCTTCTCTGATCTTAAGGGAAGGCCAAAATTTTTTTACAGATTTTCCAGATCAAGGGGGCAGCACATCCATAACTCCCATGATGTGGAAGGGATAAATGTAGGTCTCAGGCAAGTATGCATTCACTCACTGACCAGTGAAAGTTATTTCCAGGATAGAGAGCCAAGCCAAGTGAATTAATAATAAGAACAACAAGTTTTATATAGCATTTCCCTCTGAGCTCTCTTATATTTCTAAATCTATGATCCCATGACACGCGATATAAGGAATAAACACTTATATAGTGCCCATGTGTCAGTTACCATGCGAAGCAGTTGTACAAAAAATCTTATTTTTTTATCTTTACCACAACCCCATGAGGTAGGTGTTATTATTATCCCTACTTTACAGCTGAAGAAACTGAGGCAGAGGTGAAGTGACTTGCCCAGAGTCACACAGCCAGCAAATGCCTGAGGCTGAATTAGAACTCAGATCTTCCTGACTCTAGTTCCAGCGCTCTTTCCACTGTACCATCAGCTGCTTCTGTGCCACATAGTAGAGAGATCACTGGACTTGGGATCAGGAAGATATGGATTAAAATCCTACCTCAAACATTTACTAAAATGTGATCCTGAGAAAATCACTTGTCTGCTCTGAATCTCAGTTTCCTCATCTATAAAATGGGGGTATTGTCACTTACCTCACAGGATTGTCTTAAAAATCAAAGGAGATAATGGATGTTCAGCTCTTAGCAAATGCTGAAGCATGATACATGTATGTATGTGTGTGTGTTCTTATTAACTCTGTCAATGTTTTGCTTTAAAATTAAAGACACCAGGGTTCAGTGCGGTTAAGTAACTTGACCACTGTCACATACTAAGTGAAAGAGCTGGGCCTCAAACTTGTTCTGACTCTAAGTTAGTATTCTTTCTGTTAAAATATACTGCCTATAAAGGGGAAAAACCCAGAAAGCTCCCCCTTTGTAATGTGGTACTGATTTCGAGCAAAGCGATCTGTATGTTGGGTAGCTGGGGAAAAGAAACATTTGAGGAAAGTTCAGTTGTTATGATACCAATATAACCAGAGACACCTCCCATTGGTACCTAACTATTAAAAGGATAATGGTAAAAGCAAAAATTTCCTTAAGAATCCCAAAATACAGGATCACATTTTCTTTCTGTGAGAAAATTATAATATTGAAAAGCAATTAACTGAATCACTTTCAGAAATATTCTTATATTTGTGTTTTAACTTATTACTTCCTCATATTAATGGTTGAAATCAAGTTATTGTGAGAAATCAAGACAACCAAGATGCCCATTTCAACAATCCAATTTTCACTTATAGACTAAATATCTGAAACTAGGGCAATGAGCTATTTCACAATGAAAAACATGAAACCATATTGCAATAAAACTAGAACAAGATGCAATAGAGAGATAATATTTGGAGCCAGACACTTATACTCTATTACCTTCTGTGCCAAAATAGTTGGAGTTATTCAGAGTGGGTAGTTTGAAAAGACTTCGCCTAATTTTCCTGATATCCCCAAATTCTAGTGCCTTCCCCCCCAAAAAAAGATCACCTTGTATTTATTTTATATGTGCTTCACATAAACTTATTTATGTACCTTTGTTCTCCCCTCTTAGACTGTTTCTTTTTCTTTTCTTTTGTTTGTATCCCTGGTGACTAGCACACAGTAGCTGCTTAATTATATTTGTTGATTGATTTAAAATCATAAGCATCAGAGCTGGATGGTCCAAATGGATTATAAAAGATTGAGCAGATATAAAACCCACACCTAGAACTACATAATTCATTATGGTTCCATGGAAAGAGTGCTGTTTCTAGAACCAGAAAACCTGGGTTTTTACCTTGAATTTGCTAATTCCTGTGCAGCATCAGCCAATCACTTCCCTTCTCTAGATCCCAATTTCCTGGTGTATACAGGGGGGTGTTAAGTGGGTTGGACTGCATGACCTTTATGGTCCCTTCTACTTCTAAAGCTGTGATACTGTGATCTCATTAAATGTGGAATGTGAGCCCCTTGAAAGTGCTGCTCCAATCCTAAATGGATTCCCAACCCTAAATTTATTCCCAATGCTCTTTAACTTGGTACACTAATTGTTTTTTATTGATTTTATCCAAAGGAACTGCAGTCAAAAGAGAGTGCAAGAAGCATATGTAGTATGTCCTTAGACCAGGAGCGCTTAACCTTTTTTGTGTCCTGCATCCTTTCAGAAGTCTGGTGAAACCTATGAACCCCTCCTCAGAATAATATTTTGAACTACACAAGGTTACAAAGGAAACCAACTGTATTGAAACAGAGTTACTGATTTTTGAAAACTATTCAAAGATACCAGGTTCTCCGAGCGACTGAAGTTGATTCTAATATATTGACACTTCCCCCAGCCTGCTGAGATATTTAGTCAAAGAGAGGGAACAGAACTGTTGCATCTTTGGCTAGACCAGCTTATATATGTTGGTTGGATGAGATATTGAAGTGATAGTGAAGGTGGAAAGATCAGGGGAAGATGGGAGGAGTGATACACCTGTGTAGTCACTGAGGCTCATGTGATTTTCCCCTTGTGATTGCCTTCTATAGATTGTTCACAGGTGTCAATTCGGGTTTTCATAGTTATGTGCTTGCAAGGCTCTAGAACAGAGTTGAGGAATTGGTGGCCTCCAGGCCACATGTGATCCTCTTGATCCTCAATTGCAGCCCTTTGACTGAATCCAAACTTCACAGAATAAATCCCTTTAATAAAAGGATTTACTCTGTAAAAACTTGGAGTCAGTCCAAAAGCCACACTCAAGGACCTACAAGGCCACATTGGCCTCAAGACTGGAGCTTCCCCGAATCCCTGATCTAGAGGCCAAACCTAGCATACACCAGACTGGGGCAACTGAGCAACAATGAAACTGGACAGATTCAACCTAAAACTACCTATCTCATCATACTAGCTGATCTTATACCCCTTTCTCTGTCACAGAGGAGAAGTACGCAGTGTACTTCCTGTATGCCCCTCCCCATCCCCCAGCCTGAAGCAGATAATATATTCAGCATTAGATGAGGTACGGGGCAGCATAAATACTTAAACATACATCATTGCCTCCATATTGAGCTAATTCCCAGCAATCTACCAAATCTTGGTTTAGCTGTTAGCCAGAACTAGGAACTCCTCATCTACCCTTCTGATGGACCTTCCCCTACTCTTTCTACCTCTGGGATTGATAATAAAATTATTATATTGTATAAAGTGACAGTTGCCTGCATTATGGCTCCATTTTGAGTCCCTTGGATTCTGAATTGTAGGACACTTATACTGAAGTTCCCTTTCTAGACACCATTCCCTGTTGCTTTGTGCCAATCAACAAGTCTTCCCAATTCCTCCAGGAATCCCTTCCCACTTTATTCTACCTTTCCATTGAGTGCTATGAAAACCCTTCTCTTCTCAACAAACTGTCCTTTACCTGTGCCTTCTCCCAGGAATTACTAGCATAGGATCATAGAGATAGAGATAGAATAGACCCAGTAACCTCTATATTTTATAGATAAGGAAATTTTGACCCAAAGGGATTGAGTGACTTACCCAAGGTCGCATGGGCACCATCAAAGATGGGATCTGAACCAGGACTTCAGGCACTTTCCATTGTGCTGAAGTGTATGTGTATATTTTATATTGAACTTTCTATGTTTCTTTCCCAATAGAATGTAACCTCTCTCCAGGCAGGGTCTAGTTCTTTTTTGTCTTGTTTCCCTAGTGTCTAGCACATAATGTGCTTGCTAAATTAAATAATTTTATAATGACCTCTTTCACACATACCCATGGGAATATTTTTTTTACTTCTTTAATTGGAATTAATTTTATGTGAATTTTGTTTTGTGAATTAGAGGAATTTTTAACTATTTCCTCAAATCACTGGAAGTTGTAATAACTAGTTTACTGAAGGATAAATTAGACTATGAAGAGGCAGAGAGTTGGAAAAAATAAAAGACTTGACTTACTCAAATGCACTAAATTTTAAAGGAGAAATTTGAAAGGAATGTGCATCTTTCTCATGTAATTTGACATTACTGGTTGCTAAGCATTGCTTTTTCTGCCCAGAATTTCCAAACTACATGAAGAATATGTAATAAAGTATTCTAAGAAATAAGATTGCAGCACATCCATGACTACAATTTATAATAAAGACCCTCGTACTCCCAACACAATTGTGATAAGGAAAGGTTAAGATGTCTTTCAACAAACAAAATGAAACCATTTCAACATTTGGATACTTTTGAGCAATCATTTCTTAATGAAGCAGATTCTCTCCAGGTCTTGAGTCACTCTCTAGGGCAGCATTACACAAATTGTTTTCTGTAAAACCCCAGGGTACTGTGAAGTAGTCCAAAGACTTTCATAAAGAAAGAAACTAAACCATCAGTTCATCCATTACGCTGAACTTCTTCAATATTGAGTACATTTTGACAGTACAGAAAATCATTTGAGACTGGTCCAAATTATGTGGCTGAAAAGTTGGCTTCTTACTAATCCAGAATC
Source organism: Pseudochirops corinnae (assembly GCA_028646515.1). Taxonomy (NCBI): domain Eukaryota; kingdom Metazoa; phylum Chordata; class Mammalia; order Diprotodontia; family Pseudocheiridae; genus Pseudochirops; species Pseudochirops corinnae. The sequence goes on from CM053588.1 coordinate 222,076,464, forward strand.
AGTTCTTGAATAAACTGAATGATTTATCATGCACAACTAGTCAACTGATCATAGACAGTCCAAGGGCTATTAGGGCAGCTAGGTGACACAGTGGATAGAGCACCAGGACTGTAGTCAGAGAGGCTCATTTTTGTGGGTTCAAATCTGGTGTCAGACACTTAGTAGCTGGGTGATCCTGGGTAAGTCACTTAACCCTATCTACCTGTAGCAGCAAGCACCCTAGCATACCCAGGATGGCTGCTAGCACAGTTTCTTTGATCTGCTTTTCTAAAGGAAAGCAACTTAAAAAGGGTTAACAATCTTACTTTAATCAATCAAACATATATCATTTACCCAGTTCAGGGGGAAAAGTCAGCATCCTAAACTTCAGAGAATACAAACAGAACTTACAAGACAAAATAACACAATTCAGCAGACAGGGCTTCTAGCTGTTTGACCATTACTTCCATACCTAGTTAGTCACCAGAGAAAGAAGCACCAGCATCTGGATTTTCAAAGCCAGGGGGCTCAATGGCTGCCCACATCTGGCCAAATCACACAACTCTTCCCCAAGTGAGCCCCAAAGCAAAACCTCACATTAGGGTATATATAGCTTTCTCCAGGGTCAGAGAACATCACAACCCTCATGATCCACTTGACTACAAAGTAATGAAAGTTGTGCCTTCCTGAAAAACAAATTCCCACCACAGGCTCCAGGTGACCACATGCAGCCTATTAGGGGGTAGAGTATATTTTCAAATCAGGAAAGGTCCTCAAGTTCAATTTAGGCTTACTAAGGGGCAGGGAAGATCTTCACATTTCTATTACCATTACACTACTGCAGTTTCTTCAACTGTAAAATTAGCTGGAGTAGGAAATGGCAAACCACTGTAGTATCTTTGCCAAGAATACCCAAATGGGATCATGAAGAGTCGGAAGGACTGAAAATAACTAAACATCAACAATAAAGTAATACCCTGGCACTCACAGAATATTAAAAGAGCTATAAGAAACATCCAGCTTATTGTACAATTCCTTTATAAGGATTTGTGGAAGAAAATGGACAAGAATGGCACAGGATGAGGAAGCAAGATTAGCTTGGTCTTCCCTTTTAGAGGGAATATAGAAAGACAGATAGATAGATATGTGTGTGTATGTATATATGTGTGTATACACATATACACTTCCATATACAAATATACACACAGATATACACAGACGCACATATATACGTATATATGATCATAGATGTACAAAAGTATTAAGCAATGCCCTTTAAACCATTCATGACATGAAAGAGGTTCTTAGAAAACTGGTGTCAAATTATCACATAAATCATATTGGGTAACAATTTTTTTTTAAGTAATTGTCTACTTCTAGCAAACTTACAAGGACATTTACACATTTCACAAATTTTAAAAATAACACTCAAAACTTTTAAGCTAAATGTGATGAACTGAAGCAATTCCCCTCCCCAAATCTTGGCTTATTTAATTAAAATGGAAAAACCGGAATCATTATGAAGCATTTTACCAGGTGAAAGAGTGTATCTGCTACTGCAGCCGTTCTCAAAGTGTGACCTGGAGGTCCCTAAAACCTTTTCAGGAGACCTGAAAAGTCAAAATTATTTTCACAATATTACAAAAATGTCTTAATTTCAAATAAAATTAATATGGATTGATATGACCACATAAACAAAAGTTCTTTTGAAGTCCTCAATAATTTTTAAGATTGTAGAGGGAGTCAGAGCAAAGAGTTTGAGAACCACTATTACGATAACACCTCAAAGTTTCTTCAGCATGGGCACTCCCTCCACCAGTGCAAATTAAAACCCATCAACATTATCTCATCCTGTTTGATTTTTCTCTATTTCCATAAATTCTACATAAGAGCTACATAACAGCAGACTCTTTTTAATATTTTGTGGATACCAATAAAACATCTACCCACTTGTTATGCATCTCACACTCTCAGTATAGGACCAGTCTACCTCCTTTCCAAAATATATATGTACATATATGTATACATGTATGTATGTATATATCTGTATCTATATATACAAACACACATATGTTACTGAGAAGTGACGGGTTCAATTATACAAAGGAATGGGCTTGTCCTGGCTTATTCATCTTGACAACCACTTAATCCGTGTACCCTTACTCAGAGTTAAATCTACTTTCATTATAAGGTTTTTCATTGGTGTGAAATGTTTCACAATAATGAATATATATATATACATATATACACACTTATTCATATGTAATATATAACTTAAAGATAAAACTGCACTAAAACTTTTGGATCACATATTTAGGAATATCCAAAAATAGTATATTCAACATTCATCTTACATTGCCCTTTGGCTCCTCTGTAATTGGGATACCTCTGAAACCATGTCACTCTGTGATTCACAACCACATAACATTACCAAGAAAATACACTTGTTTTAAAACCCTGGAATTTTGCTAAAATGAGTAGAATGGGAGCTCCAGTAAGTGTTGCATATTTTCTCTAATACAGTCTATCTGTATTGGCTGTTCATATTTAGTTTGGGGCCTGCTTGATTATCCATCTACTGCTTCTATAGATACATGCACTGAAAGATTAATTCAATGGATTGCTCATGCAACTACGAGTCATCATCTAAGCAATAGAATTTCTTCACCCAAATATTTTGTGGATGACATTGAACTAGGAGACAGATGCTCAACAAAGATATTCACCAATGTCATGGAGAATTCTTGGACAGTTAAAATGGAAAAGGAATTCCCTTTTAATGAAAAGTTTCTGCAGATATTCTTATTTGTGACTGCTATCATGTTAATTATATCAAAGCCCAGAATATAACAGGATCTTCTAAAGACTAGCCACAGCTACTGCGGGAAAAAAAAGAATGGTCTGGGCATCCATACATGCATTCAGTATTATTTTTGCTTATAAGTGTCTCATTGATAACAAAAACCACATCACCACTGAATAATTGATACAACTTTGCTCACTGAGACTAAAATTGAACCCCCAAAAATGACTTTTTAAAGATCTGTTTTTTTAATGTGGTGTCATTAAAAATAAGCATTAAGAAAATCAGTTTAAAGGATCTTAGTAGAAAAATTCCATACTAAATTGTTAAATTGAAGAGTTCAAACACTGTAAAAAGGTACTGAGTAGCATCCTGTGAGTAGACTCTTTATAAAGAATTACAGATGGGAGAACTAAAAAGGACTTTGGCAAAAACACCTCATTTGACAGACGAGAAACTAAGATCTAGACAAGTGACTTGCCCAAGTTTACACAAGGAGTCAGTAGCAGAACCTGACCTAGAATGAGTTTCCTACTCCCAGTCCTTGCTATTTCACCTAAAAGTGCATTAATTCTTTCCGGACACCCCAGTGTTGTTCTCCAAGCTACAATAGTAATGGTAAGAGATTACTAGATTATAGTCTCTTGACACTGAGATAGTGGAATGAGCCACCTTGTCATATAAAGTTTCAAAGTGCTGACTATCAATGAATGTGACATAAATTTAGCCATGTAACTAACAGCCATGTCCTTACACCACCATTCAGTAACAATGTTGAAAAGAATACCTTCAAAGCTATTTCTTCAAGTGTTACGTGATTGTTCATTTTCCATGTCAGGATTCTCTGACCGTACTTTCAGTTTTTTAGTGTTGTTACAGAGCCTCATCATTTCATCAATCAGAGCTATTCTATGTGCTGAAATGCTGACAAATCCAGCTGCTTTGTCACTTATAATCAATTTCGTTAATTTTTCTACTTTCTGCCCCAATTAGTGCCCTACTTTTGGGACTGCTTGATGATTTGACATTACCTACTATCTGCACATTAATAATCAAATTGCAAATTGCTTTGTCCTTGACATTAAAGGCCCCTTCTCTTTACCAGATCCTTTTGGTTTCATGCACGTTCCCTTCTTAAGCTAAATTACATTGTGCCCTGCTGTGAAGCAAAGGGTTCAATTGTTGTACAAAGGAATGGACTCGTCCTGGCTTGTTCATCTTGACATCCACTTAATCCATGTGCCCTCACTCAGAATTCAATCTACTTTCATCTTAAGGCTTTTCATTACAGTGAATTTTTTCAGCTCATTGCCTAAAACACTTCCTTGAAATGTTGTTTACCTGGATTTAATCCCCATGCTTTCTAAAAGCATCAGATATGCTCCAGGTTTCTTGACTCTGAACAAAATGTCACAACTATAATATTTATGCTGTATTCTCTATGTAGTCCTAACTGATGAATATGAAGAAGGTGGTTACAATGGTTGTTATTGATGCTGATGAGAATTCTATTGAAAAGTGATTCTAAAACTGATGGCTGAACAGGCTGCTTTACTTTGTGTTCCAGCAGATAGGCTTACAATTTTCTTTCCCATCCATTCTCTTTCTGTCTTTGCCTTTGCCTCTCTGTCTCTGTTTCTGTCTGTTTCTGTCTTGGTCTCTGCTTCTCTGTTTCTCACTGTACCTTTCTGATTCTGTCTCTTTCTTTCTTTCTTTTTTTTTGGAGGGGGAAGATGGGGCAATTGGAGTTGAGACTTGCCCAAGGTCACACGGCTAGTTTTTTTTTTTTCCTGCTAAGTGTCTGAGGTCACATTTGAACTCAGGTCCTACTGACTCCAGGGCCAGGGCTCTTTTCACTGCACCACCTAGCTGCCCCTGTCTCTATCTTTCAATCTCTACCTCTCTGTCTCTGTTTCTCTAGTCTCTCTCTCTCTCTGCTCCTCTGTCTCTCTCTCTCTCTCTTTCTGTCTATCTCTGTCTCTATCTATGTCTCTTTTTGTCTTTGTGTCTCTGTCTCTCTCTCTGTCTCTGTCACTGTGTGTGTGTGTGCCTTTCTTCCCTCTGCTTCTACTCCTTTATGTATATCTTGTCTATTATATCTATCTCTGTTCCTCTGCTTCTCTCTATCTTTCTGTCTGTCCCTTTCTATCTCTCTCTGTCTCTACTTCTCTGGGTTACTAACTGTCTCTTTCTGACTCTGTACTTCTCTCCCTCACTTTCCTGGTGCATCCTGACACCCTGACCATCTCTGCCTCTCCTTACTTCTTTCACTCCTGCATACATAGAAGAAAAACCAGGCTTTCTTACTTATGCATCAGCCTACAGATTATAATTTCTTGTCAAAAATCTGCAAGCTACTTTGACTTTGGCCCACTTTTTTGCCCTGCTTTTCTCAGTACTTAGCAGTGCCACAGAGATGATATAGGTGACAGCAGTGGAGGCATCAGGAGCCTGAAGCAATATAGCAGTAGTGCTGTGGGTCATGTTTTCAGCCTCTGTGACCATTTGATCTTGTCAGCAGCCTGCCTTATTTCTGACTCAACTGATTTCTTATGTGTCTGTGAAAACATAGGTCAGAATTGGGACCACTTTTTGGCTCCTGCCCTATTACTTTTCTTTAGGATGGCCAGTCTTACAATAAACTAGTCAGAGGTTAGACTTTTGTTCCTTTCTTTTAGCTCATTCTAAGGAGTCACTATTTTCTTTCAGGCTACAAGATTTCCTAATCCTTGTCTATTTTTGAAGATGAGAGTGGGCAAGGTTCTGCCAAAAGCAGCTTTGCTACAAATGGCACTGCCCTCTCCCATATTTAATATCCCCTTTCTCCCTATTCTGATGTTGTCATTTTCACATTTTAAAATACCAGCAGGCAGCTTGAGACCCATTTTGTATATGACTATCGTGAAGTTTCACTGCCATTAGTTACCAATATGTCACATCTACTTTTCATTTCTTCTTAGAAATATTACATTAAAGGTTACAATGTGCCTGTGGTCATATAAGAAACCAACAAATGTCCAAAGGGGTAAAAGAACTACTCTTTAAGGACTGGTTGTTAAGACTCCTCATTCTGAGAAGAAAAACAAGAAGGGGGAGGGAAATGATGATAATATATAAAAATCAGTGCAGTTATGGAAAAAGGGAGCAAAGATCTCAGAAACCCAGAATACCCCCTGCCCTTAGCAACTTGAGCCAGGTAAATTAAAAATAAATGAAGGTAAGTATGATACAAAGAATGTAATATCCTTAAGGGCAGAGACTTGTTTTGGTTTTGTCTTTATATCCCCAGATTTTAACACAGCAAGTGGTCCACAGTAGGTGCCTATTAAGTGCTTACTAATTGATTTGTTAAATAGTAAACTTAAGGAAATTTTAGTGTGGTAATGTGATATAAGTTCAAGATATATAAAGTTTCAATAATGGTTTAGATGAATTTTTAATCCAGAATGAGGTTTATAAAGGAAATGAGGATTCTTGGAGTTATACTCCCAGGTGTGCTGGATACAGCTCTACTGACTTGTGAGAGACCATAGTTAAAATTTCAGAGAGTTTTTACACCTCAGAAATCAAGGCTTAATATATTAGTTTGCTGTTTTTCTAGACTTAAGAAAGCATCAATACGACAGATTAAAATTAAAAGTGGGTATACATACATTTCCCCTCCCCAACGAGGTTGTTAAACATTTATCAACTTCCCTCTGTGTCACACTATAGACATTACTTGAGCTCAACAGAAGTGCAGGGAATGAAATCACTAGACTGGAGACTAATAATAACAACAACAATAATAAACTGGCACTTATTTAGTGCTCTGAGATTTACAAAGTGGTTTACATCCATTATCTTGTTTTAGCTTTACAATATTTCTGTACATTCCTTGATTTTTGAAGCTGCCATCAGAGAGGATATTCACACCATCCTAGAATGTATCCTTTGGTGCCATTAATCAGAAAGAAAATGCTGGGCTTCATGGCCCATGAGTCTAATCTAGTGTGGCAGTTCTTAAGATGTGGTGAAAACCAGTAAGTATAACTTTCTTTGCTTTGCTTTATGTACTAAATCACAAAATGTTAGCATTAGAAGGGATCATTGTAGCCATCTAGTCCCAATCTCCACCTGAAAAATAATCCTTGCAAGTGGTTATTCAGGCTGGGATTGAAGACCTCCAGTAAAGGGAAGCCACATGGTCCCAAGGCAACCTTTTTTTCATTTTGGCTTAGTTTTAATTCTTAGGAAGTGGGTTTTATTTTTCTTCCTTTCATCAAGTTGATATTTGCTTCTTTGAAAATCTTCACCATTGTTCCTACTCCTGCTATCTGAGAGTAAATATCCAAGTCTAATCTCTCTTCCATTTGTCACACTTTTAAATATATGAAGCTAATTATCATATGTCCTCTATATCTTCCCTTTTTATAGGCAAAAAAAACTCCAGTTCTTTTATTTAGCCCCTTTTTCTCTGCAGAGAGCTGAGGGACTATTGCTTCCTTTTTCCTAGAAATGATGCCCCTTTTAAAGCAACTAAATTTCAAGTTAGTTGTTTGGGTTTTGTCATCATTGTTGCAGTTGGTTGGGGGGAATCACACCACACCTCAAACTCATGTTGAGCTTGCAGCTACACTAAAATTGCCCAATCTCTTTTTTTTAAAACAAACTCCTTTTTAACTATGCATTCCTATATCTCGTACTTACGAAGCTGCTTTAGCGTAACTCTTTACATTTATCTGCATTGAATTTACTATATTAGATTCAGGCCAATGCTCCATCTTGTCAAAGTATTTTTGAATTCTGTTTCTCATCCCATGTGTTAGTTAGCCTTTTGTGGTAGAAGCAATATCCTGATAATTTTACCGTAAGCAAATTAGGATAGGTTTTGTTTTTTTTTTTCCTTAAAAACTATTGAAACAATCCTTAAGACTTGATTATTTCAAGGGACTAAAGGCTCAGGCTACAGATCACTTCCTGGATGTTAAAGTACGCAGTAGCTTTGATGAGCTTCAGGCATGCTCTGATGTTTGATTGGCAGACCATCATATACAACTCAGAGGCAGAGAAGCTTCAGCAGCTCTATCAGCTTAGCCAGTCCTTGATACATATTCTTGATAAATATCTTTATCCTACTGTGGCTAAGTAAATCTCTTTTTGTTAACTGTTGAACAATGTATGAGTGCATAATTTCATTCCAGTATTTAATATAATCTAGCAAGAACTAGCCTAAATCAGATCTAGCCTAAAACATGTTCTTAGCTTTTAATCAACTACAAATTTTGTAAATATATCATCTATACCTTTAATTAAGTCAATGAAAAAATGTTAAACAGCATACAATCAAGCACAGATCCCTAGAATATTTTAGTGGAGACATCCTTTCAAACTTGATATTGAACTACTCTTTCAGATGAGCTATTCAACCACCTCTAAAGCCACATAATTGTATTATCACATATGTTCATTATTTTTACAAACACAGTATGATACATTTTAATAAATCCTTTACTAAGTAATAGGGTAGAAATGTCTTATTAACTTACAGAGAAATAGGAAGTCAAGAGGATAGGATAAGGGAGGAACCCTAAAAAGGGTATGCAGATTAGGAAGGCAGTGGTCAGCAGTAAATTAGGCTTCTGAGGAGAGAGTAAAGAGAGAGAGAGAGAGAGACAGAGAGACAGAGAGAGAGACAGAGAGACAGAGAGAGACAGAGAGAGAGACAGGGAGAGAGAGAGAGAGAGAGAGAGAGAGAGAGAGAGAGAGAGAGAGGGTGACAGGGAGACAGGGATAAACAGTGAGGAAAAATAGGATGGAGGGAAATATACAACTAGTAATTATCACTTTGAATGTGAATGAGTTGAACTCATCCATAAAATAGAAATGGTAGCAAAATGGATCAAAAACCAGAAATCAACAATATACCGTTTACCTCAAAACACATTTAAAAATGAGAAGCACACAGAATAAAAATTTTAAAAAGGCTGAAGAAGAATTTATCATGTTCAAAGAGTAACTATGAATGACTAAGCTATTCTGAATAATATGAATATTCAAACTACAAAGGACCTATGAAGGAAGATGCTATTGACCTTCAGAGAAAAAAAACTAATATATGGAAATATGTATTGTGTGGTCTCACATTTATATCTGTGTCAAATGTTGACCTTCTTTAGTGTGGGTTTGAGAAGAAGGGAGGGAGACAACTAGGAATTCAAAATGTAACAAAAAATAAATAATAAAAGAAAAAACAAATAAAGACAGATATAAATAAATGGAGAAATATTAATTGTTCATGGGCAAGCCAATTAAATATAATAAAAATGATACTACTATCTAAATTAATTTACTTATTCAATTTTATATTAAGTAAACTCTGAAAGTATTACTTTATGGAGCTGGAAAAAATAATAAAATTCATCTGAAGAAACAAAAAATCAAGAATATCAAGAGAATCAATGAAAAAAAATGTAAAGGAAGGCAGTCCAGCAGTACCAGATTTCGAACATTACAAAGTGTTAATCATTGTAAAGCCACACATGAGCAGCTTTCTGGAGGACTGCCACTGTGAACAGCTTCCAAGGTTCTGATTACATAGTATAGCAAAATCTCTATTTATTCAATAACAAATCAGAGCAAAACATCACAGAAAATCAAGGTAAAGCATTCACAATGCTACAACTTATCACAGAAAATCAAAATAAAGCATTTACCATGTCACAACTCAATAACTTATCACTAAAATGGCCACATAGTTTTCAACAAAGTACAATTATTTAGTAACTCAATCATTCAATCATCCTTAAGGAGGTTCCTTAAGGGATACAAAGTACAAAAGTCAAATTACTCCACCCCTGGGTAGTACATTACAACTTCATCAGTCACTACTCAGTACCCACAGATAGGTCTTTTCATCCTGACTTGAGGCAGGTTTTCAGCTTCCAGGGTCCCTCTTTTATGATCTCAGCTCCTGCCTAAATCTAACTAACTGCCACCTGAGTTCAAAGGTAGACAGCTCCCAGTTCCTTTTCCAGCTCTCCATGCAGTTCCTGCCCTACATTGAAGTTTACAGTGTCCAGTCCATCTCAAATCCTTCATAGTCTCTCTTCCTGGGAAGATAAGACTTAACAAAGTAACAAGAACATTCATACACATTAACAAAGTCACAACAACATTTGTAGCACCACAGTCATGCTTCCTCAGTCTTCTGCAGCTCTAGCTGGCCCTCTGAAGTCCTCAGTGGCTTAACTGGCCCTCAGAAGGCTTCAGCAGCTCTGGCACTATTCTGTTCTCAAAATCAAAAATCACTTTATCTAGCCTCCATGTGGCTTGCTCCAAGAAATTCTGTCTCAGTTCTCAATTATCATTCCTCTTCTCAGTTCTTCTCAATTTTCAGTTCAGTCTTCAGTCCAGCAGCAGCTTGCCTGTCTCCATGATACTTACCCCAAGAAGTTCTGACTGTTTAGCTTGTGCTCTTCCTTAAATATGGTATAGCTCCTCCCTGTTCAGCGCCTTCTGGTTATGTCAGCAACAGGGGTTCATAGTTAAGTTTCTTTAACAGAGGCTTAATTTGAACTAGGTGCTAAGTAACTCCCACCTTAGCAATACAAAGAGATCTTCACATTTCATTACTATTACAATCATAACAACAATTTGGTACTGGATAAGAAATAGAGTGGTAGATCATTGTAATAGATTTGGTACTTAATATACAGAAGCAAATGAGCACAGTAATCTAGTATTTGATAAACCCAAAAATCTTGACTATTGAGACAAGAACTCACTGTCTGATTTAAAAAAAATTGCTGAGAAAACTGGAAAGTGATCTATCAGAAATCAGGCATACATAAATACTGAACACCCAGTACCAAGATAAGCTTAAAATGGGTACACAATTTAAACATAAAAAATATCATAAACAAATTAAGGGAGCACAGAAACATAGATATCAGATCTATGGATAGGGAAAGAGTTCATGAAAAAAGAACAGAAAAAGAGGATCATAAGAAGTAAAATGGGTAGTTTTGATTACACAAAATTAAACAGTTTTTGCACAAATAAAACTAATGCAGCCAAAATTAGAAGGTAAACAGGAAACTGGGGGTGGGAAGCTTTCAGCAAATTTCTCTGCTAAAGTTCTCATATCTCAAATATATAGGGAATTGAGTCAAATTTACAAAAATAAGAGTCATTTCCTAAGTAATAAATGGTCAAATGATATAAACAAGTAGTTTTCAAAAGAAGAAATCAAAGCTATCAATAGTCATATGAAAAAATTCTCTTATTGCTGTTGTTTAGTTATTTTCAATCACATTCAACTCTTCATGACTCCTTTTGGTGTTTTCTTGGCAAAGATACTGCAGTGATTTGCCATTTCCTCCTTCAGGTCATTTTACAAATGAGGAAACTGAGGCAGAGTTAAATGACTTGCCTAGGGTAACACAGTTAGTAAATGTCTGAAGCTGGATTTGAACTCAGGTCTACCTGACTCCAGTCCCAGTGCTCTATCCACTGCATCACCTAGTTCCTCCTAAAGTAGATTACTTGTCTGCATAAAGAATATAGAAATTGCATGTTAAATCTCACACTTACGATCCAGTAATACTTAAAGCTCTTCCCCTATCCACTGATTCATAATGTGTCAGACAGACAATGATCATTTAAATGTGATTGACTAGTTGCCAGTAAACAATTTTCATTAAAGGGGTGATAGGAAGTGATCCAGTCATTGTATGAACACTCTCAGTGATGGGAAGTTCACTACCTAACAAGGGACAACTTTGATTTTTTTAAGCTCTTTTTTCTCTTCAGTCCAAATCCATCTCCTTAAAACTTCCAAACATTATTTCTTTTGCAACACAGAACAGTATTACTCCCCCCCCCTTTTTTTTTTTACCAAGTATTGATTGATTGAAAAATATTTGAAGACAACTCTTGTGTTCCCCTGAGATTTCTTTAGCCAGGCCAACCACCTTCAGTTCTTTCAACTGTTCTTTATATCACATGGTTCGCAGATCCTTCACTACCTTGACTGTCTTCATCTGAACAGACTCCAGTTTGTCAGTATCCTGTTTCATGTGTTGCATCAAGAATTTAATATTTTACTAGTGGTGTGATCTGGCCAGCACCCTGAACACTATATTATCTCCTTTGGTCTATAGTCTATACCTCAGTTCATGCATCCTGACATTATTTTGTATTCATTTGTATTTTCAGAAGCTGCTTCACAATATTGGCTTATATTGAACTTGTGATTGACTAAACCTACCTGGTCTTTCTTTTTTTCATATGCTCTACTTTCCAAACAGGTTTATTGTATTCTCTAAGCACGCAAATGTCTTCATTTTCTTTTTTTAAAAACAATATGGGATTTCCCATTTACTCTTTTTAAATTTAACCCTCCTCCTTAAACTGTGGAAACAGGTGGAGGCAGTGATTGACAGGTGAGCAGTGAGAAGTTTCTGAGCTTAGTTGAGAGTAGTACCATAATGAAAGGCAGCAAGGAAGAACTATGACAAGAAGCCTTAGAGACCAAGAGCTATAATGAAGGCAGTGGTCACTAGAATAAAGGAAGTATAGATCCCAGAAATAAAGAAGGGAAAAGCTGACAATGACCAGGTTCTGAGGATGCTCAATAGCAGCAAATGAGATGGAGACTTGAGTAGTTAGTGCTGTGAGATTTTGGGGGACCTTATGACTATACCATTAGGAGGGAGAAGGGAATGACACCCGCTGCTAGACAGGATATATCTATTCTCTTGCTAACAGGGCTAGGATATTAGGTCTTTTTCTGTACTTTACATGCCTCTTGATATACCTATATGATGTTTAAAAGTAATTAAATTTCTTCATTTTGGAGTTTTCCAGCCTGTCAAAATTCCAGCCATAGTTAGAAGAACACCTGATTTTGGAATAGGAAGTTTAAATTTCCCCTGTTTTATTTTACCTATGTGACCTTAGGCAAATCACATAATCTTTTTTTACACCTCAGTTTGCTGACTGGTAGGATGATCTCCAAGGCCCATTTCAGCTCTGGTTCCATGATCCTACAATATAAAAAAAAATCATGATTTGGTCCCACAATGTGTTAGCTCTCTCTCCCCAGAGAGTGTCATTTGTCTAATTGAAAAGTACATTTTCTTTGCTTAAATCCAAATTACTGTCCAACCAGCACAAAGCTAAACTCAGTGTCACCCCAGTGGCAGCCTCTAATGACACACTAACTTGACATTAATCCATTAATCAATATTCTTTGTATATGAGTGTTCAATTAGCTACAAAACTACTTAACTGTACTTTGTTTCTATGTCATAACTCTGGACCCTTGCCACCTCAGAGACAGATATGTAAATATATAAAATACACTTTATATTACTGGAAGGAAAGTCACTATGGTGATATGAGGGGAAGTCAATAACACAAAGTGAATTGAAGCATATGTTCAAAATACTTGATTTCGGAAACATGAACAAATATATTGCCAACTTCATATTGTAGACATTATAAGCACTATATACTCAGACATAATAATGAAGACTTCTGGAAATGCATATATTCTAAGTGAAATACGTCCTTAAAAATTAAAATCCACCCGAATTATTGACTCTGGCTCATCTGTTGTATTTCTATCTTTAATTGCTATCATATGTTGTCATTTTATTGATCCATACCATTAAATACATCTTATAGATGAAAAATAACAGGCATAAAAGCTAGTATATATAGAGTACTTTAACATAGTCAAAATGCTTTACCAATGTGACCTCATGTTTATCCTCACAACAACCCTGAAAGGTAAATGTTACTATAATCCTCATTTTACAAATGAGGAAATTGAGGACAAAGAGAGATTGAGTGACTTGCCCAAGGTCACACAGCTACTAAGTGTCTGAGGTTGGATTTGAACTCAGGTCTTTCCCAACTCCAGGTTCAATGCTCTATTGTAGCAGAAAAAAAAAAATGGAAGCATAAGAAAATTCAGATTATTTGTTTGGGAACACATAGAAGCTACTTAAAATACCAAGACTAAAACTGGCTTCCAAAATTCATTTTCATGCTGTTATTTCTTATATAGAAGTATTTAGAATTATTCGGTTTTATAGATTAGGGCACAAATACAATTAACAAAAAGCTGCAAAAATTCAGCTTGATCATTCTACTTCAGATGTAATTTAAGAACTTAGTAAGTACTCAGTTGTGTCACAGTTGCCAAGAGGTGATGTTTGTTATTAAAAAAAAAAAAAACAGTGGTTAATTATGACAGAAGGAAAGTACTGGATTTCATGGAGAGTCTAAGGCCTGGGGAGAAAGGAAAAGGAAGAAATGGCTTTCTCTTCTGTTAGTGTTTGGGGGATTGCTGGGAACTTCTTATAAAATGAACTATTCTTTATCTGTATGGTGGCAGAAACATTGAAGTTTAAAAACAAAATAAAAACAAAACAGTCTGGCCTGTTGGATTCATAGTTTCAGGAAGCAGCCATGAGCCATAGTCTAATCTGAGGGAGGATACAGAGGCCACTGGGCTAGTTTAAGTCTCAAAAGACTGACTCACAGCACAGAACACAGTTGTCTGTACTCGAGACCCTGAGAATGTTCTGCTCCTCTAATTGATTGGTGAATCCCAGTATCTCCTTTAAGGAAGAGGCCCAGGGCAACCATGTCTTCACTCTGCAGGCTGCACTCATGAGTCATCTCAATAGAACTTTCTCTACCATGACATAGAAACCTCTTCACCCTGGAAGCTCACTCCATCCCTGGACTACTTCTCACATTAGAAGAAGTGCCCTCTGTCTCTGTGACCTCTCCCACTGATTAGTTTGTTCCTCATTAAATTTCTATCGTAAGGAAGAAGTCCAGGCCAACCATGTCTTCATTCCTCTCCAGGCTGCACTGCTGACTCATCTCCACGGAACTTTCGCTTTCACGTCCCCACACCAGTACCTTCACCCCTGGCTTTTCAGCTCCCTTTTATGCATTATATTCCTCTTTTTAGAGTAAGAGCTCCTTGAAGACAAGAACTATCTTTGCTTCTTATTGTATTTATATTCTTAGTTTAATATAGGTCCTGGCACATTACTAACTTCTTAATAAAGCTTGCCAACTTCCTCTATCATTATTTTATCTCTTGAACATGGCTTTACCCATCAACATTCACATTGTAAGTAGCAATTGTACATTTATTTTTGCATCTTTCCTGGAGAGCTATATATTTTATGATTGTTCTTCCCATTTAATGTACCTAATCTAATACCTACTTTGAACTGAGTCCCAAAGCCTATTGATAATGGTACTCTCTTCTCATTGGTGAAGAGCAGTATCCTATGCCTGTATGAGGGAAGTGAAGGGTTGGCAAGAGCTAGAGAGAGGAAACGTTTGGGTTTTTCAAGCTCTTGAGTCTCTTTGGGATCTGTGGTCACTTTGAGAACTTCTAGATTCCAGTTTCAAGACAGAAGATGAATGACAGCAATCCCACTTTGGGTTGCTGAACAGATAAGACTCCAAGAAGAAGCCAACATGAGAGGAAGTGGCAATCTCTATCATGACTCTCTCCCCAGCTTGCTACATTGGAAACTTGAGGAAATTTTCCCTTGGGCAAGAACCAGGATTTTCTCTCTTGGTTGAGCTGGGCAGTCTCTCTCCCAAAGGGAGAGCTCCTTTACTCTGTATTGTTTGGTATATATTTTCCAATGTGTATACTTTCTCTGTATTCTCTTTTGCTATCAACTTGGATAAATAGGGTTTCTTTGTTATTCACTATGCACTCATTGTGGAATCAGTATTTGGTGGGAAAGGAGTCAAGCCTTGGAAATAAACCTTCAGTTCTCCTTTCTACATTAATGACCAGTCATCAGAAGTTTATCTTGAAACTGGAAACTACCAGCGCTTCTTAAACTGTGGATCATGACCCTGTATGGTCACAAAAATTTGGCAACAATAAAAGGTTTCTGAATGCACAATGATAAAAAATGAATTAAAAATCAAACATGTAATGAATCCAAGGTGTTTGTGGCAGTGCTTGCCCGTGTTGCATTACGCAACTTCAAGTCTTCATTCTGAACACACAGTATGCACACTTCGCACTTCACATGCCCTCAGGCCACACAGTGCTAACAAATGTTGGTGAAACAAGAAACAGGGTTGCTAGTAGAAAAAGTTTAAAAAGCCCTGCCCCATACATAATTCTTGCCTAACTGTCCCTTCTCTCTGAGGAGAGCAGAGTGGGCCAAGCTTCTGGCTTCAATCTCCTGTTCCTCTCCTGGCAAGTATTAAAGTCTCCCTTGGAGAAGAAGTCTTGGGGGAAAAGAGGCTAGAGATGTCTATTCTGCTTCCCTTCAAGCCATACAATGATACACCCATGCTACATGTGAGGGACAGCTCTCATGACATTAATATTTCTTTTCCTGTGATATCAGATAAGAAATCAACCAAATGGACTTTAGCAAAACCCACTCTCCTGATAGAAGCTGTAATAGAAACTGTCTCAACAAGCTACCCAGGAATAAAGGTGATTATGGTTCAAGTATGTCATACACTATTTGTGAGAAGTGATAGAAAGTGAGCAAATCTGGCTGCACCCAATCACTGACCACTCCTCCTTCCATGGATTGAAGACTCATGCACCTGAGCCAGTGGTGAATGAACTGGCTATATTCTCCTTCTAATTTTTCTTCCTCATGAGGCAACTAGGAGGCGAAGTATATAGATCACTGGGTGTGGAGTCAAGAAGATCTGAATTCAAATCCAACCTCAAATGCTTACTAGCTGAGTAAGTCTCCTTAATCTCTATTTGCCTCCATGTCCTCAACTGTAAAACAGGGGTTATAATAGCACCTTCCTCCTAGGGCTGTTGTGAGACTTAAATATTTGTAGAGCATTTAGTGCAGTTCCTGACACACAATAGGCATTTCATAAATGCTTATTCCCTTCCCTCCAGTCTCTGAGACTCTTGCTGTTGGAGTTAAAACACACTGAAATAAAAGTCATATTGCCTTATGTATAGTTTATGTAGGTCTGCTTTTTCCTTGTGACTTCTTTCTGAATCTTGAGTCCTCTAGCTTCAGTAAAGGATTGGGACAGCCTCCACCCCCATCCCCATCCAAAATATTTTCTTCATCTAGTTAGTGTTGGTGTCTGTAATTCTATCAAAAGTTTCATCCCTCTGGGTTAAATATTTTCTTCTCCCAATAGCGTCTTTTAAAATAAGAAAAGACTCATGAAAAGATGCTACTTTGAGCTGTTTTTTTCACATCAATATGAATAAGTTCATGTAGTTCCTATTCTTTATCACAGAAAGGGTCTGGGACAGCATGAAGGCCTTAGGAATATGGTGGGGGGAGGTAAGGAAGGGGAAGGGGTAGCTAAAAAAGGGAGGAAATGAGCACTTCCCAGTCATCTCTACATAATGGTGACTGTTCTCTGACCATCATCTCTTTCCCTCCAGAACATTGGACTCTGCTCCTGGAACACGGATAGGTGACCTTTTCCCATATCTTTCCTGGATATAGGTCTTCAGATAATCCCATGCCACCACTGGTGTACACTAACCCCACTTCCACCCCCCTATTTTTCCTTCATGGATTATCTTCCCCTATTAAAATATAAGCCCCTTGAGGTCAGCAACTGTGTGTCTTACTTGCATGTTTTCTGTCTCCAGCACTTAGCACATTGCCTAGCTCATGTTGTTCAGTCATTTGCAGTCATTTCCAATTATCTGTGACCTCATTTGGAGTTTTCTTGGTAAAGATACTGGAAGTGCTTTGCCATTTCTTTCTATAGCTCATTTTATAGATGAAGAACTGAGGCAAATAGGGTAAAGTGACTTGCTCAGAGTCACACAGCTAGTAAGTATCTGAAACTATATTTGAGCTCAGGAAGAAGAGTTTTCCTACCTCCAAGCCCAGCTCTTTATCCACTGTGGCACCTGGCTGCTCCTGCCTGGGATGTAGTAAGTGCCTAATAAGTGATTCATCTATCTATCTAGAAAAAAAAAAAGTGAGAGTTGTCCCCTAGTCCATAATTTTGCTTAAGGACAACCCTTGCTAGTCAGTTTACTGGTGGGTCTTGAAGAATCCAGTTGTACTTTTTCATTTTGTTATTGCTTATTTAATAGACAAAGTTTCAATTTACCGACTATCAAAACTCTTTGGAGTTCTTGGCTCCATCTTCCACCATAGTTGGTGATGTGGACAGTAATCACGCTTCAAGTGAAGGTTGTTCTAAATGACCTTTGGGGTTACTTCCAGTTCTGAGGATCTGATTCTGCATTTCAAGAGAGAATGGTCTGGTATTGTCTATGATGGCCTAATATTGCAAAGGCTGAGGGCTCGACTTCATTGGAAGTCCACAAACAGGTTGAATAACCAGAATGAAAATATGGTTCTTAGAGTGTGGCCTGTGGACCTCTGGGGATCTTCAAGATCCTCTCAGGAGGTACTTGAGTTAAAAAATACTTTCACAATCATACTAAAATGTTATTTACCTATTGAAATCCTCCTCCCTTTTCCAACTACATGTCTGTATGAGGCCAGACGTTTTTTCATATGTACCAATCAAAACAACATATTGCAAACACTTTTAATGCAGAGGCATATATGGAAATCCAGTTGTCTTCTATTAAGCCAGACATTGAAGAGATTTGCAAAAATAGGTAAAATAATGCCATTCTTTTTTATATTTGTTTTGTTTTGGAATCCATTATTATTTTTTATAAAAATGTGTTATTTCTATTAACATGCATGGGTATATTATTATTATTTTAATGAATTAATAAATGCTTTAAAATTTGTTTATTATGTTTTATAAGTTTAAGTTTCTAACAAAAGTATTCATAGAAATAATTCATATAAATAAAATTGCTTTGGATTCTCAATTTTTAAGATTATAAAGTATCTGAGGCTGGATTTGAACTCAGGATTCCAGAGACCAAAAATTTTGAGATTCATTGGTGTAGTGGAAAGAACTAACTCACTGACCAAGTCACTTCATTTCTCCTGGCTTCAGTTTCTTCATCTGTTAAAAAAAAAAGTTGGGGGGAGGGCGAAAGGGAAGAGTGTGAACTAGATGCCCTCTAGTAGGGCTAGGAAACAGGAAGATCTGAATTTAAATTCGGCCTCAGACACTAGCTGTGTAACCCACAGCCAGTCACTTAAGGTCTGCCTGCCTCAGTTTCCTCAAGTGTAAAAATAGAAATAATAATAACACCTCCCTCCAGGGTTGTTGTAAGTATCAAATAAGATAATATTTATAAAGTGCTTAGCACAATGCCTGACACATAGTAGATACTTAATTTTTATTCTCCTCCCCTTCTCTTCCAGCTCTAAAGTTTTGTGATTCTGTAACTCCAGAACCCTATATGTTGGTGTGCAAGGCTACCAGTCATCTTGTTTCCATACAATGACTTCCCAAGTCTATCATTATCACATCTCATGCATTTAGTTTCACCCATAGTTGTTCAAATTATAAGTAGTAAATTGTATAGCTTTTTTCCCCTTGGCTTCATCAGATTCCAACACTCCATAAGTAATTGGTACTGTGATTTTGTTTCTTGGCTATTGACATCTGAAATGGTTTCTTTAAATTGTAGCTCACCTGTGGGTACTGAATAATCCTACACAACCCTCCAAAAGTTGTCAGAAGGTGCTTTCTTAAAATTTTATTAATTTGTGGGGAAAATGTGAAATCCTTAGTACAGCCATAGACATTTCTAGGTTTATTCTTTGCGGGGGGAAAAAGTCCTATTTTGAGTGATAGCATATATTTGCTATAGATGGTTTCTTTCAGTTCATATAAGCACAAAGTTATGACAAGAACCAAAATTTGCTTTTTTTTTTCCTCATGAAAGGAAACAATTTATTGTTAAGATGCATTCCTCTACAAATTCATTCATAATTTTTCATGGCAGGAAATATGTTTCTTATTGTCCATAAAAGTACTTGTCGTAGTAGTAGTAGTAGTAGTAGCAGCAGCAGCAGCAGCAGCAGCAGCAGCAGCAGCAGCTAGTATTTATACAGTGCTTCAGCTAATCACCTAGTAAGGTATTAAGCACCTACTATTAAGCACCTGATACTATGTATCAGGAACTTTGCTAAACACTAGGGTTACAGAAAAGAAAAAACAATTCTTGCCCTCAAGAAGCTCCCAATCTAAAGATGAAGACAAAGAATTAAGTACAAACAAGATACACACAGGATAAACTGGAATAATCTCAGAGGGAATGCATTAAGATTAAGGAAGACTGGAAAAGGCTTCTTGCAGAACTTTAAAGTTAGGGAATTCTTTTATAAATATCTCGTTTTTATACTCACAATAACCCTTTAAGATAGGTAGTATTATTATCTCTGTTTTACAGATGAGGAAACTGAGGCAGAGAGGTTAAGTGACTTTTCCAGAGTCATTTAACTAGAAAGTATCAGAAGGATATTTCAATATGAGCCTTTCAGACTTCAGATCCATTGTTCTATCTACTCTTCACTATCATGTGCCAGGAAAAATGCTTTTAAAAGTGTGTCTGAAGCAACCCTAAATTACTAGGCCAATGCTCAAAAGCCAAGTCAATCAGCTAGTTTCCCTTATCAATTAGACAAAATTGGTAGCATTTTCACATTCCCAATGTTTCCTTAAAATAATAATAAGTTTTCCATCTTCTCTGGAAACTAAGATTATGCTTACAACAATTTGGGAACATTCAAACAGTTATCAGCCTTGTCTGGTTTTTGTTTCCTTGAATTCAGCATTTCTCGTTCCCAGAATTTAGCATTTCAAGTCCTGCTACCTATAGCAACCAGACAAAAGAACAGATAGGTAGATAGACAGATATTGAGAGAGATAGAGACAGAGACAGAGAGAGACAGAGAGAGAGAGAGAGAGAGAGAGAGAGAGAGAAGCAAATAAACAAATAAGAGCTAGCTAAACAAAAGAACAAGCTATTTACCTTGGTATAAAGGGATTAAATCTGGTTTGAAGGTTTTCAAGGTTGAGTTGAGTTTGACCATGCCCTGAGATCTTCGCCTTCAGTATTTCAGCTCTAACATGACAGAATCTCACAACCGGTGAGCTGCGTTTAGTGAGATGTGGTGATGTGGGACCTGTAACTTACCTTTGTTTTCATTCAAAGTGCATATCATGGTTTCTCATGCAGGATAAAGCCTTCAGCAGTTCTTAGAGTTTGTATTTAGAACTTCAATAGTGTCTCTAATAAACAGATGGGTACAAAACTTTTTTCCCCCAAGCTAGCAACCTATTACTCAATCTACAAGCATTTAAAAAGGCTATTCCCTTGGGGCGGCTAGGTGGGGCAGTGAATAGAGCACCAGAAACCTAAAATAGTGCCTGCCTTCAATAATCGCACATTCTGATGAGGAGAAACAACATGAATGTATGTAAACAAGACATAGAGAGAAAACATAAAGTAACCTCGGAGGACAAGAAACTAAAAACTGTGGGGAGGGGAAAGGACAGAACCAAGAAAGGCCTCAAGCAGAAGGGCTGAGTTTGATGGAAACTAGGAATCCCAAGAAACAGAGGTGAGAAATGAGAGCATTCCAGGTATGGGAGAACATCTGGCATAAATGGATTAGAGACCCTAGAAGAAATAGTGTGTGTCTGTGTGTGTGTGTGTGCACACACGCACGTGTGTGTGTTGTGTATGTGTCTGTGTGTCTGTGTGTCTGTTTGTGTTTGTGTCTATATCTGTGTCTGTGTGTATGTAATAAGAAAGAAAATCAGCAATTGGATTATAAAGTCAGTGGAGGGGAGCAGTAGGAAATAAGGCTGAAAAGGGTGGAGCTGAAAAAGGGAGGATGGGTCCAAGGTATGAAGAACTTTAGAAGCCAATAAGAATTTATATTTGCTCCAAAAAGCAGTAGGAAGCCATTAGGGTTTACTGAAGGTAAATGGGTGATATAACCAAAACTGTGTTTTAGAAAAACAACTATGTAGAGGAGGAAATAGGATAGGGAGAAGTGTATGAAAGGGAGACCAATTGGGAGGCTATTGCAAAAGACCTGGAAGAGATGACAGGGGCCTGTGCTAATGTAACTGTTGAGAGGAGGAGAAGGAATTATGCAAAAGATGTTGTAGAGATAGAAGTAACAAGATCTGGCAGTTGATTAAATAGATATGGGAAATGAGAGTGAGATTTTGAGCTGTTGTTCAGTCTTTTTCAGTCATGTCTAATTCTTCATGACCCTAATTCTTGGCAGACACTGGAATTATTTGCCATTTCCTTCTTCAGCTCATTTCATAGGTGAGGAAACCAAGGCAGATAGGGTTAAGTGACTTGTCCAGGGTCACACAGCTAGTAAGTGTCTGAGGCCAGATTTAACCCCAGGTCTTTATGACTCCAAGCCTGGCACTCTATCCACTGCACCCTTTAGCAGCTCAAGATTTTAAGTTTGAGATAGCAAATCTGCGTGAGTAGAAGAATGGTAGAGTTCTTGGCAGAAATAAGGAAGTTGGGAAGATTGGGGGAGGGAAACAGGGAGTGAAGAGAAAAGATGATTAATTTTGCTTTAGATATGTTGAGTTTGAGATCCCTACAGGACACCCAGTAGAGAAAGAGAACTCAGGAGACCTCAGGTGGTATTTAGATATGGAAGACATCTGCATAGAGATGCTAATTAAATTATGCAAGCTGATGAGGTCACCAAATGAGAGGAGAGAGAGAAAAGAGGTCCAGGAAGAGGCTTGGAGCACACCCACTATTAAAAGGAGTGACATGGATGATATGACAAAGAAATCTGAGAAAGATTAGTCGAACAGATAGAAGAATTATAAGAAAACAGTGTCATGAAAAACTAGACAAAGAGCATACAGGAGGCAGGAGTTGTCAGCGGTGTCTAATCAGGTAGGAAGCATGTTGTTGTTTAGTTGTTTTCAGCCATGTCTGACTCTTTGTCACCCCATTTGGGGATTTCTTGGCAAAGATAATGAAATGGTTTGCCATTTTTTTCTCTAGCCCATTTTACAGATGAAGAAACTGAGACAAACAGGATGAAGTGACTTGTCCAGGGTCACACAGCTAATAAGTGTTTAAGGCCAGCTTTGAACTCACAAAGATGATGTCCCCTAGCTGCCCCTTCTCTGGTTTTTTGGTTGTTTTTTTTTTTTTGATTTTTTTTGGAGGGGGGAGGGCAGGGCAATTGCGGTTAAATGACTTGCCCAAGGTCACACAGCTAGTTAAGTGTTAAGTGTCTGAGGCCGGATTTGAACTCAGGTCCTCCTGACTCCAGGGCCTGTGACACCTAGTTGCCCCTTAAGAAGCATAACTATTGAGAAAAAATCTATTGCCTTTGGCAATTAAGAGATGATTTGTAACTTGAAGCAAAGTTCTAATTGAGTAAGTATGTTAAAACCCAGATTGTCAATGGTTTACAAGAGAGAAAAGAAGAGGAAAGGGATACACAGTGTAAACCAGGGGTATTAAACTCAAATAGAAATGGACACCCTAATGGGCTACATGTTAACTTAGAAAAACACTTATTATATTACCTATGTTCTAATCTGTTTTTATTTGTTTTGTTAAATATTTCCCAAATACATTTTAATCCAGTTCAGCTGCAATGGGACTGGGGACCACATGGAACATTTTCCAAGTATTTTGGCTGAGAAAGTGAGGAGATCAACCAGTGGGGAATAGTAAGATACCGTGAGGGAGTTGTGTTGTTAGTGTTGTTTAAAACTAAGATCAAAAGTTGGGAAGTATTAAAAAGTATCAAAGTATTAGGGAAATAAGTAAATAAAATGCAGCAATTTCACAATTCAGAGAATGCTTGAATCTTGAACAAATCTTGTAGATTCCAGGTTTGGGGCATTGAATACTATCATTTGCTTTCCATGTAGATTTTACTTGTGTTCTGGGACACTGGCCTGTGTTTGGTGCTAAAAGATTTTGTCAGTTCCCTCCAAAACAAAACAAAACTCTATGAATTGAGTAAAATGATTTTTCACACGATGTCTTCTATTTTATGACCAAAAAATAGGAGAAGAAAGCAAGAACTGATAGATTTTTTGCACTTTTCAGCTAGTTTGGGCATCCATCACATCAAAAAATGAATGGCTATCAGCTCCCCTGTTGTGTGCATGGTACCACCAGAGATACTCTATAAAGTAACAACTTCATTGGGCAGGCCTGAATCATGAGGAGGGATGCAATGAGAGGTAGTAGAAGAGGGATTGTTGAAGTAGGAAGGAAAGAAATACACACCACTGAAGTATTAGGGGACTCTGGAGGAGAGAATGAGGCTGATGACTTTGTGCAGGTTTACCCCATTCATAGCCAATTCACTCACAAGTCAAGACATCACTTTCATGATGTCATTGGTCCTCTCTGAGAATTAAGGCCAAATAATGACAATGATAACAATCTTTAACCTATTGGTCATTTATGGTCAGAAGAAGGCTTACCAAGGCACCATGTGTTGGACTGAAATCAGGCAGGGAATAGGGCTTATGTTTTGAAGTAGAGGGAATTATCCCTCCATTATAAAAGCCCAGAAGCAAAAGAAGCCAAAGTCACCGCGTACTTATCTAGAATGCTGACTGAGCCAGACCCTGAAGTTGAGGGGAGAGGGAGGAAGAGAATGGAACAGGCAAAGCAGAAACCAGTAGGCCCTACATAAAGCATAAACATATAAAAAATGAAATATTAAGATAGCAGAAAAACAAGATGGAGATGACTACACAGGTATAATCTATATCGAATTGCTTGCCTTCTCAATGGTGGGGGAGGAAGGGAGAGGATCTGGAATTCAAAGTTTTACAAATGAATCTTAAAATTGTTTTTACACATAACTGGGGAAAAATAAAATACTAAATTAAAAAAAATTAGATGGAGGACTAGACTTTTTTCTGATTCCCATGACCTTTCAAATCTGTCCAAAACAAGAATTACATGCCAAAGATAAATCGACTTTAGCTGTTTCCATGGTATAGGACACCTAGAAACCAAAAGAATGCTTAAAAAAAAGAAAACATGAATGTCAAACACTAGTTTTAATTTGCTCCTAAAGACTATAAGACCAGAACCTATTCTGAATTCACTCAGTGGCCACTACTCCATCACCCATTTTGCTACTATACTAGCTGACCCAAGGACCCAGCACAAAGCTTATTTTGAAAATTCTAATCCAATTCCCTGATCCCTCTTTCCTTTTTCCAGGGCAATGGAGATAAGATTTCCAGGCTGTAGGAACGTCATGGTAGAATTCTGTGCTGCAAAAGATTTCTTCAGAAAAGAGCCTGACCTACCCACCCCCACCTCCTCCCACAACTTGGGAGACCAAACTACACAAATCAAAGCCATAGCACCTGTGTAGCCGGCTGCATAGTAAAAATAATTGGCAGAATAAAAAAACTTAAATCTATGATGACAAGTATCACCAAAGAAATAAAAGAGAGAACAGTTGATTGGGAGGGTAAATACTCAAAAACGAAGGAAATCTTAAAAAAGGGAAGCAAAGAAATAATAACATTAAAAGAAAATATGCTCACTATGCAAGCAAAATATATTGAATTTGAAGACAAGATGTGCAAAGTCAACCTTAGGATTACAGATCTCCCATAAGAACACAATAGGAAAAAAAAACCTCTTAATATCATAAGGAAGGTAATAATAGAAAAGAACTGCCCAGAACTTCTGAACATAGAACATGAAATTCTTTTGAAGGAATTCACAGATTGCCTGGGGGGAGTGGGGAGGGAATCTGCAACAACATAAAAAGACTTCAAATTCCAAGGCACAAACTTAACAGCTCAATTCAGAAACCAGTTCTGCAAGCCATCAGGAGAAAGATCTCCAAATACAGAGGAAAGGAAACTCAAGTAACACAAGACTATTCTGCACTCACTAGAAAATGCAGGAGGGAAGGGAATAATGTGTCCTAAAGAGGAATAGAGCTCAGAATGCAGGCCAGGGTGACCTACCCTGCAAAGTTGAGCATAGCTATAATGAAAAAAGAGGAACCTCAAGTAGTAAAAAGGTATTTGAAACATTCTTCTAAAGAAAACCAGATCTGAAGAGATAGCCAAGGAGAGATTTTGAGGCAAATGGGGAAAGAAGGTAAATAGGGAGATGGTATAAACCAGTGGAGGGCTGCATAATCAGGGATGTAGAGAGGCGCAATCCTGCCATGAGGCAGTGTGCTAACAAGAAATACATTTTTTTTAAAAAGACATACACAAAATAAAACTAAGGAAATGGGAAAAATGCATTATGAATGAAATGAATCCAAAAAATCAGTTGCTGACAAAGAAAAATGAACATTCATAAATTTAAAAAGGATAAATAAACAAGGAAACTACATTATGTTCAAAGGAAGCATAGACAACAAAGTAGTATCAGTAATAAACTTATATGCTCCAAATACTTAGTATCCAAACTCATAAAGGAAACATTAACTGAGCTCCACACAGATAATGGCATAATAATAATAGAAGATTTCAATATCCATCTTTCGGTTTTGGACAAGTCTAAAAGAAAGGCAAACAAAAGGGGAAATATAGAGTTGAAATTTCTGGAGAGACTAGAACTAAAAGGTAAGGCATGTTTTAAGTGGGTTTAAGTGCATGTTTCTCAGCACAGATTACAAAGAAATGTAAAAAGGAAGAAATAGCAAATCTATTTTTATAGACGATAAAACAATAGAAATTCTCATTAGTTTAGAGACCACAAAACCAAAGAAATCCTAAATAACAAGGGGCTCAAAGAATAAATCTTAGTAACATTTTAACAATTATGTGAAAGAAAATGATAATGATGAAACAAAATATCAAAATTCTGGGGATGCAGTTAAAGCAGTCCTTAGGGGAAAAACAATAGTACAACAGTTAAATAGTACTATAGAACAAGAATTTTAAAGGTCACAAGGTAGAATGTGACGAATTGCTATATTATAGCAAGATCATAGATACTATCAAGTTGTGAGGCATTATAGTATATGAGAAAGAATGCTATTCTTACAGTCAGGAAAAACTAACATTCAAATCCCATCTCCCACTCCCTGACAGTTAAATAACTATGATAATACTCAAAAATTGGTTCACTTTTCTAAGCCTCTATTTCTTCATCTGTAAAGTGGGGATAATAATCCATATAAGGCTTCATTTACTCATTAATTAATTGTGCTTGTCTCACAGGAGATTATGAGTATTAAAAGGAATATTTTTAAAGTAATTGCAATTCTTAAAGTATGTTAATGTTGGGTACTATTATTGTTGTTGTTATAAGTTCAAAGGAGGAAAGGATTACTGATGTCATAGAGTAAGCACTTAATTAATGCTTGTTTGACTGAATTCTGAGTGACTGACTAATGAAAGGCTATATAGAGTAGACTGGAAAAGCTTCACAAAGAGTAAGGAACTTAACTAGAACTTTATAGATGGGTAAGACCCAATTAGGTGAAAAAAAATGAGGAGGGCATTATTAGGTGGGAGAAAACCAGATGAGCAAAGAACCAGAGGTCTTAAGTCAAAAGACATGGTTGGAGGACAGTGAGCAAGATGTACTTTTCAGGGAGTAGCAGAAGAAAAAGCTAGATAAGGAGAACTGGGGATAGGGAGTCCAGCCTTGATCCTGTGGACAATAGTGAGCAACTAATGGTTTTATAGAGAAGCAGCAAATCTAAGGCATTAAAATTAGGCAGAAGTAAAATAAGGCAGGATCTTTGACCTAGTAGCTTTTTAATAGGAAGGTACTAACTAGGAAATACATCCGAATTTACTCAGGATCATAGACACAGAGCTAGAAGAGACCCTAGAGATCATATAATCCAACCCCCCTTATTTTGCTGATGAAGACACTGAAGGCCAGAGACTCCATGTCTTGGTCACATAAAGTAGTAGAGTATTCTTTACTACTACCAAATTATTCTCTTATACCACCAGTATTCAAAGCAAGGACCCCTGACTCCAAATCCCATGATCTTTCCACTTCACTGTACTCAACTGCCTCTTGCTTTAAAAAAAAAAAAAAGTTTTGTAGTTTTGTAAATTGAAAGCTCATCCTGTAATCATTTAAACTATTCAGTATAAGTTGAACACTTCTGGAAGATTCTTTAATTCTGTCAAAGCATCAAGATATTACATATACTGTGTGCTGTGTATTTTCCACACTTTTACTGTGTTCTCAGATGAGAGAGTATAATCTTTCTCCACAATGATCAAGGATGTTACAAATCTTTTTTTTTAATGTTATTATTTTATTTTTCTCAATTGAATGTAAAAATGATTTTTAACGTTCATTCTTTATAATTTCCAAGTTCCAAATTCCCTCTTTTTTCCCATACCTCCTCCCTCCTTGAGAAGTAAACACTTTAATAGAGATTATACATGTGCAGTCATGTAAAACATTTCTATATTAGCCATGTAGCAAAAGAGAACACAGACAAAAAAAGACAAAAATAGGGAAAATAAAGTCTAAAAAGCATGCTTCAGTATGCATTTACACTCGATCAGTTCTTTTTCTGAATAACATTATTTTATAAGTCCTTACAAATTGTCTTTTATCATTGTGTTGTTGAGAATAGCTAAGTTGTTCACAATTGATCATCATTATAATACTACTGTTACTGTACATAATTATCTCCTAGCTCTGTTCATGGCATTTTGCATCAGTTCATATAAGTTATCCCAGGTTTCTCTGAAACCATTCTGTTGGGCATTCCTTATGGCCCAATAGTATTGCATGTCATTCATACCACAACTTGTTCAGCCATTGACTAGTTGATAGTCATCCCTTCAATTTCCCATTCTTTGTCACCACATAAAGAGCTGCCATAAGTATTTTTGTACATATAGGACCTTTTCCTTTTCCTTTGATCTCTTTGGGATACAGACCTAGTAGCGGTATTACTGGGTCAAAAGCTATACATAGTTTCATAACCCTTTGGGCATCATTCCAAATTGTCCTCCATAATGGTTAGATCAGTTCACAACTGCACCGAGAGTGTATTCCTACCCCAATTTTTCTACATCTCTCTAACATTTGTCATTTTCTTTTGCTGTCATGTTAACCAGTCTGATAGGTGTGAGGTAGTATTTCACAAATAACATACTGGTAACACCAACTACAAATGTTGGGCAAGAGAGCACACAGGAGGGCTACTAGCAGGTGTTCTTCATTAGCACAGGTTCACTCGATCAGGTCAGACAGGAAAACAGGAACAGAGTCACAGTAAGGAGTTAAATAATCTAGCTTTATTGTAGTCTATTATTCTCCAAGGGAGTTTGCTGATAATGGGAGCACCAACTCCTACAGCTTCCCTAATCACCATTCTTGAAGGGGCTGGCAAGAAAGGGGGGGAACTACCTCTCCTTGTCAATGGGGTCAAGTCAAGACAGGCACAGCATTCCAGTTTATGCACTCCTCTATATCCCCTCAAGTCTCAATGGGGGCCGGTTGAGGCAAGCACACAGATTCCTCCCAAGCCTTGAAGGGGACCAATCAAGGCACACATAGCATTATACTTTTATATTCCACACTCACTGACCAGTGCCCACTTGACTTACAGGGTAAGAGACAAAGAAGGCAATTTGCCTGCAATAGTCTCAAAGTTTACATCATCTCACTGTTATATCTTACTGCACAGTTGCAGTAGGACTGTTTACAAGTCATGAGCCTGAGAAATACTATCTAACACCTCAGAAGTAGAGATTGTTATGGCCATGGATCCTTGAAACTACAATCTAAAAAGAATAACAAAATCCTCCTTAACTACAGGTGGTACCTCAGAATTGTTTTAATTTGTATTTCTTTAATGAACAATGATTTGGTGCTATAGTAATGTTGACTATAATTATAATTATTATTACATGAGTTTGTATTGCTTTTTTGTGCATGTCCAGATCTGTGATTAAATCAGTGAAAGAAAATTCCTTCCATAAAAACTCCTTCTACCTATGCACACCAACTCATCTGCAATTTATTTTGTTATAGGGATTCCTGAGACAATGAGAGCTTAAGTGACTTGTCCAGGGTCACACAGTTAGTTTGTGTCAGAGGAAGGATTTGAACTCAGATCTTCCTGGCTTCAGGGCAGCTGGGTGAAAGAGCAGATAGAGTGCCCTGGCCCTGGAGCCAGGAAGACTCATTTTCCTGAGTTCAAATCTGACACTTACTAGCTATAAGACCCTGGGCAAGTTGTTTAACCCTGTTTGCCACAGTTTCTTCATCTGTAAAATGGGCTAGAAAAGGAAATGACAAACTACTCCAGTATCTTTGCCAAGAAAACCCCAAATGAAGTCATACTACACCAGCTTCCTGGCTTCAAAGTCAGTCCTCTATCCACTATACCAGAGGTATCGAACATAGGCCCACTACCAGTGCAAAGGAACCACCTTAAAAGTTAATTGGGAAATAACTAACAAAATAAACAAAACACAGTAGAAAATGGATATTGTTAATATGTGGTTTTCTAAGTCAATCTGTGAACCAGCAGGCATCCTTATGTATGGTTGATTAGCCTTCATTTCTACAATGCCACAGCATTATATCATACAACTGGTCTTTATTGCATCAGTACTAAATTATGTGCTGAGACCCCACCGGACAATTGTTGTTCCCTACAATTGTATATATAATTCAAGTACAAGATATTTAAAACTTCTAAGTCTGTGCCTTTGACAATGAAAGAACTCACCTTTGGCACTGGAAAAAACTAGCACTTTCATTATATCCATCTCAAAAACTTAAATCCATGAGTAGAGTAGGGTAGGATGAGGGGCTACTTGTTCTTGGCTCTTACCAATTGAGTTTCCTCTGTTTAGCATTTTTTTCTCAAAGCCCATAAGGAGATAAATCCTAAACCCCAGAGCCTGAGAGATCCCCTTTCCTTACTTTCTCATCATTCTGTTTTCACAACCCCATTTGTAATTGTGAAGAACTTAGATTCCAACATATATTATGTTTCATTTCTTATTACTAATTTTTTTCATAAAAAAAATCAGCAAATGACTCATCAAAATGTCATTTAAAAAAAATCAGGCCTCCCACAGCACATGGGGCCAATAGCAACTCTCTCAGATAAATCAGTTGAGCTTTATTATAGTTGTTAGTCAAAGATCTTCATTTTTATCTTGGCACTAGGACAAAAATATGGAATACAATATCCAGATGGCAAGTAAACAACATTATTTCCATTCTCAAGTGGAAAAAAAAGGCATGACTTAGTTTCTACAAAAACAAAGCAGGCACAGAAAAAGGATATATTTTATAAGATAACTTTGACTTCCACCTGTAACAGATGTATTACAATAAAAACAAAGTATAGGATTGTTATTTTACTTCACAGGCACTTCTGAATTCATTATTTCAAAATCCATTCTTTAGCCCTTCAAAAATACCACTCAATCTAAAATGAGCCTGATTCAATGACGTATTAACCAAACACTGAATTTCCACAAACTGATGGAGGAAAACCTTCATCAGTTTTGCAGAGGCAGAACAAAATGTCTTTCTCCTTCAGCTCATGCATAACAATAACCAGTATTTATATAGCATTTCAGGGTTTGCAGAGAACTTTACATAAAGTCATCTCATTTCATCTTGACAACAACCCTAGAGGTAGGTGCTGCTATTATCCCCATTTTATAGATGCAGAAACTGAGATATATGACTTGCCCATCAGGTCCCATAGCTAGGAAGTATCTGAGGAAGAACTGGAACTCATTGTGTCTTCCTGACTCCAAGTTCATTATTCTAACTAATATTCTACCTAGCTCTTTCATGAATATGTCTTTCATGAATGGATCCATAAGATCATAGATATAGAGCCATAAAAAATCATAGACATTATCTAATTTAGCCCACTCATCTTATGGTTGAGGAAAATGAGGCTGAGAGATAGTTTAAGTAGCTTTCCTGAGGTCATAGAGAGTCAATACTTTGAATCCAGGCAGGTCCTCTGATTCCAAAACCAGTCCTCTCTCCACCACACCATTTTGAATTCCTAAAACAGTCTATAGAGACATGGCAGAGAGCAGGGTGGGCTGTATGCATGTTCAGCTATTTTCCCAAGTTCACGTTTATATATGTCATATTCTCTTTTTGAAAATCTCATTTTCATAGAAATGTGTCCAAGACAAAATTGAGACAGATCTGGCAAAAATGATCCTTTCCTGGTACTCAGTTTGAACAAGATTTTAAAAAAAGAGAGAGAGAGTTCTAAGTGTGGAGGGTATAATCATTCCTAACAATGATCAGAAATGGGGTGAGGGTGGAGGGGAATGAATTACATTGTATTTAAGGGAAACTCCCATCTCACTTTAAGGATGAAGTCTTAGAATGGTCTACTACATTCTACAAAGAATTTCTGAAGTCATTGTAAATCATTTTGCCTTCATTTTGCCTCATCTTTTTACTGTTTGAAAACAACAAAAATAATTGGATTCCCTAATTATATCTAAAATTAAATTAATGTAGCCCATGGAGGTGATAACACCAATTTTTTTCAGTCATATGTATAATATTGACCCCTTTAGAACTGTGTTTATAAACTTAAAGACTTAATAAAATGTAAATATCCATCCTGATGCTCAAGTTAAATCTCACTCTTCCATTTGGGAGTTCTAACTCTAATTAGCAATATTCTAATAAGTAAGAATTTTAATGAAAAGAAAAATGGTAATAGGAGAGGTGAGGAAGAAAAGCAGAAGTCCTCACTTTTCCATGGGTCAGTATAACAAGTCACTTCCATTTATAAACTTCAAATATCCATGATTCCATGTAGGACATAGAGTCAAAGCAGGTAATACTAATAATGTGATCCAGCTGTTCTTTATAGATCAGCACTTGTTCTCTGAAACCTAACAATTATGCTCCTTTTCAGCACTGACCTACTTTATTCTATATTTGTCATTAATGATTAATTTTTTGGTCTAGGGCTTTGCATACTAACTCATCCTGAACAGTGTTTGATCTACATCATTCTAAGTTCAGCCTATATTCATTTAAATGCCTCCCAATTCCCACAGAAATGGTTATTTTTGCTTGAGTTTGGTCCTAGGAGATATCAGGTAATACATTTCAAGAGCACAATACACCTCCTCTGGAGCATCATTTCCTTACTTATACAAAGGTGCAAGCTAGATACTAGGGTAAGGACTCACTATCTGATTAAAAACAGCAACAACAACAACAAATTGTTGGGTAAATTGGACAGTAGTATAAGAAAATTAGATTTAGACTAACACCTTATACCATATACCAAGATAACATCCAAATGGATATATGACCTATATATAAAGGTCAAATCATAAACAAATTAGAAAAACAAGGAAGAAATTACAGATCAGGTCTATGGGTAGAGGAAATATCTCCATTATCATTAAAAAACACACACAACAACAGAAAGACCCCACCACACTTCTTCCCTTGATCTTGATGCATCTGTATTCCACCTACTGTCTAACCTCTTTCTTCCTTTTGCTGTAATTCCAAATTCCCTGGTCCATGTTTGCTGTTTCCATTCCCTATTCACCTATTCATTCGTGCAATCTGGCACGATACTCTGCCAAAACTGTCCCCTCAAAGATGTCCTTTTGTCACGTCTTCTCAATCACTCTGTAGGATATGACAGTGATGACCTCCTCCTATGACTTGAAACTTTCCCCTCTTTTGGCTTCTATAACACAGAAATGTCATTATTCTTTTCTTTCTTACATAGTCCTCTTCTGTTTCCTTTGCTAGTTTCTCTTCCTCCTGCCATATGTGGCTATCCCTTAAGTCTTACTACATTAGTCAGGTCCAAGGTTTAAACAAACAGAGACACAGACATGCCCATTTTATGATAACTATTTTGTTGTTGGTTGTTCAGTCATGTCTCATTCTTTATGACCCTGTTGATCATAACATATCAATGTTATCCATGGGGTTTTCTTAGAAAACGATAACTTCGGTAGTTTGCCATTTCCTTCTCCAATGGATTAAGGCAAACCGAGGTTTGCTCAGGATCACACAGTTAGTAAGTGTCTGAGGCCAGATTCGAATTTAGATCTTCCTGACTACTGGCCCAGTACTCTATCCACTGAGCTATCTACTGCCCCGATGCTAGCTATAAAATTTATTTAACATTTGTGTAGCACTTTAAGGGTTCCAAAGAACTTGATATCTATTTTCTCATTTCATCTAACAACCCTGTGAAGTAAGTGTTCTTACCCCCATTTTACAGTTGAGAAAACTAAGGTTCAGAGAAATGAAATGACTTTGCCAGAGTTACACAGCAAAGTAAGTGTCTGAGTGAGGATTCAAACTCAAGTCAGGTCTTCTTGGCTTCAAGTCCAACATTCTAACCATTATTGCATCTAGCTGCCTCAACAACATACAAAACACATGGACACAATCAAATGAAGGATACAAAGAGAAATGTACATTCTTTGTTGCACTTCCTGGCCATCTAATGAGCCCTTGTTATTGTCTGGACAAAGAAATTAGGCTGAACCCATAATTACTTCCATAAAGTGGACTCTAATAAATATCTAGCATATGGCCATAGATCTGAGCGGTAGACAAAGGGAGTTGGAGAATCTTATAAATGCACCAAATTTGGGTAGATCAGCTAAACATAAAGGCTTGTAGGACATCCTTGTTGCCAGGTGCTGTCCTCACAGATCTGGCCCTCTAACTGCCTTTATATCAAGGGCAAAGGGAACTTGGTCTAACTGGTCTGTATCACTTCCAAATTCCTATCTTCAGTCATCAGTGGTTCTCTCTTCATATTCCTTCCTTAATTAGCTCACCCATTCTCAGAATTTTGACTATTATCATATAAATTATGTTCAGGATCTCCATCCCTATCTGTAACCTCTCACTTGTACCCTAGTCTCAAATTTCCAGTTACCTACAAAGTATCTCCGCATAGCACTACATCCACTATCTCAAACTCATTATCAGAGCTGGACTCATCATCTTTCCTCTCAAACTGGATCCTCTTCCCAATCATCCTATTTCTGCAAGTGATGTCACCATATTTAGAGAATCTCAGGCTAAAATCTTAGCGTCATCATTCACTCTTCCTACTCCTTTATCACCTACATCCAATCTGTCACCAAGTTGTAACAAATCTGTTACCTACCCACTTCCTTTGAAATATCTCTTAGATTTGTTCATTCCTCTGATAATAATGATAGTTAGCATTTATATGGTGATTTACAGCTTACAAAGCACATTATCTCATTTGTTCTTCTCAACAACACCATGAGGTAGGTGCTATTAGTATCCCTTTTGAGGAGTGCTACCATTTTCTTCTTTTGAAGAAACTTGAGACAGCAGATGAAGCTGAGACAGGTTAAGTGACTTGCTCCAGATCATACAGCTAATGTTGAAGACAGAATCCTAATTCAGGTCTTCTTGATTCCAAATCCAGCACTCTATACACCTAGGATCCCCTCCATTCCCCTTGCCACTGCTCTAGTCAAGGCCCTTGTACATGCTTAAATTACAGTCTCCAAGATGGTTTCCGTGTCTATTTCAGTCTGCATTCTAATATTATTTAAATGCCACTTTTACCTAGCTATTCCCCCCAAAAAAGTGACTCCAAATTGTCTACTATATCAAGTTCAGGCTTCCCTGGTATTTCAAAAGCACCGTGCTGCTTCTAAAACTTTATTATCCACTACCCCAGCAACAGGATCCCTTCATTCTAATGGGTTACGTCTTCCCACTATCTTCTACACATACCATGAGTATTCTTGACTCTCCCTCTGTCTCTCTCTATATGTGTTTCTCACTGTCTCTGTCTCTGTCTCTGTCTCTGTCTCTCTACACCACACACACACACACACACACACACATATTTATTTATATAAAATTATTTATATCTACATGTTTATATCTTTAGCTATGTATACAGGGAGGAGGGGAGGAATGGAGGAAGGAAGGAAGGAAGGAAGGAAGGAAGGAAGGAAGGAAGGAAGGAAGGAAGGAAAGAAGGAACGAGAGAGGAAAAAAGGAAGTTTTGTGTTAGTGTGATTCTATATCCAATAGTTTGTCTATTTGTTATAATAGGCCAATGCTCAACCTGTAATGCTCAAACTGGTGTCAGCAACTGAAGGAATTACTTGTTTGGGGGTTAATGGTGGACACTTTGTTCAGGACAATCTAATAGGAAAACACCTGACCTAATTGAATATCTTAGCAGCAAATCCAATGTGTCACCCTAAGCTTATCCCTTTATAACAGTGGTTCTCAACCTGTGGGTCACGACCCCTTTGGGGGTCAAACGACCCTTTCACAGGGGTCACCTAAGACCATCGGAACACACATATTTCTGATGGTTTTAGGAACCTCCTCTATTCATCTCCAGGTAGGTCTGCCCACATGCAGACATGCCCACATACAACAATTAAAGGGTGGCAGCATTAGGAAGATTGAGAAGCACTGCTTTATAAAGTGAGCATTCAGTTTATCAATCGATTAATAAGTGTTTGTTTATTATATACCACGTGCCAAGCACTGGGTAATGTGTGTTAGGGGTAGGGACACGATGAGCTCTTCACCTTTAAAGAGATTATAGCTGAAGAGAGGAAACATCACTAATGTATATCGTGTGTGTGTGTGTGTGTGTGTGTGTGTGTGTGTGTGTGTGTGTGTGTGTAACAATGAAGTGCCAAACTAACTCTCTCTTTGACAGCAATCCAGAGAAGAGAGAGTACAGTGAAAATGGAATAGTCAAAAAAGGCTTCACGGAAGAAATGGCACTTGACATGGGCCTTGAGATATCAGCAGGGGATAGAGGTCTAGAGTGGTACAAAGAATTAATTTTCCCTCCTTCCTTCCTTCCATTCCTTTCCTCCATTTTTTTCTTTCTTTCTTTCTTTCTTTCTTTCTTTCTTTCTTTCTTTCTTTCTTTCTATATATAGCTAGATAGATAAAGACATAGATAGTTTTATATATATATATATATATGCATATATATATATATATATATATATAAAGAGAGAGACAGAGAGAGATCATCTCTGCATATACAAATTCATTTGTTTAGCTTGCTTCTCCTGTTTAATGCATGCCAATACAAAGCAAACAAATCCCTGCCCTGTCTATTCTTTCCTAACTTGTGCCAAGAGATGAAACTGTTACATATGAATTTTAAGATACCACAATGGATATTGGGGGGGGTGGTATTTTTTTGGTTTACTTTTGAAAAATCTCAGTCCAAAAGAAGTTAGTCTAGTGGTATTAGACATCAAACTGCATTATAAAGTGGTAATTATCAAAACAACCTGCTACTGACTAAGAAACAGAGTAGTGGATCAGTGGAATAGATTAGGTACAAATTACATTATAGTAATCTAATACATGATAAACCCAAAGATCCAAGATTTTGGAACAAAAACTCATTATTTCACAAAAATTGCTGGGAAAACTAGAAAAGAGTATGACAAAAACTAGGTATAGACCAACACCATACACTGTATACCAAGATAAGGTCAAAATGGGTACAGGATTTACACATAAAAGGTGATATCATAAGCAAATTAAGAGAACATGGAATAGTTTAGTTGTCAGATTTATGGATAAGGGGAGAATTTAGGATCAAAGAAAAATAGAGAGCACTATGAAATGTAAAATAGATAATTTTGATTATAAAATAAAGTTTTTATGCAAACAAAATCAATGCAACCAAAATTATAAGGAAAGCAGAAAACTTAGGGGGAGGGATTTTGCAACAAGTATCTCTGATAAAGGCCTCGTTTCTCAAAAATACAGAGAACAGAGTCAAATTTCTAGGAGTACAAGTCACTCCCCAATTGATAAATGGTCAAAGCATATGAATAGGCAGTTTTCAAACAAAGAAATCAAAGCTGTCTATAGTCATATAAAAATGCTCTAAATCACTATTGATCAGAGAAATGTAAATTAAAACAACTCTGAGGTACCACCTCATACCTATCAGATTATCTAATATGACAGAAAAGGATATTGGAGGGGATGTGGGAAAACTGAGACACTAATGCACTGTTGGTGGAGTTGTGACCTGATCCAACCATTCTGGAAAGCAATTTGGAACTATGCCCAAAAAGCTATACAAATGTGCATATCCTTTGATCCAGGAATACCACTTCTAGGTCTATATATCAAAGACATCCCAAAAAAAGGAAAAGGACTTATTTGTATAAAAATATTTATAAGAAGCTCTTTTAGTGGCAACTAAAAATTGGAAATCAAAAGGATGCCTATCAATTGGGGAATGGCTAATCAAGCTGTGGTATATGATTGTGATGGAATGTTATTGTGCTATTAGAAATGACCAATAGGATGATTTCAGAAAAACCCGGAAAAACTTACATGACCTGATGCATAGTAAAGTGAACAGAACCAGGAGAACACTGCACACAGTAACAGCAATATTGTTTGAAGAAGAGCTGTGAATGACTTAGCTATTCTTAGCAATGCAATGATCCAAGACAATCCCAAAGAACTAATAATGAATCATACTATCCACCTCCAGAGAAAGAATTGATTCTGATTGAATATAAACTGAAGCATGTTATTTTTCACTTTCTTTTTTTTCTTTTATTCAAGTCTTCTTGTATGAATAATATGGAAACATTTCATGTAATTGCACACATATAAGCAATATCTGATTATTATCTGAAAGAGGGGGAACGGGAGTGAAGTGAGAGAGAGATAGAATTTGGAACTCAAAATTTTAAATAAAACTGTTTTAAAAATTGAAAAAAAAAATCCAAATCAGTGCTTCTCCAATGAGCTCTAATCTCTTCCTTGCCAAGTGATATGAAGTGGAGTTTTATAAACCTATACATGGCAACTCCAACATGGAGGCTAAAGGAGAGTTATCATCACCATCACTGATAATTATACAGAACTTTATGATTTGTAAACTACTTTATATATATTGAATCTCACAATGATCCTATGAACTATGGGGTAGGTCATCATTGTACCCATTTTACAGAGGAGATTAAGTGAGTCCAAAAGGGACTCTTATGTAGAGTTCTCAAGCAGGATTTCAACACAGGTCTTCACTTTTCCAAGTCTATTGCTCTATTCAATACACATTGTTGTCTAAAAATTACGTCTGCCTTGCCTCTTATTCATGAGACAGAGAACAGTATAATGGAAAAAGCAATGTACTTGGAATCATAAGACCTGAGTTCAAATCCTGACTCTGGTAGGTATTCCCTGCATGACTTAGACAAATCACTTAATCTCTCTGTGCCTCAGTTTCCTCATCTGTTTTTAAAAAAAAAGGGTATTTGTCTTAGGTCTCTTCCAGTTCTAGATCTGTGGTCATACACAGCTCTATTAATAACAGTGTATATAACTCAAGAAAACCACACAGGCCCAGGCAGGCATGGATTCAGCCCTGGATACAAATGAAAAATCCCTCAGGCAGACCCTCTACTGCCACCACATGTGCTCTTGCCCATATGGTGCAGTAACAGATGTAGAAGACCAGAGTTCTCACCACAATTTTGCCATTTGCCATCTGTGTAACCTTGGGCTGATGGCTCAACTTCTCTGGACCTTGGTTTTATCATCTGTCAAATGAGAGATTCGATTACATAATTTCTGGGGTCCTTTCTGGCTCTGTATCTATATACCAAGAGTGTCTCTAATTATAAGATTCATGACATAAAAAAACCAGCATTTGCCAGAGACCACAGATATCTAATTCAAGTACAATATTCTAGCATAAAGGGGTGATTTTCTTTTGGAGTCTAGGGGAAGAGAGGGGAGGGTGGCATGTTTTTGAACCTTCTATAGCCAGAAGAGTTGATCAGGATGGTTCCTAATAAATTACCACTTTAAAAAAGTGGAAAGCATGTAAGAACATTCCTATATGACTAAGTTATATTCTGGATCACAGACCAAGTTATTTAGCTGTATAACGTCAATTCTAATCAACAAATATTCGTTTCCTCAACTATAAATTTAATGAATGGTTTGTACCAGATGAATTCTAAGGTCCTTTTCAGCTCTCAATCTATCCTCCTATTAAGGCCCTACTATGTATAAGGCACTGTGCTGGGACTTGAGGGAGACATAAAGATGAATGACCCAGTCCCTGCCAGCATCTGGTGCATTTGTTTGTTTTTTCATAATGTGAACTCTGGTTCTAATTTAATACGGTTGACATTAGCTTTCTCAAAATTAATGGCAGAACTCCTTTTACAACTCAGCTGCCAAATTAATTTAAAAATTAGTATGTAGAGCTTCATTTCTGTGAAGAGAGGAGTGCCAACTCAATTGACTACCCACCCTTGCAATTATCTTTATCCTTAAAGTCCGATGCATTATTATGTGATTGGTGATCTTTAGCATAAATCACTTCTTAAAATATCAGGAGTCATGCATGCTATAAGAGCCAAACCTGATGGTATCAAACTGGTTCAATAGTTCACCACCTTGTTATCAGATGGATGGAGCAGTCCCTGAAGGTATAAGGGTCATAAAAGAGTCTGCTGGAAAAATGAAGAACCAGGTCATTCATGCCTGACTAGATGTGAGGAGGTCCCTTGTACTGACTCTGGCTTGGGGACCTAACTTATGAACTTATGACACTGTGGACTGGTTACAATCCTCTCTGGACATCTATAAAAAGATTGTTATTCTTAGAGTGAATTCAAGGAGACCAAAAGAAAAAAAACACAGGGAAGAGAAATTGTTTCAAGTGCATAATAGAGCAACAGCCACCAGGAAGTAACCAGACACAGGGAGAGCCAGTTACAACTCCATCAAAAACGAAGCCAGAGAGCAAAAGAATTTGTGTCCTCTCAATTTAACATTTTTATCAAATACTTTTATGTCACCTTTAAAAAGATTATTTGGATAACAAAATAACAAGCATGAAATGTAAAGCATGATTTGTTTGTCCTGTTGTTTTGGAATGTGGAGCAGCCAGGCATCTTGTCTGTGAATCTATGCAAAGAAATTTGGAGCAGATAAGGTCTTTTTGGGTTGGGCAAGTGATAAATATTTTCATAAAATGCTGAGCCTCATTTACTCAATACCTCTATAAAATGTGATCTTTTCTGGTTTAGTTTTTAAATGTCATTTTAACCCATTCAGCACACTTTTTCTGAATGAACCAAAAAAAGGTTTGAGAACAAAACCTATTATTTTATCATTTATTATTTTAAGATAGAAGACGATATTGAATTAATGACAATCTCTAATTTTAAAGGGGAGCTGTGTCTTTCTCATTGTTGCAATCAATAAAGAAAAGCATCACAGAGATTTAGTGGGATTGAGTGAAGGGACAGGGAAAGATTGGTAGTTGGTTTTCAGGTATTTGAAAAGGGGTTAGTTAGACTTATAATCAGAGATTTAGAGTCGGAAGAGACCTTGGAGACCATCAAGTCCAATCAGCTCATTTTACAGATCAGGAAACTGATGTACAGAGAGGTTAAGTGATTTGCTCAGGGTCACACAACTACGAAGTATCTGAAATGAGAACTGAACCCAAGTTTTCTTGACTTCAAATGAGTGCTCTAACCATCTTACTATATTGCATCTTCTCCTTAGACCCTAGGGGAAGAATTTGAAGTGAGTAAAAATTTTCTAACAATTTGGATGAAGTAAAATGGGCTGGTCTGCCTTATAAGGTCATGGCTCCCTCCTAAATAGAGGTCTTCAAGCAAAGATTGGGTGGTTACTTGTGGTGTCTATTATAAGGAGATTCTTATGCAGGAACAGGGGAGACTAGCTGGTGTCTCAGGTCCCCTCAAATTCTGAGGTTCTCTGATTTTGTAAAGCATTTTTTCCCAATCTTCACCGAAATTGGAATGTAACTTCTAGGTGGTCCTTAGAACTGTACTTCTTCCTGAATACTCTTCCTCCTACCAATTTCCCTGTTACTCCATTAGGCTGAGAGGTGTCTTCTCCTATTGTACCTAAACAAATCAGTGTGAGGAGAAGTGATTTATCACTCATGAAAAGCAATCAGATTGCTTGGGGCTTACAGCTGTTCCCAAAATGCAACTGAAAAACAGACCTTTGGCAAAGGTTGGAATTTGGAAGAAAATCATATTAATGTACCTCAGGCTGGCAGAAGAGGATACTGACAGTGAGCTTCATTACAAGCAAAAGACACATAGCCAAATCCACTGGTGGCAAATCCATGTCAGTGAAGCAAGAGAATGACTTTTTTTTAGGCCCAACCATGTCCACATGAACTTCTCCTACGATGAAGAAAATACTTGAAAATAAAAATGCTCACACTCTGGTTCTTGGTTTCATCTTAAATTAAAATGTTTAGGGTTTGTTGTTGTTTTTTTAGTGTTATCACTCAGCCTTTGAAATTAAACTTCAGAGAGAGAAATGAGCTCTAGAAAGGACGAAACAGGCAGCAAGGTCACATAGGGGACATTCTCTTTTCACGATATAAGAAGGAATTTACAGCATATTCTTGTCTTGGAATCTTTATTCATCATAAGATCATAGATTTGGAATTGGAAGGGACCTTAGAGGCTATGAATTCCAACCCACTCACTTTATAATTGAGGAGTCAAATTAACTCCTGAATACTTACCCTTTTTACAAGCCTACTAAGTGTTTGGGGCAAATTTGAATTCAAGTCTTCTGACTCCAAGCCCAATGTTCCATCTACTCCACTCCCCAACTCATAAGATCTACCTCTCCAACTCAGGGGGCTTGGACTTCATGACCTCTAAGACCCCTTCCAGTTCTAAATTTATGATTCTTCAATCCCATATCATAAAAAAAGTCAGCCTTTGAGGTTGAGAGGAAATTTTTAAAAACTATTTAAATAACCTTTTTCTTCTCCCCAAGTCCCTCAAGAATCAACCACAACTATATGAATATAATGAAATATTAT
The DNA here is from genome assembly GCA_028646515.1 of Pseudochirops corinnae. NCBI lineage: Eukaryota > Metazoa > Chordata > Mammalia > Diprotodontia > Pseudocheiridae > Pseudochirops > Pseudochirops corinnae. The sequence goes on from CM053588.1 coordinate 222,119,022, forward strand.
TATGTAGTAAGAAATTATGAATATGAGGAATTCAGAAAAACATAGGAAGATTTACACGAACTAAAGCAATAAGAAGAAGGCAAAAGCAGAAAGAATAATATACCTTACTACTATAAAGTAAATGAAAAGAAACCTAAAATGAAACCTACTTCTAAGTCATTGTGATAACCAGTCTTGGTCATGGAGAACAAATAATGAGACATACCCCTGACTTTTTACTACCTGCATGACCTTGAGCAAGTCATTTACCTTCATCTATAAAATGAGGAGCTTGAACTAGGTGGTCTGCAATTTCCTTATCATTCCTATTTTATGATTCTGATTGCCTCAACATAGAGCTGGAGGACTCCAGGAACAGAATGTCATAGACATTTTCTGACACTGATTCAGCAATTAATTTTTTCTTTCTTACAAGGGAGAGTTCCAATTCTAGGGAAGTCAGGTAAGAGGGAAATATTGGATCCATTAATGTTCCATGTGCAAAGAAATGTACAGTTATAAAATAAAGACATCAATAAATTTTTAATAAGAAAGCATTGAACATAGATTAAGAGCTAACTAGGACCTTAGAAGTCATATAGTACAACCTACTAAAATGCTTTCCAAACCAGTAGCCCGGATAAGAAGGCAAGAAGAGACCAAGTATTGGGGAAAGTGGCACAGTGGACAAAGTGCCTGGCCAATAGTCAGGAAGACTCATCTTCTATGCTCAAACCTGGCCTCAGACACTTAGTAGCTGTGTGACCCTAGGCAAATCACACAACCCTATTTGCCTCAGTTTCCTCATCTGTAAAATGAGCTGGAGAAGGAAATGGCAAATTCCAGGATCTTCGACAAGAAAAGCCCAAATGGGGTCACAAAGAGTCAAACGTGACTGAAATGACTGAGCAACAATGATAAAATAATATGACAATGACAATAATGACAATATTAATGCATATTCATAATCTCCAAACTATGTGGAATGAAACACTTTCAAAATGTATAGATCTAATAGAAGACAGCAAAATTATGTAGGAATAGGATGTAGTACATATCATCCCCATCATGCTACTAAAGTTGTTGTTCTAAAGATTTTTCAGTGAACTTGCAGAAGATTAGCTTATATCCCAATATCTTTTTTCATTTACAAAAAAACAAAACTAGTCATTTTACCTACCTGCAATATGAATAAATCCTATTAATAATAATAATCTTATATTTCTATAATGTTTTAAGGTTTGGAAGGAGCTTTCTTCATAACAATGGGAGGTATATAGCTATGGAGCAAATTCTGAAATGGTTTTTGCCTTCTCCAAAAAAATATAATGAAAATAAAACTTTCTTAGAAAAGATCTAGGAGAAAGCCATCCAACTTTGCTGCATTCCTTCATAAGTCTAGAGTAAAAATAAATAAATAAATAAATAAAAGAAACAGGGGCCAACTTCTTGGAAATGTATAATTAATGTAGTATATTTACACTCAAAATTCTTGTTCATCCTCCTTCAGTGTTTACCTCATTAAAATTAAATATTTAAACAGATACATATGTATTTTCCCAGAGTAAATTATACAGGGCTATTTTACATTTATGAGGCTTTTTTTAATCTACTAACATATATTATTTGGTCATTCAGCACATTAATTGATGATTACCATGGATTGGACTGTACAAACAGTCTGTTTGCAAACCCTCCTGGAGGGTCTGCTTTTTTCAAATCACCTTGATTATTTGAATGTTAGTCATTTTAATCAGATTACTGTAGTCAGTTGCCAAATGAGCCATTTTCAGCAGAATCACTGAAATGTATTTAAAGGAAACCACAATAAACTAAGAAATTGCTCTCATTGGTCTTAATATAGAAACAATTTAAAATCAATTTTGTGTAAGTTTAGATATTTTTCAATCAGCAGGGTAAACTAAATTATTCAGCAGTAGACATTCAGAAACTTTTCCCTTTTCACTAATATACAGGTTAAGCTATAAAAACATGCAGTTCCAGAGATCGCCCTCTCAGTCCACTTAGCACAAAGATGTGGGTTCTGAAAGGCCATTTCCTTCATGGTATTTGTTTTCCTTTCTCAGAGTCCCACGGCATATCTTTAAAGGGTTTTCAGCCTTCCTCTGTTCTCAGAGTAGACTACTTTGGGCTTACTAGCATTTTTCCACATTGATCTTTTCTTATTCCAATTATGTCTTGGAGAGGTTTGCTACCTGCTATTTTTCCTCTTAGATAAAACCAATATCTTCCTAGCATCTCCCCAAAGAAGCTATAGAAATCCACATTTGGACTTTTGAAAGGTATACATATAAACAGAGAAAGAGAGAGAAAGAGAGAAGGGGAAGCAGGAAGGGAGAGACAGAGACAGAGAGAGAGATAGAGAGAGAGACAGAGACAGAGAGAGAGAGAGAGAGAGAGACAGACAGAGAGAGAGAGAGAGAGAGAGAGAGAGAGAGAGGGAGGGAGAGGGAGAGGGAGAGAGAGAGAGAACACAGAGCCAAAAGAGTATATGATGGCTACAGTAATGTAAAACATCTGCTAGATGGTGCAATGGATAGAGTGTCAGGTCTGGAGTCAGGAAAACCTGAATTCAAATCCAGCCTCAGACACTTACTAGCCCTGTGACACTGGGCAATTCACTTAATCTTGTTTGTCTCAGCTTTTGAGACATCTGTAAGATGGGCTGGATAAAGAAATGGCAAACCACTCCAGTATTTTTGCCAAGAAACCCCCAAACAGGGACACAAAGAGTCAGACCTGACTTAAATGACCAAACAACAGAAACAATAATGTAAAGGAAAATGATCCTAAAAGGTAACTGAATCAGATAAATTACAATGAATGGTCTTGGTCTTAAAAAACAAACAATGAAGCCCAATTTCTCCTGTTGGCAAAGAGATGGAAGACTTTAGGGGTGGAATGCTGCATATGCTGTTGGATATGGTTGTTTTCTTGGTCAGTTTTGCTCACCTTTTTCCTTTGTCACAAGGGACAGTTCAAGAGGAAGCATCTATTAGGAAATGACTATGATATTATTTAAAAGGCATCCTTAAACCATTTTTAAGAAGGAAAGTATATTTGTATATCTTTAAAATGTTTTAAGGGTGTCTTTTTTTTAAGAGAGAAAGTATATTTTTATGTAGGAGCAGCTAGGTGGACCTAAGCTTAAATCTGGCATCAGACCCTAACTGTGTGACCTTGGGTAAATCACTTACCTGTTTGCCTCAGTTTCTTCATCTGTAAAATTAGATGGAGAAAGAAATGGAAAACCGCTCCCGTATCTTTTCCAAGAAAATCCCAAATAGGGTCACAGAGTTGGATGCTAATGAAAAACAAGTGAACAACAACATATATTTATGTTCAATGGAATTTGATTTATTGTTTTTAAATTTGATTCTTCCTCTCTACACACAGTTTCAATAAGATGATTAGGAAGTGCCCATTTAAGCTAACCTTTTAAACATAATTTCACTTGAATTTTTTCAAATTGGAATATTCATCCAGCACACATTTGCATTTCTATTCCTGAGCCCAAAAGTCAACAGTTTAATTGCTTCATGAGCTCCCTTACTTATCTTTCAGGGGGAGAAATGAATAAAATTAGATTCTGTGACATGTAGGAAGGTCTCTCTCTACAGCATACAATTTGTAGCATAATTCACAATTGTTACAAACCAATTCCTAAATTGGGAACTCTAATATGATCTTGGATGGAAAATATGCCTCACATTGACATGTTGTGTAAGGATTTTGCTTCAGTTTAAATCTCATTCACTCGTATTCTTTCCTTAATCTTAGGATCAGAGGACCATGTAAAATGCTGCAACAACAGCAGAGTTTCTCTGGGTCATCCAAACGCAGGATGCGAAACTCTCCTTTCCTTGTGCCCAATGTGTATTTTGAACATACATATGGCTAGGCTGTTAAAATGTTTCCTGGCCTAAAAACCTAGGATAAAGTTACCAGACTGAAGTGACCACATTTCAGTCTGGAACATTTTAATAGGAGGATAGGACTGAGGAATACTGGAAGAATAATAAAGGGAAGAAAGAGGAAAAATGAGAGAAGTAAAGAAGAGAAGAATAAATAAAATACAAAGAGAAATGGCAAAGAGAGAGGTGGGAGGGTGAAGAAACAGATGTGAAGTAGGCTGTTCAAAAAGGAATGGGAGAAATATGGAGAGAAGCTTCTGTTGAAACCACTATTAGGCTACTCCAGGGGCTGAAAACCATTACAAAGGGATATAGTAATTTTTGTCCATTCATCCCTACCTATTTTCCTTCATTATAATGAGAGCTCTTTGAGGACTTTCTTTGTATTCTTAGTATAATTATGCCTAGCATATAGTAAGCATTTAATAAATGATAATTATATAAGAGGTAAAGAAAGGACAGCCTATGTGTAGATGAGGAACCCTTCTCACTAGCCCCAGTCAAATGAGATGAAGTAGGGAATGTTCCAGGAAAATACACCCAAACCTAGGGCTCCCACCAGCCCAGGCATTTGGTTAACTCAAGGTGAAAATGAAGAAGAAGGAAACTGGTGTGCAGGACCCCAGCATACATGTCTCTCCCCAATCTCAATCACTATCCCAATAAAAAATCATCTCCCATGCCACCATTGACAATCATGCCATTGTCTGTAAACCCCTTTTCTAAACCAGAAAAAATGACAATGAGCTAAATAGTTAACTAGCTGAGTCAGTAAGACCTGAGACACACCTATGAGATAATGAAAGACCCAGTCAGAGACAAGGAGAAACTCAGAAAGACGGAGATAGGGAGAAAGCAGATTGAGAAGAAGCAGGAGGAATGCAAAAGAAAGCTATTATAGCTTACCCATATCTGGTTGAGAGAGGATGAAGGAAAATTGAAAAGTAATTGCTAGAATGGTCTCTATAGCCCAAAGATAACCCACATCTGATATTGTTTGTCCTCATATAGCTATTGCTATCGAACAGAGTCAGAGGACCTGAGTTTGAGTTCTAGCTTGGGCATTAACACCAAGATGACTCTAGGTAATTCATCCTTGGTACTCACTTAGAGCCTTTCCTTCCAGCCCCGTGCCATAACAGAGCAAAACAACCCATTTCACAGGCATACACTCTAGGATCCACTCAACAATTTCCTCGTTGCTCCTGCAGTCTCTCCCAGAATACTGCATTTTTCCTCACCCTACCTTTTTGTGATAATAAGCAATAGACCTCAACTCTGTCCACTGCCCCTCCCTGGTGATGGAGGCAGCTATCAGACATGGGCACTGCTGCAGTGGGGCTCAGCCTGAGAACTAAACTACCAAAGACCAAAGGAGAAAGAAAACTGACTTTAAAACCTTGACTACTGGTAGAAAACAAACAGTATATTAAAACAGAAAGGAAGATGGACAACCAGAGATTTACATGGGTCCAAGCATCTCTAGCTAAATATCACAAGATGCAGGAAATCAAACCAACATCTGATGAATCTGACAACCCTGTGGATTGTCATGAGAGTATGGAACCACACAACAGGACGTTACTGAATGGCTCAGGGGAGAAATAAGAATTGTGAAAGCGGAAGTCTGGTGCTGCACAGCACAGATAATTGGCAGAATAGAAAAACTTGAATTCACAATAAGTCTCCTCTAAGAACTAAAAGAGTACAGCTAGTCGGGAATCCAAAAATACAGAACGGAAGGACAAGCCTGATGAATGAAAGAAGCAAATGCAGTAACATTAAAAGAACTTGATCTCTTTACAAACCCAACACACTGATCTGAGGGATGGGATCTACTGAAGAGTCTTAGGTCTCCCAGAACACAAGTTTAAAAAAAAAAAAAAAACACCCTGAACACCATAATGCAAGAAATAATAAAAAATGGATCATCCTAAAGTGGACGTTAAAATAGGCTCTTGATCATACACTAAAACCTCAGTGAATACTATTCCATCAGCTGTGGTAGTTCTATGTAGCCCTACAGAGCAAAGAAGATATACTCACTGCAGGTGAGGGGGCCACACTTCTATTTCTCTTTCTGGCAGCCATTCAATCCAAGTGCAGGCTGCCATTTTTCTGTCTAGCCAAGCACAGTAATGGATCACGAGATCATGGGATTTAGAGTGGCTATAAATTTTTATTCCCATTTGCCTCAATTGCATCACTCCATTAAAGCTTCAGCTCTTAAACTTCCATGAATTTTTGGTGATATAAAGGTTCTATAACTTAACACAACTTGAAAAACATTAATTCTATTGAAATTATTTAAATAATAGTTCTGAAATACCCATTCGTGACAATCACAGACATTCACTTACTTTTCTACCACTTATTCAACTACTGCTACCTATTATCTTAATGAATACTCTTACAGAAAGGAGAGAGAGTATTATGACTACCATGTGATCAAGAATATATAAAGTGAAGCTGCTGAATCTATTGCAGATTTTCATTTTTACATTAACGGAGCTGGATTCCCTAGTACAGAAGACAAATCTTGAGAATGTTGTTTTTGTTTGCTTCATTGGCTCAGAATCATGGAATGTAACAGCTGAATGGGATGCTGGAGATCATCTGGTTCAATCTATCCATTTTGTGAATGGTCAGTTAGGTGGTAGAGTGTGTAGAGTACAGGACCTGGGGTCAGGAATACCTGAGTTCAAATCTACCATCAGATAATACATGGCGTGTTATCCTGAGCAAGTCACTTAACCTCTGGCTGCTTCATTTTCCTTGTCTGTAAGAAATATGGATAAACACCTTCTTACCAGAATTATGGTGAGGATCACATGAGACAATATTTGTCAAGTGCTTTCAAACTTTAAAGTACCATATAAATGCTAGCTAATATTGCCATTATACATGAAGAAATCAAAGCTATTAGTGATTTGTCTGAATCCAAGACTTTAGAGTCTCAAATTCAATTCTAAGACACCATCTGCATCCAGAGAAAGAACTGATAAATGGAAGTATGTATAGAATGATCTTACGTGTGTGTGTGTGTGTGTGTGTGTGTCTAACAGTAGCTGTTTCTAGGACAGGGTGGGAGGAGAGAGAAGAAAAAAAGGGCAAAAAAAAGAAAGTTACATGATAACTTTATTATATATTTAAAAGAAACAGGAAGTTGTACACAATAGATTTGCAGTTTCATGTGCAATCATCTTTTTTTTAAATTCTACTATGTTATGAAAATGCTTGTTATTTCATAAATTAAAAATAAAATATTTCCATTATACCATAGCTGTCTCTTTAAGATCACTAACTAGGCCATTGGTACACTGATTCAGTCACTTTCTAAGGGATGCCTTGAGGTTATAAAAACCACTTTAAACCTCACTTCAAAAACCTTGTTAAGATTTGTTTCAAATGATTCATTCTGAGGA
>CM053588.1:222126460-222169069 GCA_028646515.1 Pseudochirops corinnae
AAGAAGAAGAAGAAGAAGAAGAAGAAGAAGAAGAAGAAGAAGAAGAAGAAGAAGAAGAAACTCCTACTAAATACTGAAGCTTTGTTTAAAAAAAACTGTAGTTGCTACAGGCAGCCTCAGTTATTAAGAGGAGTATGGTTTTACTGAAATTTCAAACCAAGCCTAACCCAAAAATTGTTTCAAGAACTTCCTATTGAGAGGGAGAAATATTTTTTTCTTCTTTAAGAGAGTATGGGAAATTATCGGCTTCAGCTTGGGTAACAGATATGTGGTTTCATGCCATGGGCCTAGAGATTCAGTTGCACCAACATTTTCCAAATTATTTGACCTATGAAACATTCTAGGCTTTGGAATATAGGTATAGAACCTAGAAATACCCATAATGGAGGGGTATAGAATACTCTTAGAATCAAGGAAAAGTTGAGAAATTGGGGCACAAATGGAGGAAATTGAGCCTCTTTTCATTCTGGAAAAATCATTATATATAAATGTATTTGGACACATATTAAATAATAATTTGTATCTTAGAGAGGAAATTGTCAGCATTGAAATTTTATTCTATAATAACAGTTCAGATCCTTTGTAACAATAGGGTTCCATAGAATATAATTTGGGAAATGCTACATAGTTAACTCTCCCTTTTCTTGCTTTTGCTATGTTGATACAAGGGCAATGAAACTCAGAGCCCCCAAACAGAGAGCAGACAATATTTTTGTTTCCTTCTCCTTCCCCTTATTCTTTCCTTTTCCCCTTTCCCTTTCCCTTCCCCTTCTCCTTCTCCCCTTTCTCCTTCTCCCCTTTCCCTTTCCTTTCCCCTCCTCCTCCTCCTCTTTCTCCTCCTTCTTTTTCTCCATCTTCTTTTCATTCTTCTCCTTCTCCTCCTTCTCCTTCTCCTCCTCCTCCTCCTCCTCTTCCTCCTCCTCCTCCTCCTCCTCCTCCTCCTCCTCTTCTTCTTCTTCTTCTTCTTCTTCTTCTTCTTCTTCTTCTTCTTCCTCCTCCTCTTCTTCTTCATCCTCTTCTTCTTCTTCTTCATCCTCCTTCTCCTCTTCTTCTTCTCCCTCTTCTTCTCTCAAGTCACTGAGTGACAAAGAATCTGAGAAGTAGATGAAGCCTACAGCTGTACCAAAGCTACAGTGAATTACTTTAACTGACTAAAATAAACACAGAACCCAAGCCTAAGAATGTGAAACTCACAAACGAATAAGGCATTTCAGAAATTATCTGTCCAGGAGAATACAGCATGATTGTATACTAGCCTGAACATATTAACTCTTCTATTTCACCCAAAGATTTCATTGTTTGTCAGTTTTTATGATTATACCATGTTGTTAATTCCTATTGAGCTTGCAGTCCACAAACTCTTATATTGTTTTTCGAACTGCTGCTTAGACATGGGACCTCCAGCTTGTGCTTGCCAAATTATTCAAGTGTAAGATTTTGTATTTGAATTTAAATTTGAATTAAATTCGAATTTCATTTCATTAGTGAATCTCATTAGTGAAATTTAATTTCTACTGCTGGTCCTAACTACCTCTCAAAGTACTTGTTTTTAACTACTTTTCATAAACGTGTATTTTTTTTAACTTTGTACTTATCCTATATACAGTTTTGTGGGTACTTATTATCTCTCCCACTAGTATATAAGGTCATTGAGAATAAGAAATATTTCATCCTTTATTCTTGTATCCCCATTTCCAAGCAGAGGTCTGTCACATAGTAGGGCCTTAGCAAATACAGTATTTCTTATCACATTTTGGAATCTGACTCCTTCAGTGTCTCTACTACCCTTCTCCACTTTGTGTCATCTACAAATTTGATGAGTTTGTCAACTATGTCTTTATCCAAAACAGTAATAAAAGTATCACACATTTGGGGGTGGCACTAGCCCTGGAGTCAGGAAGACCTGAGTTCAAATCTTGCCTCAGATGCTTAACACAAAAACTAGCCTGTGACCTTGGGCAAATCATTTAACCCCAACTACCCTATCTTCCTCCCAGCAAAAAGCAAAAAAAAAAAAAAAAAAAGTACTACACATGATAGGGCTAAGTACAGATCCTTACAGAATTGTAGTCCATGCAATACTACCTGTCATTTGTGTAATCCCTTCAAAATCTGCTCCCTAATATCCTGAAGTGGACATTAAACTATGCCTCACTTTTCTCTCCTCTTCCAAATGAAAATATTTTCAGTGAAATCTGGGTGGCTGAAGATGAGGAATACAGAGCTTCATGGGTAATCAGATAAGGACCTTTGTGAGTAAGTAGTTCAACTCCCATAGCTTACAGATAAAAAAAAAAAGACAAATGGAGACATAGACATAAAGCACCTTAGTCAAAGAAATACAATTAATAGCTAGAAGAGCCAGGACTTGGCTCCTAGTGCCCTTTCTACAGTATCTAAATCAGGACCAAAGGAGTGGGCCATGGGCACTTGCAGTATGAACAAGAAAACACCATCTGCCAAATCATAGACCCTCACTGGGCTGATGTTAGAACAGAAAAGAAATGAAGACCAGCTGCAAATTTGACATTTGACCTCTGCTTCGAATGGAGGGAGATACTACAAGTCAGACAGCCAAAAATCAATCAAAGTGACATCACCCTGGAGGCTACCTTCAGGTTTCCTACAAGCCATTGCATGGAAGGGAGGAGGATGTAGCTTGTATTTGGATCAATACTATATGATAACAATACTATTTTATATTTACATAACATTTTAGTTCTACAAGTATGACAATTCCGTGTGGTAGAAAATATAAGTTTTTATGTCTCAGGTGAGAAAACTAAGACTCAGCTAAAAAAGTGATTTTTCCCAAGGTCATCCATCTCCTTAGTATAAGAGCAGGACTAAGCCCCTGACTCATAGTGAAGGGTTCTTTCCACTGCCCCACACTGCCTATCACTGGTGTCAGACACTATGTGATGCTTGTCAAGTCACATAGTTCTCTTATCTGTAAAAGGAAAATGATAAAAATACCAACCTCTCAGGATCGTTGTGAGGATTAAGTGAATTGATGTTTACAGAATGCTTTATAAACCTTAAAGACCTCTATAAATGTTTTCTTATTGTTGTTGTTGCTTTTACTATTATTACATGAATACATCTAGATTCTCTCTTTATCCATTTCTTTCCCCACTTTGATTGGTTTTCCACTTTCCTAGCATGGCTGAGGCTTCTTCCCAGGGACTGTTCACATCTGTTTATTTCTATAAAGACAGAAATGAAATTAAACCATTAAAAAGGTCTCTTCCCTTTCACTCTATCCTTTATTACTCCCATTCCTTTCTTGCTTATCAAGGCCTTGACATTTCTCCTCAGCCTTCTTCATTTGCCTAACATATTCAACATGCATAAATATTAGCCGGCTGCCTACTGTGAGGGTGGCTCCATGGAAGAGGCTGGTGTAGGTCACGCAACAAAACAGCCATTTTGGAGCGCCAAAGCCACAAAGGCAACACGTGGAAGGGGGAGGAGGAGAAGAATGGAAGGAAAAACCAAAATCAGCTGAAGTAAAGGCTCTGACAGGAGCCAACACAGGGCTAAAGAAAGTGGGGCTGTTGCACTCTTCACAACAGAGTGGCAGCCAGTTGATATTTCCCGGGAGGTAGGAAGGAAATGGAAGAAGCCGTTCTCCCAAGGAGCCCACAGAAGCTGCTAGCCAAGCATGGACGAATGCCATTAGTATTCATGACAGACACATTTTACAGAATCGTCCTTCCTTATCTTTGTCTCACTCATTGGGCTTTCCATACGACTGAATTGGGATAGGGCCTTTTCACAGCCAGCAGGGCATGTAATCACTTGGCCAAAACATTAGGGTAGCATTGACCTTGCTATAGTAATTTGTCATGACTACTTGGCCAGTTCTTTGATTGATGGTTTCAGTTTTTGTATCTCAGCTGTGCATTGGATCCCCACCTTCAACCTCCACTCACCCTCATTTCTCTTCCCCCATACCCAATGTACCTAAGCCTCAGAGAGTACTCCAGGGGTTTTCTCCTGACTGCACTGACCCTGGTCCCTTCTTGTCCCATTCCTGTACTATACTCCTTGCTATGTTCTGTACTTAACCTTATTCATCCCTCTGCATTCCATCCTTTCATTATCCCCTCATCTATATGTATAGAGAGAACTTTAATTGCATTTGAAGTCTTTTTCTTGGGTTGTGCAGATAGTCTTACCCCTGAGCTGCTCCCAACTGTTGTTAACTCCTTTGTAGACAATAGTTTCATAGAACCAGCAGTGTTAAAGCTAGAAGGGGCCTGATCCCACCCTCTCATTTTGCAAATGAGGAAAATGAGACTTTAAGAGGGGAAGAGATTTGCCCAAGGTCATATAGGTAGTAAGTGGCAGAACCAGGTCTGGAAACCAGGTCCTCAAGCTCAAATAATAATAATGAATATAACCTAGCTCCCACTGAAACTGGGTAGCAGAGGGGTACCCATGTCCTATTTGTAGTGCATTGAGGGAGACATGACTCCTTATTGATGGAGAGAATGGTTGGTGTAACACTAAGTGTACAACTATATATACATATATATTCATATACACATTCATAATATGCATATTTGTATAATATGTTAAATATATCTTACATAGGCACACATTTTATTTGTATTTTGATATGGTTTGATAATTTATAAAGTGTTTATCTAACAATTACCCTAAGAGGCAAGTATTATCCCCATTTTGCAGATGAAGGAAATTAGGTTCCAACAAGTTAAATGATTTGTCTTTAATTCCATAGTTAACATCTGAAGGGTGAGTCAGACTTAGGCCTTTTGTCTCCAAGACCACTGCTCTCTACCATTTTGCAAAGCTTCAATATTCTTTCTTGTATACCATGCTAGTTACTGCAAATACTTAGATAAGAGATTATAAGGATATGAACTAGAATAGAAGCTGCATGAAGGGAGAAAAGCAATAGGTACTATGAGGGTAGAATCTAAAAGAATTGCAACTGATTGCATGTGGTGGGAAAATGAGAGTAAACCATCAAGAGAGGTTAAAAGGTTGTGATGAGCAACTAGAAGGATCATAATACCCTCCAGAGAAACTGGGAAGTCTAGAGGAGAGGCATGTTTAGAGGATAATAATTTTAAGATTTCAGTGGACATGGAGGTGAAGTTGCTCAATAGTGATGTCGAAAAGAAATTTGGGAGTGAGTTTAGGGCTAGATATATACATTTGGGCACCATCTGCATAAAAATGATCATTGAGGCCATGGAAAATGAAAAGATCACCAAGAATGAGAATAGAAAGAAAAGTGAACATCCAGGACAGAGTCTTGGGAAATATCTACAGTAAGGATGGGGGTGGAAAGGTGGAGCATTCAGGGGCTCAGGTGATGATTAACAAAAGTTATTAGAAAGAATTCAGAAAGGAAGATGGAGAACCAATAGAAAATAGTGTCAAGGTAGTTGAAGAAAGAGGCGTTATGCAGGAGGAAAGGGTAGCTGACAGTGTCAAAAGCCGCATGTATCTCATTTCATGCCTCAACTATGATAATATGAGGGTTGTTGAACAAAGTTATCTCTGTGGTTGCAATACTAAAGGAATCATAGTTGATCTTAACATGTGCATGAGAGATTTCTTGTGGGAAGAGAACCTTTAAAACTGAGTTTTGCTCTACTGCATGGATTCTTAACCTGTTTTGTATTATGGGCCCTTTTGACAACCTGGAGAAGCCTATGGGCCTCTTCTCAGAATAATGTTTTTAAATGTATACAGTTATCCAAACCTTTTAGAATCAGTAAACACAGCACCTCCTAGAACCAGAAAACCTGGTAATTTAGGCAGAAGTCTAGAGTTGGCTCTTTACCACTGGGCCTCTATATCTGGGACCAAAAACCTGAGAATTGAGGGGAAAGGCCTAGAACCACTTAAATATACTGTCTGCCACCCTTTGCTCCTTTGCTCCCTTATTCCATCAGCTTCCATAGATTTGTGCCTTTCCAACTCTCACCAATCACTCATTTCTTTTCTTTTTAAACTATTGTGCTGTAAGAAATGAGGAAAAAGGATGATCACTATGAGACATGGAAAGTTCATGTCACTCTTCTGCTCAAAGACCTTCACTGGCTCCCCCTGGCCTATAGGATAAAATACATATTCCTTAGCTTGACATTTAAGTCCCTCCATAACCACAATCACAGAATCTTAGAGTTGTAAGAGACCTCAGAGGCCAAGTGGTTAAACTTGAACCAGAACAAGGATCCCCTCTACAACACACTTGACAAGTGATAATAACCCGAATGTTTTTACTGGGTTTGGATGATCTTGTCAAGTCTTGCATAGAATTCCTTTTGTTCTTCATCTTCTGTAGCAAATGGTGGCACATAAGTTGCAAATATCTTTCTGGCGATCCTTTGTTTATGCTCATTATGAATATAACAAGATGCAGATCATGTGGCCAATGAAATGCTTTATGTTGCCTTTTAGAAGCAGGATGAAACAAAGTCCACCAACTCCTTTTTTTTTATCTTTGCCTTTCCTTGCTTATGAGAACCTATAAACCACCCATTCGTTTAGCTGCAATTTCTATTTAGCTTCTGACTTCATTTATTGCAATCATATCAGTATTAAGGTAGCTTGCTATTTCTAGCAATATATCAATTAATTGACTGGTCACTGGATAAAGATTTTCTATTTACGGAGTGGCTAGGTGGCACAATGAATACAGCACCGGTCCTGGAGTCAGGAGGACCTGAGTTCAAATCTGCCCTCAGACACTTGACACACTTACTAACCGTGTGACTTTGGGCAAGTCACTTAACTCCAATTGCCCTCCAAAAAGCAAAAAAAAAAAAAAAATTCATATTTAGAGTTCCAACATTTAAATTCACTTTTATAGATGGTATAAAAACTGCGTGATGCTTAGTGCCCTCTGTTCATTAACCTACCACTCTACTGCCATCACCATCATGGAAGCATAAGGAAGACTAAAGGCTATTTTGCATTTTTCTTCATTTCATGACCTATGGTGGACAAAGAATTCATTAACTAGTGAGTCAATGTACTGGTAACCTGTCTCTCCATTCTTGGCTAAGTTGTTCCTCAGATAGAAGATTCAGTCTGTCCCCAGGACTGTATTTGATTCCTTTTTTTCAGAATGATGGAACCTGACAGATATTATACCTCATTAGCTTAGATTTTGGTAATCCAGGGTCACCACCATCCCACAATGAAACACTGGAGTAGAACTTTGTGGAGGCACTTGCTTTTTATTGACACGAGGATATCAGTCAACTTTTATTCATTAGGTTTGACCATAATATTATCAAGTGCCCAAATAAAGTAACATAAGAATAAACCTGATTCTCTGAGTAGCTAGAGGAATGAAGTTTGTATAATACATACTGGTTTATTATACATTAGTTTGTATTATATGTATTAATCTATAATATATTTAGGTATTTCTGCAGTGTTTTCATCTCTGTGGGGATCCCAAAGTCCCTAAATTCCCAAAAGGGAAAGTTAAATTGTGAAAGTACAACACCGTTCTTCCAATCACCCATGTTTGCAAGCTTACTGTTACCCTTGACTTTTCTCTCATTCACTTCACATATCTAATGAGTTGCCAAATCGTATTTCTTCCTCTGGAACATCTCTCCCATGGATCCAGGTATAGGATGGAGCCAGGTCCTCTGTGTTAGGATTATTCAATTTTCAGTGTGAGCATTTACACTTCAGAAATCAACAAACACTACAAACCAGAGTTTGATTTATTGTTTTGTTGATTGTCTAGACTTAAGAAAGAGATGGAGAATGTTAATAATGCAGATTAGACTTTAAAGTGTGTCTTGCATATCTATGTATATTTTTTTCTGAGCTTTGTTAAACATTTATCAGCACACTCCTGCATTCATTCATTTCTCTCCATTCACACTACAATTTAGTTTCTCATGACCTCTCACCTATATTAATCCAATAGCTTCCTAATTGGATTCTTTGCCTCAAGTGTCTCCCCATTCTCCCCACAATCTATCCTTTACACAGCAGCCAAAGTGATTTTCCTAAAGCACAGGTTTGACCAAAGCATCCCCCTATTCAAAAAAGTCCAATGGTTCCCCATTACCTCTGGGATCAAAAGGGCTCTGTTTGGTATTTAAAGCTCTTCACAACCTGGCCCCTCCTTATCTATGTCTTTTAACACACTACTCCCCTCCAGACACTATAGTCCAACCATACTGGAGGACTTGCTGCTCCTCACATAGAATGCTCAGTCTCTAATCTCTAATTGCTTTTGCACTAGTTGTCCTTCATGCCTGAAATACTGTTCATCCCCATCCCTAACTCTTGGAATCCCTGGTTTTAAGACTCAGCTCAAGAATCATCTCCATAACTACCAGCACCATCCCATCTAAAGCTACTTTCCATCTCCTCTATATTTATCTTCTAAGTACTGATTTATATGCATCTTTCCTATTAGAATGGAAGCTCCTTGAGGACAAGAACCGTTTTAATTTTTTCTTTATGTCTTTAGTTTTTAGCACAGCTCCTGGCATAATAGAAAATGTTTAATAAATGCTTGTTGATTGGAAAGTAAAGATACTATGTGTAGTTGCACAGATCTGTGATTTTTTTTTTTGCTCATGTACCCCTGAATATTCTGATTTGCCATAATCAGTGACTGCCACTGGTGCTGTGCTTCTAATCAAATTTCAGGGACATCCTGCCTGTCACTCTGGGAATAGCGAGTGAACAGCTTTAATTGGACTGAACTGACCTGCCCAGCATACAAGTGAACAGCAATCGACTTTGGGATGAGAGGCTGTGAGGTCACGGCAGATTTCCACAGCAGGTGGAAACTAGAGGAAGAAGACCCAGATCCTAGACCAATACTTGAAGAACTGAAGGAAGGTCTTGAATACTAGAGACCATTAATTACCATGTATCCCTGTGGATTGGTGAGCCATAGACACATCTTCTCTTTTCCACACTTAGCAGCCTAAAGCTGGGGTCCAGAATACATGCCCTTCCTCTTTCCACAAATTGAATGTGGTTTGAGATTCTCCAGCCATATCCATTAATGGGGATGCTAAGCAGAAGGAATTTGGGGAGATGATTGGAAACAGATGGCTCCATTTAGGAGTGTTTAACTTTCATTTTCATAGCATACATAAAACTATGAGGCCATAGTGTGGTGAGTGCCTGTGTCCTGTAAATAAGAGGATTGCTGACTAAGAGAGGAAGCTCCAGATGCAGGAACAGTGTTCTGAAGTAAAAATTTCCCTATTTTTAAATATTTTTGAGCAATATTCTATACCATCCTCCAGCTGAATGCTGAGCTCAAATAGCAGTTTGTTTGGAAAGAGAAAGGAGTAGAAAGTAGGGAGCAGTCTCAGCATTTGACTGCTGAAAAATAATACTTAATCATCTTTCCCCCTAAACCTCCTATGTTCCCTGTTACTGTAAAGGACAACACCATCCTCCCAGTCTCTCAGGTTCCCAATAGATGAGTCACTCTGGACTCCTCACTATCTCTCACCCCTCATATCCAAGGTGTTACCAAGGCCTATCAATCTCACTCTGCAACATCTCTCCAATATGTCCCCTTCTCTCCACTGCCACTGCCACTGCCACTGCCATGACTCTAGCCACTAGTCTAGCGCAAGGCTTCATCACTTAATGCTTTGGTTACCACAATAGCCTGCTGGTGGGTCTGCCTGCCTCAATCTTTCCCCACTCCAATCCATTTTCCAATCAGTCACTAAAGTGATTTTCCTGAAATGTAGATCCAATCATGTCACCCCCTAAACTCAATAAACTCCAGTGACTTCCTATTGCCTCCAGGATCAAATATAAAATGTCATTTAGTCTTCAAAGTCCTTTATAATCTAGCCCCCTCCTACCTTCCCAGTCTTCTTATACCTTACTCCATGACACAAACTCTTCAGTTCAATGCCACTGACCTTCTGTCTGTTCCACAAACAAGACACTCCATCTCTAGTCTCCTGGTACTTCCTCTGGCTGTCCCCCATGTTCAGAATGCTTTCCCTTCCCTCTCAGACACTTACCTGCCTACCTCCTTTTAAGTCACAATTAAAGTCCTACCTTGAACAGGAAGCTTTCACCAACTTCTCTAACTTCCAGTGCTTTCCATCTTGTGATGTTTCCTATTTATCCTGTGTATTGCTTGCTTTGTATAGATTTGCTTGCATGCTATCTCTCCCATTAGAGTGTAAGTTGATTAAAAATAGGGACCGTCTTTTGCCTCTTTTTTGTATCCCCAGCACTTAGCTTAGTGCCTGGCACATAGTAGGTGCTTAATAGATATTGATTGATTGATTGATTGAAATTTTGGTAGCCAGTGCAGATTTGACAGTCTTTTGATGGCCATACCATGCATGTGCCAGAGAGAAAAGAATGCAGCTACTAAGCTTGGAGAGAGGTGGGGTTCGGGGTGAGCAACTAAGTGGTACAGTGGACAGCACAGCTTTCCTAGAGTCAGAAAGACTCATCTTCCTGAGTTCAAATCTGGTCTTAGACACTCATTAGCTCTATGTTACTCTAGGTAAGTCATTTAACCCTATTTGCCTCAGTTTCCTCATCTGTAAAATGAGCTAGGGAAGGAAAAGGCAAATCACTCTAGTATCTTTGCCAAGGAAACCCTAAATGGGGTCACAGAGAGTAGGACATGACTGATATAACTGAACAAAAACTAAGCTAGGGGCTCATGGAGAGCACCCCCTAGTGTGTAACTTGGTATTACACCCTCTCATTTGATAATTATTCTAGGCTTAGGGTGATAAGGAAAATCATCATGTAAGCCAATTTGAACTGGTCACCCTGAAATGACTCTACTGCGGGGCCCCAAGTGTCATGTGATACACACACAAAGTGGCATCTATGGCCCACAGGAGTCATGTTAGCAAATATTATGGCCACGTCTTTGTTAAGAGACACTAAAAGCAGCATTTGTTAAGCAATACTAATACTGTGCATGCACTAAGAATATTTGATTTCTTATTTAGCAAATTAATTTCTATACTTCCTGCTAAATGAAATGTATGTATACATATATGCATTCACACATACACATATACGTATATACATACATACACATACACACACACATATTTGTAAAGAAAAGCACTCATTTAGAAAATTAAGGTCAACACAGAGAAAGCACCTAGAAAAAATGTGTTGAATGCTTATCATTATGTAAAGTAAAAAAAGTTATAGCTCAATATGTTTCGGGATGAGCCTACTGAAATGTTCCTTATCTTACAATATACTCAAAAAAATGGCAATCAGGATAACAAAGAGCCTTGAGTTGGTGCCAGGGAGAATTAGTTGAAGGAAGTGGAAATGCTTAGGCAAGAGAAGATTTAAGGCAAGTATAGTTCTCTCTAAGTACTTGAAAGCTATCAGATAAAAGAGAGATTATACTCATTCTGCTTAGCCCCAGAGGCTAGAACTAAGAGTAATGAGTAGAGTTTGCAAAGAGGCAAATTGAGACTTGAAGTAAGGAAAAACTTTCTAACAATTAGAGCTATCCCAGAAGGGAATGGGCTGTCTCTTGAGACAGTGGGTTTCTCAAGTTGGAGATCTTCAATCAAAGACTAAATGACTATCATGACCCCAGTAGCCTCCCTATCCTGCTAAATGAAGAAGTCCCAGGGAAACTTAAAACTCTCTGGTTACCTTGTCAGAGTAAAGTCAAAAGCAACAATTCAAAGCCCTTTTCTCCTGTGGTTAAGTTTAAATATTAATTGGCCACCACTTCCTCAGGAGTCTTTCCACCATTCCAACTCACACTAGCATGAATAAGCACCAGTCCCCAGGTCCAAGCTTCTTGTTCCCTTCCCCCAATACCTGGTTCTGTTAGACTCTGTTAGATAAGAATCCTACAAAAACCCACAAAATTTTACTGGTTTATTTCAATTACACCAGGATCCCAAGAGACTAGACCTGTTTTCAACAATCTTCCCTGACTGTCCTTCATATTGTAAGTATAAATCCTCAATAAAACTAGCTAGCTTTATTGTCTTTTTTTTTCTTTTTAAAATTTATTTATTTTTAGTTTTCAACATTCATTTCCACAGGACTTTGAGTTCCAAGTTTTCTACTCATCTCTCCCCTCTCCCCATCCCAAGACTGTTTGCATTCTGATTACCCCTTCCCCAAACTGCTCTCCCTTCTATCACCAGCCCTCCTCTTCCTTCCCTTATGTCCTTCCCCTTCTATTTTCCTGTAGGGCAAGATAGATTTCTTATACCCTATTGCCTGTATATCTTATTTCCCAGTTGCATGTAAAAATAATTTTTAACGTTCCTGTTTAAAACTCTGAGTTCCAAATTCTCTCCCTTCCTCCCTCCCCACCCACACTCATTGAGAAGGCAAGCAATTTGATATAGATTATACATGTGTAGTTATGCAAAACACTTCTATAACAGTCATGTTGTGAAAGACTAACTATATTTCCCTCCATCCTATGCCCCCCCAACTCCAGTCTATTCTAGTTCCTCTTTTGACCCTATCCCTCCTCAAAAATGTTTGCTTCTGATGATCCCCTCTTCCCTTCTATCATTTCTTCCCCACCTTATCCCCTTCCCCTCTACTTTCCTGTAAAGTAAAATAGATTTCCATACTCAGTTGAGCATGTATGTTATTCCCACCTTATAGCTTTATTGTCTTGTTGTGTGCTCCATGTTTCCTTTATGTAATCCTAGTCCCAAAGCCCATTGGTATGGGTCACTCCTAATTGGTGAAGATGAGTGAATGCCCTGCGACTTTGTGAGGGTCAGTTATAGTCATTTCCCCATTAACTGGCACACTCACTGTCTACTATGTATAGGGGACCATGACCTCCTGTCCCATGTGTCAGCATGCCATATGCCCTTCATGCTGGTATGTTTGGGGGGTGAACAGGAGGCACTCTGTGACTTAGTGAGAGTGGAAGAGAGGAGAGTTTCAGTCTCTTCCAGTTTCTTTACTTTCTACATTCTTTGGACTCTTCTTATTTCCAGCTTTGAGAGAGATGGACAATGCTAACTGTACTTCAAGTTGCTGGAGGAAAAGATTGGGAAGAAGTGGATGTGAGAAGAGCTGGCAGTCTCTGTCATCATAATAATAGTTAACATTTATATAAAACTTATTATATAAAACTTGAACTATGCCAAGTGCTTTACAATTAATATCTCATTTGCTCCTTACAACAACCCTGGGAGGGATATGGTGTTATTGGCCCCATTTTATAGATGAGGAAACTGAGGCAAACAAAGACTAATTAACTTGCCAGGGTGACACACTAGTAAGTATCTGAGGTCAGATTTGAACTCAGCTCTTCCTGAGTTCAGGCCCAGCAGACTATCCATTGAACCACTTAGCTACTCCATTACATCCCTATCCTCAGCTTGCTGCACTAGGCTTCAGGAAACTTTCCCTTAGAGGAGTTCTAGGACTCTATTCCTCTTAGTTAAGCTAAGTTACCTCCCTCCCAACAGAGAGCTCCTTTACTTTGTATTATCTGGTATATATTTTTCTTTGTATATTTCCTCTGATTTGTGTTTGCTATCAAACTCAATAAATGGGTTTCTTTGACAATTGCTATGTGTGTTCATTGTAGAAGTGGTATTTGGTGGAAAGAGCGTCAAGCTTGGATATAAAGCTTGAGGTCCTCTTTTCCCCATTAATAAAAGAGTAATCAGAAAGAAGTTAGGCTAAACCTGGAAACCACATCCTCTAGACTAACAATATTTAAGGGAGCAAATATGTACCCACACACGCACGCACGTGTGTGTGTGTGTGTGTATGAAATGTAGATATATAATTCTAGCCTGCTTATCCCACCCCCCCACGTCCCCCAGCAGAACAGAGTGGTCAGCCTCTGACCTCAACTTCCTGCTTCCCTTCCTGGCAGGAATGAAAGTCTCCTTTGGAGAAGGGTGGAGTTAAAAGAGGCTAGATATATCTATTGTGCCTCCCTTTGAGCCGCACAATATCCCCATGCTACATGTGAGAGGAGAGCCCTTACAACATTTGTACTAGGTTTCAGTATTCTGAATCTTCCTAAACCTGCATTGAAACAGTAACCACTTGCTGGGTATATTGTAAAGATGATTCTTTTTTGGGTATGGTTTGGACTAGGTGGCCATTGAAGTACTTTCGATCCTGAAATTCTGTGAGAAATTCTGCAAAAAGCCTGTAGAAGTGATATTCTTTTAAAAACTCAGATCTTTCTAATCCCAAGTGACCTCTCAAGGTTCTTTGCAAACCTAGGCCTGTGTGAAAGTAAAATTCTTGGAAGTATGGGTTTGGGAGGAGGCAGGATGAGATAATGGTTTTCCATGTCAAGTTCAACTTGTGTGGCTGGAAGCACCTCCACTTGCAGCAATTAGAAAAATGCTTTTTTTTTTTTTTCCCATTTTCTTTTTGACAATTATCTTTTAAGGAATAAGTCCAGCACTGAAAGAAAAGGCAAAAACTTCCCTGTTGGAATTCATGAAAAAGAAATACATGTGTAAACCTCAGGAGACTCACCTAAGCAAATGACTTGAAAAAAAATTAGAGAAAATAAAATGTCCTTGGAAAGAGAATCTATTTTTTTCAAAAGCTAAAATAATTTGTACAATTTGTGGTCAATAAAGCACACACAGCAAAAGATTATTTTTATCAGAGGTTTTCCTCTTTTGTTTTCATTCCATCTTTCAATCTCCCAAATAGACTCTCCTTTGAGCATTTCTAGGCAACTAGATGGCACAGCCACTGGGGTGGCAGACCTGTAATCAAGACCTGAATTCAAATCCAGATTCAGACACTTATTAACTGAGTGGCCCTGGATAAGTTACTTAACTCTGCCTCAGTTTCCTCACCTGAAAAATGAGCTGCAGAAAGAAATGGCAAACACTTCAGTATCTTGCCAAGAAAACTCCAAAATGAATAAGAAGACAGACATAACTGAATGATTGAACAACACTGAGCAGTTCAACATTTTTCATTTACCAATGGAGAATGCATTTTTTTTAATACACAGAAATGTGAAAAGCATGTATAAAGATGGAGAAATGAGCCTTTTCATTTTAAATGTAGCCAAGTGATTTAAATAATGATAAATAGTTTGAAATAATTTTAAATAAAGACAATGCTGTGAATAATAAATTGGCTACTCACAAAATTATTTGGAAATAATTTTATATAATATTAGCTCAAAGTGAAATCCTGGACTTTCCTCCCCTCCCCCTTTCTCCATCCTCTTCAGAAAAAAAAGAAAAGGAAAGGAAAAAAAAGAAAAAGAAAAAATCTCAAATTAATGTTTATGATATATGTTAGAATATTTTAAAATTGAATACTTCCCAAAATGTCTGAATAGCATTAGTTCTTTAGTCATCACACAACTCCTTTGTAGAGGGTGGCTAAGGAAGTGTTACTAAGGTACAAAACCCACACCGTTGCTTTGCCTTTCCAATTACTTTTCATGTACTGCAGCTACAGAGTAGCTGAGATTTTGATCTCCTACTAATTCAATGCCCCAGGAAGAATCTAGTCTTTTCCTAGGTAATGCTATCACTTGTTCAAAATACCTGATTTCATTGTTATAGAATATATGCTTAAAATACAGATTTCTTTAGATTATTCTCAAAACACTTTGCAGATTTCTCCTGAAAACTTCAAGAAATACTTGGGGAGAGGAGAGGACTATTGTCCAACATATAGTCACCATTAGAGAGAAAAAACTCTAGGGATTGAGAGAAAGAAAGAGCCAATGTGGGTGTTTCTACACTTTTACTGATCTCTGTGACCCTTCACTAACGTACTTCTCTGATGCCTCACGGTGATGGGCAGATGATGCTGGTTACATGCTCTCATAGGCCAGTCCAACCTGGTGACTGACTGAGGAATTATCATCTGAGTATCAGCCTAAATTCAGAGAGAAGGTTCATCTTCCCCAGAGAGCTGGTCTACAGATAATGAACTGGGAGAGGCACAGCAAATCACAAAGCCAGACATGTCCTGGGGCTTGAATGAAGGCTCTATTTTTTGAGGATGAAAGCACAGATCTTTCAAAGAATTTGGAGAATTACTCTGCCTTAATTATCTTCTAGCAATTTTACATATCTTAAATGTATATAGTTGCTTACATGTTGGGTTCTCCCTTAGGAAGTGAAGCAGGATATGTTTTTGCCTTTGTAATCCCAAGGTTTAGCACAATGCCTAGTACGTAATAAGTGTTTAACAAATAGTTCTTCTTGTTGTTAATAGGACACTAAATATTTGTTTAATTGACCTGAATTACTTAAAGATTCCCCCTTTTGACCTTTGGGGAAACGGGGAACCAGGAGGTTGATATGCATCAGTACTATAACACCAGAATCCAAGAGGACTGTTTCTGAGAATTCAAATAAGGTTTCAACCCCAGATCTATTTTCTGCCCCATTCTGCTTTTTCCTGTCATCCCTTCCTCTTCTCCCTTTCATCCTCCTCCTTCCCTATCCATACACATAGTCAACTGACCAGTTTGGTACATTCTTGGTGAGGGTGCTACTTGATAACTATTAAAAGCATCTCTCAGAATGTACCTATAATCTACCACTTTTTCTTCTGGTACAGAGCCCTGAGGAGATAGCAGCAGGTCACTGGGCCTTTCCATGTCTTCCACAATAGATTCCAATAGACCCTTTTTTACGTGGAAAAAGAGGAAAATGCAACTAGTCCCAGATTCCCAAATTGTAGTATGACTAAGAATGACCTGAAACTAGCCCAAGGCCATAATGTAGGAAATCTATTTCCTGCCTGGGTTAGTTCTTAGCTCATGGAATTAGGAAACTGGACAGGGAGAAATAGGACCAACCTGTTTACCTGCTGTATAATTAAGAGAGATGATAGAGGTGGCTAGGTGACACAGTGAATAGTGCACCAACCCTAGAATCAGGAGGACCTGAGTTCAAATGTGACCTCAGACACTTAACACTTAACAGATGGCTGGTCCGATCTTCGACAAATCACTCAACTCCAATAGCCCTGCCTTCCCCCCTCCAAAAGAGCAAAAAAAAAAAAAAGAGAGAGAGATAGAAAGATGATTAATGAACTTGCCCAAAATCACAGTTAGCAAACCAGCATAGTTCTTCAGTGTCCTAGCTCAGTAATCATTCTAATACAGCATTCTGTCTCCCACTATGTGCTACCAAAGAAACCCAGACTTGTCCTTTCCTCTAAATAGAACAACCTTACCAAGGGGCAGCAAATATTAGCAGTATAGGAAGAAAAGAAAAGCATTATGCCAAGTCATAGGATCATAGATTCAGACCTGAAAGTGACCTTGGAGGTCTAATCCTCTAATTTTATAAATGAGGAAACTGAGGTTCAGAAGTTAAAGGCACTTGCCCAAGATCATGTAGGTTGCAATTGGCAAAGGTGGAATTTGAATCCAGATCCATGGATTCCAAATCTGTTGTTCATTCAGAAGCTCCTGAAAAAGCTAGCTATAAATAACTACATGATAAAGCTAACAGAATTAGGATAAATCCCATTACATCCAACTCTTGCAAATGGGTTGCTCATGAGCATATACTTAAACACCCCCATTCCCCAAATGCATTTTGCACAAATTGATTTTGAAAATGTGAGCATAAACAACTTCTCCCTGGCATCATAATATCTCTCAGCCTGGCAAAGAATGCTCTGAAAGGGTTTAAACATTGAGCACAAAACAGCATCAATAGAATTGTGCAAAGGAACACGGAGGGTAAGGAAAGAGAATGGGGATCCAAAAACATTGAACTTACAGAATTCCATCCTCCTCCTCAAAGTGGTATATATTTTATAGACTAAGATATATTTTATAGATTAGGATTCTATTGGCTATGTTCCTCTGAATATCAAGTTTGTGAAGTCATAAATAAATTCATTTCATGACTGCTGAAAAAATGTTTTTAATAGTTGCTAGCATTTATACAGCACTTTGAGATTTGCTAAGTGCTTTACAATTATCTTTTTATTCTCACAGTAACTCAGAGAGGTAGATGCTATTGCTTTCATCATTTTACAGATAAGAAAACTGAGGCAGAAACAAGTTAAGTGACTTGCCTAGGGTCACACAGCTAGTGTCTGAGGCTAGAATTGACCTCGGGTCTTCCTGACCCCAGTTCCAACACTATACACTGCCTCATTTGAATGGAAACATTATTGCCAGCAATAGAAGCAATATGAGTAGTGACTCTTTATTCACTACTATTGTGGTGGGCTTGGAGTCAGGAAGAACCGAATTCTAATTCATTGTTTAGTCGTTTTTCAATCTTGTCCAACTCTGTGATATGTACAAACAACCTATATACAAGATAAATAAGTATTTGGAGAGGGAAGTCATTAGAATAATCTTAAAAGCAAAACATATACAGGGTATTACAACCCCTCAGAAAATTGGCATGAGTCTCAGCAAGTGTTTTTTATTTAAAATAGAAACCATTGCTTCATGAGAGATTTCAAGAGATCTGGCCCCCACCAGTTTTAGGTGAATCAGTCAGATGTTATTAACTCTGTTTTACAGATGAAGCAACTAAGAATGGGTGACACTTCCCACTAAGGCTAATCAATGTGTCCATCCATGATCAGACAAGTCAGTAAACAGTAAAGAAAAGGACTTAGAATTATAGGATCTCAGATTTAGAACTGAAAGAAAACTTAGAGATAATTCAGTCTAATTCCTTCATTTTACTGATGAAGGAACAAATTGAGACCCAATGAGATGTAGGGACTTGCCTAAAGTTATGCTTGTTCAAATAGGCAATGAAAGTAATCAGGAGTAAATACTTTGTCCCCACTGCTAAAAGAAAAATAATCCCTCTGAAAATATTCTCTATGTTCTGTTTCAACAACCTCAGAGGTCTGTGGGAAGGAAAGAAATATCAATAGTAATTCCCCTGAAAGAGAAAACAAAAAAACTCACTCCTTTAGAAAGTGATACTTGAAATAATCAGCTAAAGTATTTTCATACTCAATGCAGGGAAAATGGCTATATAGACAATAGGGCTAAGCATGGGCACAGAAAAAAAATCACTGCATTGGCCTCACGTTCACCCCCATTTAGAATGTGCCCCTGTCAAGCCCATCTCTCTGCGTCAGTTGGTTGTGATTAGTTTTCAGGTAAGTGCTCTATAATACCTGGTCCTAGAGGTTCCAATACTGTCTCTGAAGCAAGTGGGTAATTTGTTGCCCACATCCTGTTCCCTTTTAAGTGGTCATGGTGTTTTACACTTGTCATGGCATCTTGACACTCTTTAGTTATAGATCTATACTGGACCAAATCCAGGAATTTGGTCTGTCAGCAGGTTTCAGAAGAATGGATTGATAAAAGTTGCATCAGAAAGTAAAGAACTGACTTTCATTCCCATAACAGTTGGCAGTGGGGGGAAAAAATAGATTTTGCTTTTCAGCTATTTCTTTAATCTTCCTGTCAGGGAAATAAGTAACTACTTTCTCTGAGAGAAGACCTTCCTAACTCTCAGTAGATGCCTTCACATACTTTACTGAGCAGATACAGGCTATCCAGTAGAAGGTTCCTTATCTTCTCCCTCCAGTTATCACCATGCCCAGAGTCATAACTAGGGTGGAGTAGGAATTTTTCCAAGAACATTGAATTTAGAGGGTGCCAAATTTAGGGGGCACTGAGAGTACTTTTAAGGTTTTCAGTTCAGCAATTAGTTAGCAAGAATACTTATTTTTACAAAGAAGCTACCGAATAAGGAAAGGTGAGTTTCTCCCCCACCTAAACCTACTTCTCCCCATCCCCTAACTTTGTCTCACCTCCCCCATTAATGGTATCCCTTTTTATCCCCCCTTCAACTGAAACTATTTTCAGGTTGCTTGTCTTTGGAGGGGAAATTTCCTAGTTATGGTTCTGACTACAACCTCTTCAATATCTCAATATTTCTGTTTTTTCACTCATTCATTTCTCCCATCCTGTTTTAGAAAAGGAACCATCCCAGGTACCTCTGTTCTCCCCCCAGGACATTGCTACATCAATTATTCTCCCTCTCACTTGCATTTTCAGATTTTATTTTTCTATTTCTTCCTTTCTATCTAATAATATACTCGTATCTCAGCACTCCTAAAAATATCTTCCCTCGATTCTACTACTCCCTCAAACTACAGTTCTCTCTTTTTCCTGACTTTAACAGGAGAGCTGAACTACCTCCCACAAACTTCATGAAAGTATAATCTATATTCAGTTCTATAGCTTCACCACCTATTTATCACTAAAGCTTTAAAGTGCACTAAGATTCTTAAAATACGCTATGTACATACATGTGTGTGTGTTTATGTAGGCATTGAATGGCATAACCTCTAAGTACTTCAAGGAAAAGTTCACCAAATTGTGGGAAGATATAGCTAACAAAACTTTAATATTTGGGACCTCAATGTACCCTTCTCTGACCTACATAAACTTAACAAAAATATCAATAAGAAAAAATTAGGATCTTAATGGAATAGGAGAAAAGTTATGTAATATATAGCTATGGTGATCACTAAATGAAAAGAGAGTACACATTTTTCAACTTATTAGCACCTTTACAAAAATTCATCATGTACTAAAGCATAAAAACCTCATAATCAAGTGCACAAAAACAAAAAATTAAACACATACTTTATGGAAGTCCTTTGAAGAAAGGACTTAAATGGGGACTAAATAAGTCAGTCTTAAGGAATTAGTGGACCAAAGAACAAATTATAGAAACAATAAATTATTTCATCAAAGAAAATAAGATGATAAAAATTAAACAATTAACCAAAACTTGGGAGATGTACAGACAAATAAGTTCTTAGGGAAATTTTATATCACAAAACCTTTTTATCAACAAAAGAAAGAAAAATAGAATGAATTGGACACACAATTTTAGAAAACTAAAAACCAACCAAACATCAACATAGAAATCCTAAAAATCAAGGAAGAGATTAACAAAATTGAAAGCAAAAAGAAACAATTGAGTTGATACAAAAAAATCAGGACTTTATATAAAAAACAATATTAACCATCATCTAATATGATTAAAAAGAAAAGAGATGAAAATAAAATTACTAATATCAAAAATTTTTAAGAGGAGAATTCACAAGAAATGAAGATGAAATAAAAGAAATTAATAGTGGTGATTTTGCCTAATTATAATCCAAAAAAAAGGAAAACTTTAAAAGATTATATGCTATAGCCAGGTTGAATTTGTAATGGAAATGAAGAATTGTTTCAATATTAGAAAATTTATAAACATAATGAACCATATTAATAACCAAAAAAATCACATGTATTATTAAAGGCCTTTGAAAACATAGAATATTCACTTCTGTTTAAAAAATTAAAAAAGCATAAAAATAAACAGATATTTCCTTAATCTGATAAATAGTATCTAAAGCCAAGAACTAGATTTATCTGTAATGGGGAAATGCTAGAAGCCTTTGCAATAAGTAAAGTAAGAATATCTAATACCACTAGTATTACTTGATAGTGTTCTAGGACTGCTGGCTGCTACTTTGCTGAAGTTATTAATTAATAGCTAGCAAGGATGCTTATTCACACTACTAGTGTTTAATATAGTCATTAATAGTCATTAATATAGTCATTAATAGTCATTAATATAGTTTAATATCGTCCCCAGAAATGGGACTATATTAGCTATAATAATAAAACAAGAAAGAAAAATCAAGGGAATAAGCATAGGCAAAGAAGAAACTAGATTATCACATTTTGCAGA
The DNA here is from genome assembly GCA_028646515.1 of Pseudochirops corinnae. NCBI lineage: Eukaryota > Metazoa > Chordata > Mammalia > Diprotodontia > Pseudocheiridae > Pseudochirops > Pseudochirops corinnae. Next base: position 222,148,147 of record CM053588.1, read on the forward strand.
TAAAACAATTGTCTGTTTAAAGAACCCTAGAGATTCAAGTAAAAATTAATTGAAGCAATAACTTCAGCTAAGTATCAGAATATAAAATACATCCATACAAATCTTCAGCCTTCCTGTATATGACCAACAAAACCCAACAGGAAGAAATAGAGAAATTGTGAGCAAAATAGCCACAGAGGGTATAAAATATTTGGGAGTCTACCTACTATGACACACATAGGAATTATATTACTACTGCTATAAAATAATTTGTTACAGAAATAAAGACAGACTTAAATAATTAAAAGAATACTAATTGCTCGCATTTGGGCCATACCAATGTAATAAAAAAAAATTATGTGGTGCTCCTGACAAATAGAAAATTTGATCAGGAGGCCAGATTAGGAACACAAATTCTTGAAGCAAATGAACGTGCAATCTGCTATGACTCCTGTTTCAAAAATTTAAATTTGTTCCAACTTGATTGATATATTGGGAAACATTTTGAGTATAGTTCAGTTTTTGAGTTTGCTTCTACAGGACTTCCTCCATAAGGAAGAAAAAACTATATCACATCATGATAACTTTGAAGCTGCAACCTTTCCTTCATCCACTTTCACTAGCAAATGTCCAATCTTTGTCAAGGTATAATGCCACATTTATTGTATATCTCCTGGCACACTTGAAACTGTAAGTGGAAAGGGCCTGTGCCACACTTACAATCCCTTTTGCCAAGGCCTCCCTTCAGTGCCCAAATGCAGCCTGCCCAGCTTTCTCACTCATGGAACGCCAGGGGCAGGGTGTGCAACAATCTGAGGCCACAGACCATACCTCTTGTTATTGTCATATTTATGTATTTTTAACCATTTAATGTGCATAAAACAGTACCATCATTTTTATTAGATTCTTTTCTTTTTATGCGTCATGATGTGTTTTTGATGTGACAAAATTTTCAAGAGTTGGGTGCCTCACCCCATTTCCCCTCTAAGCCTTGTGGCTTTTACTGCATGATTTTGCATAGCATAGTGCTCTTAGGGAATGCATATGTTCCATTAGAGTAGTACTAATTATGGAAGCATGGTGTTCAATATATACAAGGACTTCAACTATTGAAGAGAACATGCTATCTGACAAAGTGCTGCACAAACTGTCTGGAAGAAACTGAATTTATATTTCTCGCCATAAACCCCAAAAGGATACATGACCTAAATACAAATGATGATATTCTAAACCAATTAAAGAAACACAGAAGGTGATATCTTTTATGACTATGGATAGGGGAAGAGTATTTGACCAAATGTGTGGAGACAAACACAAGAAATAGATTAGGCAATTTTAATTCTAGAAAATTGAATAGCTTTTACACAAATAAAAATCAAGAAAGTTAAAATTAGAAGAGAAATTATTAGCTAAAGGGGGGAAAAACCCTTTGCAACATATTTCTCTGATAGAGGTCTAATATTTGAGATACATAGGTTACCCAATTCAAATATATGAGTCATTCCTCAATAGATAAATGGTCAAAGCATAGGTGGTTCTATCAATAGTCATTTGAAAAAATGTTCCATATCACTAATGATAATTTGAATGCAAATTAAAACAACTTTAAAGATTATACCTCATCCCCACCAAATGCAAAGATGGCAAAAAAATAAAGTGGAAATTGATGTGGGAGAACAGGCATTGTTGGTAAAGGTATGAATTACCCCCCAATCATTCTGAAAAGAAATTTAGAATTACACCTAAAAAACTATCATTCTTCAGACTTCGTTTTTGAAGAGGACCAATGACATCATGGGATGATGTCTTGACTCATGCAGGAATTTAAGTGAGGCTGAGCTGCAGGAGGTCATCGGCCTCACTTTCTCTTCCAGAGTCTTTGAAGTCCAGAGGCGAGACAGAAGTCAAGATGACTGGCAATGGTCCAGATGCAGCAGATGACTTTGGTGTCTTCAGTGTCTGACCAAGCTCTAATGGTTCCACAATGCCTGCCATTTGGGAGGAAGCTCTTCTTTTCCTTGGATTTCCAATAAAGAGAGAGAAAGTGCTAGAAGAGGAAGCTGGGGTTTTTTCCCCATTCTTCTTATAGACCCCAGAGTGGGTAGCTCCTCCTGACTTAGCCAACAATCACCTTTGTCACAAATCCTCCCATCCCCCCATTCACAGGGATCACTAAGGACCAACTCAACAAAACGCCTGTCTTTCTGCACATATCCCACAAGAGGGGCTGGAACACATGTCCAGATCCATGAGAGGTGTGCCAGTCTCTCCAGCTTCTATTACATGAATATTTGTCTAGCTTCTAAGGGAAGGAGCACTGAATTTGGAAGCAGCAGAGACCTGGGTTTGAGGATTAATTCTGATACCTGGTAGCTGTGTGATTCTGAACAAGTCTGAGCCTCAGTTTCTCATCTGTAAAATGTAGATAACATTTGCACTGCTTACCTTGCAGAGTTGTAATGAGTAAAGTCTTTTGTCAACTTTAAAATGCTATATAAACATTAGAGGCAGTACAGTGCAATGGTTAGTGAACCAATTCAGAGTCAGGAAGACATGGGTTCAAGCCCCACCTCTGACACATGCTGGTTAAGTGACCCTGGGCAAGTCACTGAGCCTTCTCTGTGCCCCAGACATATCTCTAAACATCTCTAATATTTCTAATCTTCATTGGGGAAGGCATTTCCTCACTGGGACTTTCCTATGCTAATGAAATTACAGATCTGTTCCAAAATTAAAATCTATATGATTTATTCATTTTATTATTATTTAAAGTATTAAACTGTGTTTGGAAGAACAGATGGAATTACCACAATATTGGGAAACATTAAGGAAGAAAGCAACTAATGGTATCAATAGGTATTTTCCTTGAATGAAGACTAACAAACAAAGTCTTATAGTTCCTCCATTTTTTTTTCTCATCAAGCTTTAAGAGAACCTTCTTTCAGAAGATATGTCCATATTTTCCCTGGATGTTTAACGATTCCTATTTATTTCCTGCTAACAAGGAAAGTCCTGCAGTATTGCACTAAACTATTTAGCAACCAGGGAATCAGAGAACCATGAAAATTCTCTAAAAAATCCCAAACCCATGACTAACCAAACAGAAATGTGTGCTTCTGCATACAGGCCATAAAAGTTGTCAATGTTCATTATGAAATGGTAAATGACTTTGTAAATATTAGCACAAACTCATTTCCTTATTCAATGGATGCCAAACTTATTGAAGTCTACAGCAAGAATCTAGTTTAATGGCTGGACATGAATGTATTCTGGCCTCAATATACTCAAAGTTGATTATAAGCCTCAGCTCACTTATTAAGAAAGGATTTAGCATTCGGAAAATCACAATGAAACATAAAGTTAGATTTATTTGATTAAGTACATAAGAAAAACAGAGCACAAACACAAGGTTAGAAAGTCAGGATTTTCAATGTCAATGAAATGAAACCTCCATTTATTTTACTAACCACTGAGCATTGTTAAATTAAACTCTAATTTAGCCCAGAATGAAAGGTAGCCATGATAAGATCTGAATTCCCTGTTCAGCTGTCACTTTGACTGTATTGTAAGTAAATAGTAATTCTCACTGTCAGCTGGACGTGTTCAATCCATGTGCAACTGAAGTTTACCTTTCCCTGATTCATTAGGCTCATTTTTTTGCCAGATTTTTACTTCACAAACCCAGAACTTTGGTTATCCTTTGCCAAAGAAACTCATATGGGCCCCAATCTGTCCACCATTTCCTCTGTGGGATAAATGCCTGTCTAATGCCCTCTGTTCACTCCAACGCTTTCCTTGTTCTGAAAGCTGAAGGCCCTGAATCATCGTGGAAAATGTCTTTTGTGTGACCTCTCCTTCATAAGTCTGTTATGAATAGCTCCTTAGCTCCCTACTGTCCTTGGTGAATAGAAAAAGTGAATCTGTATTGATGTGCTGGAGAGCTCAAAAGCTTTGTGCTTAAGTAGCTGTTAGTTTAAAAAGCATTTTGTTGTTTATCATACTTCCTAAATTTTCAATATCCAACATTCAATTTTTCCACTAATTGTCTCCTTTATCTTCATATCACAGTTCAGAAACCTCTTACTAGTCTTGGGAAAACATGGAGAAATATGCTCAGTCTCTGTTACTTTTCTGGAAACAGAAAGTACTGGGGGGAAAAAAAGATGTTATTGTTGCTGCCAAATATATCCCTCTCCTCTCCTGTATCCAGAGCCATCCCTTGTAATTAAAAAAAAAATTTTAAAGGTTGTGGGAAAAAGGAGTGGCAATTCAGCATTCTAATCAATGCAACAAAGAGTGGTGGATTTAGGTTCAAAAGACATAGGGTCAAATCCTAGCCTTACTATTTCCTACCTATTTAACAATGGGCCAGTAATTTAACCTGTGTAGGTCTGATTTTATTCATCTGTAAAATGATGGCACTGGACTAAGAACCTTTCCAGCTCTAAATTTGTGATTTTATAATCCTGTGACATCAGCTGAGTCTAACATACCCGTAGTCCCCAACCTCCGAAAAGAAGGAAGAAAGGTTTGTTGCTGAGTCATTCAGTCATGTCCAACTTTTCAAGCCCCCATGGATCATAGCACACCAGGCCCTTCTATACTCCACTATCTCTCAAAGTCTGTCAAAAATCACATTTGTTGCTTCCATGACACTGTCTGTCCATTTCATCCTCTGCCATCCCCTTCTCCTCTTACCTTCAGTCTTTCCCAACATCAGGGCCCTTTCCAATGAGCCACATCTTTTCATTATGTGACCAAACTATTTAAACTCCAGCTTAAGTATTTGACTTTCCAGTAACTATAGTTTTTTATCTCCTCTTCAGCACAAAGCTTGGCGATCAAAATTACATAGACATCAGTTTCATTCTTTTTTTTCCTGTTTACATTGTTATAATCACCGTGGATCCTGTTTTCAGTGTATATACTTAATCTACTTTTCATCAGTTCTTGGAAGTACCTTTGTAACATGTCAATACATGTAGAAAAGCCCATCTTATTGTTGCTTTTTTTTTCATCTTCTGCATATCCTTGAAAATAATGATGGAAAATTTAACCGATTTTGACACTTGTCAACCTGCCTAGTTCATTCTTTGTGAAAAGTAAGAGGTAGACTAAGGATTCCCAGTTAGTCTTACAGATGGGAGGGGGGGGAGGGACAAAGATGGGGAAAATATTAGGACAGAACTTTTATATGTCCCCCCAACACTGTCCCTGATTGTTCCCCTCTGGCACTAATGAGATAATCATATATGAACATGAATCCCTTTTACAACATACCAGACAAAAAGTCATCTTACCTTTCTTTGAAGTTCTCATTGCTTCACAAGGCAGCCTATTTCACTGTGGTTTAGCTCTAATTATTAGAAGTTTTTCTTCATATCAAGCCAAAATTTTCCTCTTTGTGATTTTCCCCTCCTACTCTTAGTTTGGTGTTCGGGAGCTAAGCCGAACAAGTCTATTTGCTCTTCCATGCAACAGTTCTTCAAATATATAAAGATAGCTATCATAGCCTCCCCATTCCTTAAGTCTTCTCTTCTCCAGTCTAAATGTTGCCCGTTCCTGCAATCAGACCCTCATATGGCACAGACTCAAGGCATTTTACCATCCTGGTTGGCTTCCTCTGAGAGCTCAGCGGCTTGTCAATGTCATTCCTAACATGGGATTCTCAGAAGTAAACACAATCCTTCCAGATACATTCTTATCAGGGCAGAATCTCAGGAGACTATCACCTACTATTACTGGGAAGCTCTGTGCACCCAACAATTGAATTAGCTTAGTTCAGCTCTCATATACACTTTGGCATCATCCTTGACTTTTAGGAAGTTAGTTGTATTCTTAGAACCCTTGTTCCAAAGCATATTGATATGGGACTCTCTCCTTATTGGTAGAGATGAATGAAGGGAGTCTGAGAGGCTAGAGCTTCAAATCTCAGCCACTCCCCCTTTGGAGACTCTTCAAGTGGGAATCTCCCTTTGGGACTCTCCAAGCAAGAGTCATCTATCAATCAGCTTCCAGCTTTGAGGGAGAAGATGGAAAAGACTGATCCCCCTTTAGATTGCTGAAGGAAAAGACTCTGGGAAGACATGAATGAGAGAAGTGGGTGATCTTCATCATATCCCTATTACCAGCTTGTTCTAGAGACTTTAGGGAGTTTCCCCTTGGGTGACATTTAGGATACTCTCTGTTAAGCTGAATTATTTCACTCCCAAAGAAAGAACTCCTTCATTCTGTATTGTCTGATATCCATTCTCCTCTGTGTGCCTTCTCTAATTTCTGTTTCGCTCTGATTTGGATAAACAGACTTCTTTGCTATTCTCTATGTATATTCATTCTAGAACTGGCATTGGGTGGGAAAGAGGTCAAGCCTTGGATACAGAGGTAGGGGATCTTCCCCCCAAAAAATGACAAAGTGATCAAAAGTTAGAAAGAACCCAATCCTCTAGACAAACAATATTTAAGGAAATAGATAGATTAAATTCTAGTCTGGTACTACTAGTCTTGTCTAGTCTCTCAAAAGAGAGTAAAACATCCTCCTGGCCTCAACTTCCTGGCTCCCCTTTTGAAAGAAATAAAAATCTCCCTTGAAGAAGGGCGGAGTGGAGAAGAGTCTAGAGATATCTGTTCTGCCTCCCTTTGAGCCACACAATGACAATGGCCCCATCACCCAAGGAAGCCTCATTAGACTGGTGGTGTTCTCCACTCATCATTCTCTATATCTTTGGACTTCAAAATGATACTTTTCATTACCTAAATTTGACTCACCTTTTTCCAGCATCAGCCATGCCTTTTCTTGTCACCGAGATCAGTGGACACAAGTTCTTCCGTGATCTTCTTAAGATCAACATCCCAAACTTATAACTGAAGGGAAAACCTCCCACCTTTCTCTTTCTCCTTGACTACCAAGTAAAATACTTGGGTTTCATATGTTTGTATGTGGGGAGGTATGGTCACTGATGAATTTTTGGGCATAGGAACTCATCTACTAGCGTGTAAAGAAAATGGGGTCTGTAACAGTAAAGGTGGTATCCACTACAATTAAGTCATAATCCTTTAAAAGTTTTGAAGTAAGTAGAGAATCTTAAATAGAGATACAAATCCCATCTTTCCCAGGCTAACTTTTTAGCCAAAAACGATGTATAGTTTGCTTCAGGATTAGATCGGGAACTTTTAACATCTCCTCTAAATATGAGGTTACACAGAACTGAAATTTCAAGGCCATCATTGTTCCCTCTCTCAACATTACAGGCCTCAGTGATGAAAAGACAAAGAGAAGTTTCCTATCCTAGTCACCAGAATTGGAAGACAGCCCTGCACAACCAGAGTGATCTGCAGGGAGCCCTCTGATCTTCAGAGCTAGGTTTTGGCACACTGCAGATAATGCTAACAGATAAAAGTGGTTATCTTGAAGTCAAGGATGAGAAGCTTTTGTTGGGCTTGAGAAAGCCTCTTTTCTGCGGCCTGCATTACCTTTTCATTTTTCACTGCAAAAAAAAAAAAAGTGCTCTGTCATCTTCTTCAAAACATAGCTCAGAATCCACTTCCTCTGGGAAGCCTTCAGTTATTGGTCCCATTCTTCTTCGTGTGTCTTCTGTGTGCTTAAGGATGCAGTTAATTGTAATATATTAGTCCAAAGATAGGCTCCATTTATTTCCCAAATCTGGCTTGTATAAAACCTGAGTGCAGCCTCAGAGTATTATTTTTCAGTGTAAATCTACATTTTTTTTTTCTTAAAAGAAGCCTTATTTTAGGGCAGTGGTTTATACAGGGTACTTCAAAAATCTTTTAATGGTTTTAAGCCATAATAGATTAAAACTTTTTGGAACACCCTATATAAGAATCATCCTACATTTGGATCAATGCCAAATATTAATTTTAGCTTATCTTACTCTACAAATGATGTGTTTTCACAGATGTTTCATATGTATCTTCTACCTTCCCAGCTTCACTGAGTTGCAAAAAATAAATGTGGAGTCATAATTTAATTGTATTAGGAAAGACAATTCAGAGATAAAATGACAAATGTCTCTACCATGTTATTATACTATAGAAATCAATCAACAACCCTTCAAAATATTTAGGTTCAGAAACATGAATAAAAATGTGCTAAATTTAACACTACTATGAGAGGAATTTAGTGAAGGGGGAGATATCAAACCAGGGGAAAATGAACAAAATGTCTTATTTACTAATTCTTCCTCTATTGAAACTACCTTGTGAGAAGGGACATCAAGACCCCTCAATGGGGCCACTGTCATTGTGTGGCTCAAAGGGAGGCAGAACAGACATCTCTGGACTCTTTTCTACTCCACCCTTCTTCAAGGGAGATTTTTATTTCTTTCAGGAGGGGGAACCAGGAAGTTGAAGCCAGGAGGACGCTCTATCCTCTTTAGAGAGACTAGCCTACTAGTACCAGACTAGACTTTTATCTATCTATTCCCTTAAATATTGTTTGTCTAGGGGATTAGGTTCTTTCTAAATTTTGATCGCTTTTTCATTTTGAGGGGCAAGATCCCCTAGCTCTGTATCCAAGGCTTGACCCCTTTCCCACCTGATACCACTTCTAGACAAAAATGGGACCCCAAGGACCTCAAGGGTGTACTTGCTAATGTCTAATTATTGGCTTCCTAAGGAAAAAAACAGGTGTGTAACAAACTTTTAAGTATAACCTACATTATTAATATATTTCTAGAATTTTCACATGTCTAGGCAATAGACCAAAATTAAATCAAGCACTGATTTATATCGTTTGCCCAAGGTGTAAATATTCACAGTGAAAATTTAACAGTCAGCTCTCTCTAGCTGGTACTAGCTTCGTCCAGGCCACATCTAAGTCTAGGCCAATTGAGTAAACAACCCATGGAGGGCAAGGTAGGAAATGAATAAACTAAGGGCCTGTTAAAAGAACCTGTAGGTTCAGAGAGAAGCTGAAGGAATACCCAGTGTGAAGAAGAAGGCCTAGAAAAGCCTTAGAAGGTAAGAACAAGAAAGACAAGGCAGTATTATAAGGACATGGAAACGAAGAATGAGAGGCTCAGTTAAGGGCCTGAACAAAAGCTATTTGAGGTAAAAACCAGCTAACATTGACTAAACTGGTAGGTCAAGTGGCTGCCTAGACAGCACTTCAAATATAAGACCAAAAAGTTTAGATAAGTAGAACCAGGAAGAATCTAAAAATGTGACAAGCCTCCTTTTATAACTTCATCCTAGTTGTTGATTTAAAAAAAAAATACTTAACAGTACAGGACTAAAGACAGAACCGTATGCCATGGCAACAGAGATGAGTGTGGTAGTGTGGAAAGAAATGAACTGAAGTCAGGAGAGCTGCATTCAAGCAACTTTGGGTAAAGCTTATTTTTCTCCATCTGTAAAATTAGATTTAACTTTGAGGTCACATCCAGCTACAACCTATCACTCTAAACATTGCCTAAGTCTGCTTCCAAGTTTTCAACAATCCAGCAATCAACACGCTTTGTACAAGGTTGTTTAAATAACCACTTGTGGGGCAGCGAGGTGATGCAGTGGATTGAGCACCAGTCCTGGAGTCAGGAGGACCTGAATTCAAATCCACCCCCAGATACTTACTACCTGTGTGACCCTGGACAAGTCACTTCACTCTGATTGTCTCTAAATAAATAAATTGCATTATAATTCACCACACAGGTATTTTGTAAACTTTAAAGTAATACATAAATGTGAATTATTCCTCTTGTTGTTAACAGTTATATGACACCAACTCTGGACCATTTTTTCCTGGGACCCAAGGATCTACCTGACCAGCTCCCAGGATCATGACACCTGGTGATAAAGTGACCAGCTTACACTTGTTGGAAACATAATCAGGCAGGAAGATCACATATTTCTGGGTCACTTGCTGTTCATACTTTCTGGGCCTTTCTGTGGTTCCACCTGGGACCTACCTGCAAGAAACTACCTCCAAAATATTGCCTGCCTCCACTCTTGCTCCCACTCTTCCTGGGAAATGTTGCTTTTACATCTTCTTAGCCTTGCCCTTCACCATAGGGAAGTCCGCCCACCAACTGCTATAGAGAGAGAGTTAGTAATAGACAACGTGTTCCTTCTCCAGCCTGCCTCCCCCTCCCCTGGTACATGCTGATACACACACAGCAGTTCCCAATAGAATTTCTCTGTAGCCCCTGTCATCCCTTACTCATGCCTAGCCCACGCACTAACAAATCAAGCACCTTCCTCATTTGATTCTGAGCTTTTTCTCAGAGCTCCTGGGCTGTGGCTACTACTGGGAAGTGTTCTCATTCCCTTCTCTGATCTCCTTTAAAAGGATGCTGGGTTGCTTTTCAGCAAACATCAGCTTTCTCAAGGAAAATGCTCATGGGAGTTGGAAGATAAGAGAAAAGAGAAAATCCAGGGAAATAATGAAAAGAGAAGCATATGTTTGTGTGTATATACATACACACATATCTATATAATATACACATATATATATGCATAATTTCTATATATAGAAATAAGTATACATATATTTTTATATTTTCAAAGAGATAGATGATAAATAGATAGATGATAAACACACAGATAGATAGAAAGATACATAGATAGATAAAAATTTCTATATGTAGAAAGGCCATAGAGGACTGAAAGCTGGCAATGAAATCAGGAAGACCTGTGTTCAATTCCCTCTGATACATTCTGCTCTATCACCCTGAGAACATCACTTAATTTCTTACTTCCCTCTATCAACTCTCTAAGGTAATAAATTGCAGAACAGCTGCTCATCTGCATGGTAAAGGAAGTTTCCTTACTGGGGAGTTCCTTACACCAATGAAGTTACAGATCTGTGCCCTCCACAAATACTTCAAAAAGTAACAAATATCTGTACCTTGTGAATTTACTGGCAGTTAAGTGGCACCATGGATAGGATGCTAGGCCTGCGGTCAGGAAGACTTGAGTTCAAATGTGACCTCAAACACAGTAGCTGTGCAACCCTGGAAAAGTTGCAACCTCAGTTTCCTTAACTGTAAAATGGGGGTGGGGGTGGTGGTGAGAATAGCACTTATTTCCCAGAGTTGTTGTGAAGCTCAAATGAGATGATAATTGTTAAGTACTTAACACAGAACCTGGCACATATAAAAACTATATAAATGTGTGTGTATGTATATATATATATAGCTACATAAATGCTATATAAATATTAGTTATTATTGTTATTGAACTGATCTGCTTTCTTTTTTTCTAATTTCATTTTCCTCTTTTCTTCTCTCTTGCTTCATTTAGTCAAGAAAAACACTCTGGTCGGGGGGGGAATAGAAACTCCTACATTTTGGATAGCAAAAATAATGGAAAAGGAGAGTGGATATCTGCTAACATAATCCAGCTTTAGAACAGATATTCTAAAGTGAAAGATTGTAAACAGGAGGATTTGACTGCTATGTAACATTAGACAGCAGATTAGAGCACCTGGTAGTTCTCATATTCTTTTTAACTCTTCTTACATATAAATGGAATTGAGGATACAAACCTTGCTTCTTGTAGTTAGAGTATCACTCAAGTTTAAGGTGTTTAGTTGGTTCAATCAATAGTTATTATGCTATGTTAGCATTTTTATTACTCTTGTAGCATACCTTCTGGGCTTACTCTACCAACTCATACTCTCACTGGCAGTTGTACATCCCTGAAGGCAGAGGTCCAAAACTACTACTTTTTCTTAGAGTTCTAAGTATAATCCTGAGAGTCATGGGGATTTCTCATGAGCCCCCATCAGTGTGTTTCCTATTTATTATCAGTCACTTAATTAGCTTTTTAAAAGAGTATATACTAAATAGTTATAGCAAAAATAGTTATTATAAAAATAAATCTCCCAAATCAAGGGGACAGTCTCCTATTACACACACAAGGATCCTGAGAACAGTTTGTTCAAACAAATATACTCAAAAGATAATGAGGCCTACCTGTAAGAATATATATATATATATATATATATATGTATGTATGTATATGTATATGCCAAAAGAGTAACTCACAACTCCTGGTTCTTGGGAGTCCTTTTCTCCTTTCATAGAGTCTTCATGAAGTTCCTCTTAGTTATCGCTCTCTTCTGGGCTCCAAGAGTCAATGCCTTGGGGTGGCTAGGTGGCACAGTGAATATAGAGCACCAGCCCTGGAGTCAGGAGGACCTGAGTTCAAACCTGGCCTCAGACACTTGACACACTTACTAGCCATGTGACTTTGGGCAAGTCATTTAATCCCAACTGCCCTCAAAAAAAAAAGAGTCAATGCCTTTATATAGAAGAAACACTTTTCTTTCTCATGAGCAGTTATGCTCCCAGAAGTTTTCTTTCCCATAGGTTTTTAGTTTGTCCTTCCTATATCTCCTGATGCAGATGTTGCCATCAATTGTCGCTGTTTTGGGGACACTGCTCCCAATGACAATGAGAGTTCTAGATCTTCTGACTCTTCAAAATTCAAAATGTCATCACCTAGTCAATGGGGAGGTAAGGAGGGATGAGAGGGGGCAAAGGGGAGAGAGAGACAGAGAGAGAGAGAGAGAGAAAGTTATCATCTCTATGCATCTCTATGCAGATAATTCTCAGATCATTTTATCTAAATCAGATCTAGATTTGATCTCTGCAGATCTCCAATCTTGAATCTCCATCTGCCTACTAAACATCTTGAACTGGATGTCCTATCTAAAACTCAATATGTCCAAAATTGATTTCATTACCTTTCCCTCCAAACATTCCTCATTTTCTTAACTTCTTTATTATGGTCCAGGGTCCCACTATTCTCCCAGGCCTTGCTTGAAACCCATGTCATCTTCAACTCTTCATTCTCTCATCCCTTGTCCCCTTGTCTAATTTGTTGCCAAGGTCTGAAAATTCTACCTTCAAAACATCTCCTACATATGGTTTCCTTCTCTCTTCTTATATTGCCATCACCTTGGTCCAGGCCCTTATGACCTCACACCTGGACTATTAAAATAGTCTTCTGATTGACCTCCCTGCCTCAAACTTCTCCCACTTCCAATTTATCCTCTATACAACTGTCAAACTGAACATCCCAAGATGCAGGTCTGACCAAGTCACCCCTCCCCCACTTTGAATAAACTCCAGTGGTTTTCCATCAACTCTAGGATAAAATATAAAATCTTCAGTTTGACTCCTATTTAATAAGCCTTAGTGGCTCCACAAACAAATATAAAATCTTCTGTCTTTTAAAAGCCATAACATAGTCCCTTCCAATTTTTACAATGATTTACACTTTTTTCTCCTCCATATGCAACCCAGAAACAATAACCTCTTTGCTGTTCTTCTAACACAACACTCCATCTCCCAACTCCATTCATTTTCACAGGCTGGAATTCTCTCCATCTTCATCTCCATCTCCTGGCTTCCCTGGTTTCTTTCAAATCTCCACTAAAATTCCACTTTATTTAAAGAAGCTTTTCCCAATCCCCCTTAATGCTAATGCCTTTCCTCCAAGATTAGCTCCAGATTATCCCATATATAGCTTTACATGTAAACATAGTTTACATGTTGTTTTCTCCCATTTGACTGTGAGCTCCTTGATAGCACAGAGTAAGTGCTTAATAAATATTTGTTGACTTAATTTGAGAGACAGACAAATGGAGGGAAGAATGGACAGTGGCTATCAAAATTCAAACAAACCATTCCAATCCAAATTTATCATTCTGAAAGGGGTAGAAATAATTGAAATTTTCCTAAAACAGAATTTCTTTTAGAATATTTAATATTCATACCTTCACAATCCTTCCATAATCCTGTATTCTAATTCCTTGGTTTCCTCTTCTGTTAAACAAGAGAGTTGGACTTGATGACCTCTGAGAGCCCTTCTAGCTGTAGGATGTGTTGATCCTGTGATGGTATATCATCAATGCTCCTTACAGCTGCTGTGGAGGTATAAGACCAATAACACCAGCATATGGGAATGCTGCTAGGACAGGTTCTTTTATCTGCTTTTCTAAAGGAAAGACAGGTTCAACAATCTTACTTTAAACAATGCAGACAGATAGGTAGAGAGAAGTAAGTATCCAAGAAAGAATTCAATAGACAGGAGTCCAACTGCCTAAACAGAGGAATAGATACATAATCACCAGGCCAGGGAGCACAAATATTTGGGTTCACAAAGCCAGGGAACCTCTTAACAACAGCTACCCAGAGTCTTGTCTGGCCAAGTCACAAAGAAAAATTCTTCCCATGAGTGAGCCCCAAAGTAAAATACCAGCCTCCCAGTATATACAGTTTTCAACAAATAGGTTCAGTCAGAAGGTATCACAACCCACACGACTCAGCACAGGTGTACAATCAGGGTTCAGCGAGGATTGATCCTTAAGATGTTTACAATTTAGCATGAGCCTGGGAAACAACTTCAAGAAGAAGAAAAAACAAAAATCCCTCCTTGCTTATGCTCACAGATGATAAATGTTTAAGTCCTCAGAAAAGGCCTCATATCTCTTATAAGCTCGTTTACTACCCAAATGGAATTCATTTAATAATAAGTTTTAAATGACCAAGTCAAGTCACTTCAACAAATATTTTTAAAGTATTTACTATGAGAACAGACTGCTAGGGGCTGGGGCAATAAAACAAATCTGATATGACACAGTCTATGCTCTTGTGGAGATTACAGTATAATTGTTAGTGTTTGTCCTTTGTTTCCCAAGAAGAACGATGACATCACAGGTAATGCCTTGACTTGTTCCTGAATTGGGTTTAAGTTGCAAACGTCAACAACAAAGTTGGAGGAGAGCCCTGAAAAGGGCTAGGTGGCCCTTAAACCAGAGGGCTAATCCTCCCTGACCACTCCATGAACTTCAATATATATACAATATTATAAGCAGGTATGAGACAAATACAAGTAGCTATGATCCCACCCCAGATTGGGCTCATGGAATGGACCTCAGTGGTCATTTAATCCAAACCCGTTATAGAAAAGGAATTTAGGAACCACAGGTGTCAAGCATCTGCCCATAGGTCAAATATGCAATAAATGGTAGACGCAGGATTTGAACCCAGGTCCTCAGATTTCAGAGCCAGGGTTTTTTTTTCACCCCATTTGGCCATATTGCCTCTCAATAATACATGATAAAAGAGAAGGAAACAAAGTAGGGAAATGGGGAGCATGTTAGTGACTGGGCATGAGCAGGAAAGGCTTTTGAATGAGGTGGTATTTGAGTTAAATTTTTGGGGTTGTGTGAGATTTCAACAGCTGTAGGGTTAGAAGAGAAGGGTAGTTCAGGCCTAGGAAACATCTGAAGCAAAGACAAAGAAGTGACAGCACAAGCAGACTGGGGTTGAATAGACCAATCTGGCTAGAGCACGATTTCACTGAGGGGAAGAGTGGGAAATAAGGCTGGAAAGGTAGAATGGTGCCAGATTGCAGAGGGTGCTGAACACCAGGCTTTTATAGCCCAACACACCCCATCCAAAGTGACCTGTCAGAAACCTTAAAGAGGTAGCATATGACTAACGCAGATCTCTCTTTCACGAGGTTACATGCAAACTTCTATTTTTTTTTAAGCCAAGTTAATATGCCCCAAACTGAACCCACATTTTAGTAAAATTGGACACCTTGAGCAGTATTACTGAATGGCTTTCCTAGAACACTCTGATGTGTGCTAGGAAACATTCTCTTTTGCTTAGGTTTCATGGGAACAAAAGAGCATCAATTTTACTCAAGTTGTTATCTGGAGGGCTTGGTCAAAATTCCCACATTCCCATGAAATCGCCCCCCTCCTCTGCCTTTTTTTTTTCAGTTATTTTATTCATGTCCAACTCTTAGTGATCCCATTGGGGGTTTTCTTCACAAAGATCCTGGAGTGGTTCACCATTTGCTTTTCCAGCTCATTTTACAGATAAGGAAGCTGAGGCACAGAGGGTAAAGTGACTTGTCCAGGGTCACAGTGCTAGTTAGCATCTGAGGTCGGTTTTGAACTCAGGATCCCATATGGGGTTTTCTTGGTAAAGGTACTGGAGTGGTTTGTCCACTCATTTGGACAGCTCATTTTTCCGATAAAGAAATGGAAGCAAATAGGGGCAAGTGATTTGTCCAAGGTCATGAAGCTAGTAACTATCCAGATTTGAACTCAAGAAAGTGAGCCTTCTGGGGGAAGCAAGATGGCACAGTGAATAGAGCACGGGCCCTGAAGTGAGGAGGACCTGAGTTCAAATCTGGATTCAGACACAACACCTACTAGCTGTGTGACCTTGGGAAAGTCACTTAACCCCAACTGTCCTGCCTTCCCCCCTCAAAAAAAAAAAGTGAGCCTTCAGGATTCTGAGTCTAGCACTCTATCTGCTGTGCCACCTAGCTGCCCCATATGATATCACCTATCTTCACCAAAGTGAATCCTACTACTATATGTAGTGTAGAAAACCTCAAAATAGTCACAATTATCCTCCACATAGGAGGTGCTAAATATGTCACATTGAAAATCCCAAAGGGAGAGGAAGTAGTTATTTGCACTGAGTGTTAGTGGTCTTTGGACTTTATTTATGCTCCCAGGGTTCCAGGCTGAAATTACTTAAGGGTGAGGTGAACCCAGAGCAGTTTAGTAGCTCTTGGTAGGAAATACTTTGCTCAGCCCTGTCAGGTTGGCAATATAAAGGACTGTCTTGGAAACATAAAATGTTAGAGCTGAAAGGGACCTTGGAGTTGCAGATCAATTGCCTTATTTTTACAAATGGAAGACTGCATGTGCTGGAGACATTGTAAACTCAATCTGTCCAAAATTGAATTCACTGTCATCCCACCCCAACCCTGCCTTCTTCCCAAGTATGTTCTGCCTCTTTTTGTATCCTCAGTCCTTAGCACAGCGCCTGGAACATAATAGGTGTTTAATTTAGTTTATTGACTTACATCTTTTTTTCCTTCTGTCAAATTAATATCCTTCTGGTCTCCCAGGCTTGTAATTTCCACATTATTCCTGTCTCCTTACTCTCTCTCACCCCAGATAGTCAATCACTTGGCAAATCTTGCTATTTCTGCCTTTACATCACTTCTTTCAACTGATCTGTATTCTTTATTCTCACAGTGACCACCTTCACTTAGGCCCTTGTTACTTCTAGCCCAGATTATTACAAAGGATTCCTAATTGTGCTCCCACCTCAAGTCTCTTCCCTACTCTAATCCATCCTACACACTGTTGCCAAAGTAATTTATCTTAATCACAGATCTGATCATGTAACTCCATTATTCAGTCAATTCCCATGGCTTCCTATTGCCTTTGGAATCAAATATAAATCCCTCTCAGCTGTGAAAGTCCTTCATAATCTGGCCATGACCTTTCTTTCTAGTCTCAGTGAAAATTCTGTTCCCTCTTGAACTCTGCGATCAAGCCAAACTGACCATCTATCTGTTCCTCATACTGGGCCTGCCATCTTCCACGTCTGGGCTTTTGCCATGGTCATCCCACGTGCCTAGAATTCACTCTTTACCTCTGTCTAGAGAGTCCCTTTCTTCTTTCAAGATGCACCTCAAACACCATCTTCTGCATGAGACTTTTTTGATCCCCTCCCACAACTGCTAATATCTTCTCTCCCATATTACCACGTATTTAACTATTTAGTATACAGGGTGTAACAAAAGTCTTGGTGCAGCTTACAACTTTAACACGTTGAGTATTTTAGATTCCTGTTATTTTCTTCAATAGGTACTTCTGTGTTTCCCCTTTCGTTTTTATGTGGAATGTGAGGGTACTCCTCCCTCCAAATTGCACATAGGTCCTGCTCCTCAGAGAAGCTAACATAGGTTCAAGGCCTTCTGTGGGCATAGCCATAAACTGTATGTCACAAGGACTCTGGGACAACTTAATTAGGCACAGCCTTCCGGGACTATAAAGTTAATGAGGTGCATCCCTGAGGCACAAGAACTGATCTGGAAAGAGAACATTCCTGAACTGTGGCCTTTCTTCAGTATTTCCATTCTGCAGAGGCAGCTAGGTGCCCTAGTAAATAGAGCACTGGCCTGGAGTCAGAAAGACCTGAGTTCAAATCCTGCCTCAGACACTTAACACTTACTATCTGTGTGACTTTGGGCAAGTCACTAAACCCCAACTGCCTTGCCTTGGCCCCTCCAAAAAGAAGAGAAAAGAAAAAAAAATTAAACTAGTATTTCCATTCCGCTCATTCAAGCCTCTGTCCTTCATTAACAGAGATTCCTGGAGGATCTAGAGGGAATATATGTGTGTGTGTGTGTGTGTGTGTGTGTGTGTATCACCAATAGAAATAACTGTCCATAGCACATGTGTGAACTTACCTCTAACACTCTGCTTCATATGATATACTCTCTGACAGAGGTGTAGTGTGCTGGTTGTATGAGCATGACACAATAATCCTTCCAAGTGTTATTCTCTAATGGTTTCATGAGGTTGCCACTAGACAATGATCTAGGTCAGTGGTTCTCAAACTTCCTAATGCTGTGACCCTTTAATACTCATATGTGGGCGTATCTGCATGTGGGCAGACCTGCCTGGAGAGAGACAGAGGAGCCATGCTCAGTTCCTAAGACCATCGGAAATATATATTTTCCGATGGTCTTAGGTGACCCCTGTGAAAGGGTCATTTGACCCCCAAAGGGCTCACAACCCACAGGTTGAGAACTGCTGATCTAGCTGGAGGTCCCGTGTTCAATGGTCACTCCTACCAGGTGTGACTGTACCAAGCATGAGGCTGTATAGCTTCTTTCTACTTACTGCTTCTGGCTTTCACTGTCATCTTCATTTGAGATACTACTTCTTTTAACTTAGATCCCAGAGGCACAAACTTTAGCTCTTAAAAGAGCATGCCTCATCATCCACCATGGGAAAACTCTTGACTGCTTACTGCCCTTCTAAGGATGATCTGTCATTTCTCAGAGTTTTGACTATAATAGGCTTTTCATTTCTAAAAGCAAGGTCTTCACCTCACAAGAGTAAAGATTTTATGTTTGTTTGTTTGTTTTGAAACACAGAAAAGGCAGGCTATAAGTAGTAACTAAAGGCATTAAGCTTAATTTTTAACCTCAGCTTCTAACTCACCAAGGACAATGTATCTCTTATGTCTCTTACTTAGGGTTAGAAAAGCCTTGTAATCCCTGTGAATGTCCAAGTGCCCAATTATACTTCTTCAAAAACATTTTAGGACCTTCCTTTTAACAAAATGCCACAGGCTGAGCTTGAGGTCCCCTAGTTTTCTCAACTCCTGATTTATTTGGTTTCCCATGCAAAAGAATGGGAGGGGGGGAAGGCAAAGAAATAAAACCCCTACAGTGTAATGACTTCAAAGCATTACCCTTTACCTGCACCCTTTGTTTCAATTTCTGCTTTTACGTAGAGATATGGATATATTGCCAGTACACCTTCCATGAAGTTTATAGCTTTTAACCCTGCAGTATCTCCTGAGAACAAGGTTCTCTTATTTAACAGACAAAAAAAGTGACATGGATATTCCTTATGCCTCCAAAACTCTCACTAATTTGGGGGCAAAAAGAAAAATGTGGAATGGTAGTGGTTGATATCACACAAGAACTTAAGGTCTAGTACCTGTGGTTTTTGGCAAAAGGTCACTCCTCAGGGAAAGGGGAAGGCCCCTTGGTGAGTGACTGGATAGAAGCAACTGCATTTCAATCCTTGGTATCTTTAAAGACAGTAGGAACTATATGTCAAGAGAAAGATTTAGTTGTAAATAATAAAATCTTTTTCTGTCAAATAAAATCAGTTAGTCAACAAGCAAGTGCTTGCTATGTGCCTGCATGCTGGGTATAGAGAAAGGCAAAAACATTCAAGGAGCATACATTCTAATGGGGAAGACTACATGTAAATAACCAGAAACAGGGCATGGCTAGGTGGCACAGTGAATAGAGCATCGACCCTGGAGTCAGGAGAACCTGAGTTCAGCCTCAGACACTTAACACTTACTAGCCATGTGACCTTGGGCAAGTCACTTAACCCCAAGTACCCTGCCTTCCCCCCTCCAAAACAGCAAATAAACAAATAACCAGAAATATACAGAATGCCGCATATGTTGCTTTTGCTTATTTTGCTTTGTTATAAAATAAAGTTCAAATTTTGGATGGAGGGACTAGTAGTAATTACATCCAGAAAAAAAAGTAATGTAAAAACAAAAGGCATCAATAACACTTTTTTAAACATTTAATACATTTCTAGGATTTAAAGAAATATCTTGGGATTGATGGGGCAGAGCCAAGGTGGCGGTGTAGCAGCAGCAACATATAGCAGCTCTCACATAGCCACCCCAAAATACCCATAAAATAGGACTCTAAACTAATCCTAGAACTCCAAAACGCACACAAATATACTTTCCACTAAAGTCAACTCGGCTACAAGGAACCATATCAGCACTGCGAACTGAAACCAGCCTGGCCTGAAGCCCTGGCTGAGCCCCAGGGGTGGCTGGATGGGAGGAGCCGAGGAGCCTCTCTGGTGAGTGGATTAGTGGCAGCTGTGAGCAGCTTTCAGAACTATGTCAGTGGCACTTGCGAAATCGGGAGAGAAAAGCAGTCTGGCCGAAAGGCCTCCAGGGCTGGAAAGCGTAAGGCAGAGGTTTTGCACCCACCTCCTTGTTGCAGCTTCTGCACACATGGCCTGCAGACAGCAGGGGGACTAGGCGATCGTTCAGAGGCCAGGTGCTCTCGCGTTGAGCGGCCTGGATCCGGATCGCCATCTTGGGCCTCGGTCCTGGGGTCTTCATTATCCAGTCAGCCAGAAGTAAGTAGGAAAGGGACCCAGCACCTTCCTGAGAGCTACAGCAGCCGGGAGGACCCCAACGATTTGGGACAGAGCTTTCCCTTCTGGAAGCAGAGCCCTACATGGATTTAAAAAAAAAAATCATGGACTGACCAACCATGAGTAAGAATAAGCATAAGAAGCAAAGTAAGAACAGCAACAAAAGCCTAGATTCCTTCTTTGGAGAAAAGAAAGATCATGGCAAAGAGAGGGAGGAGGAGAGTT
>CM053588.1:222169569-222201421 GCA_028646515.1 Pseudochirops corinnae
GTGGTAATTATTGGTAAACTCTTCTTGAATTCCTGGTATAGATGCCACTTGATCCTAATGAATATTTTTATATTACTTTAGACTTGTTATTCATTTATATTTAGTTTTGCATTCATATTTATCAATTATATTGATTATAGTTCTCATTTGCTTTTTCCTTCCTAATTTGAGTATTAGGACTACATAGATCTTATAAAAGGAATTTGCTGAAATGTCTTATTTTTAAAAGTTTATATTAAAAAGTCTTTTGTTCTTTAAATGTTTGCTAGAATTTCACTTATAAACAGGAGTTGGTTTCCCCCCTCTTTTGTGGGTGTTAATTCATGGCTTTTAAAATTTCTCTTTTTGAGATTTTTTTTTTTATTCTTTAATTCCTGTGTTGTTGATTTAAGCAATTTAAGTTTTTGTAGACATTCATTTATTTGTTTCATTTTTGTTTTCAGCACAGTAATTTCTGATAATTTTCTTTATTTCTTCTTCATTCAAAGACCCATCTTTTTTTTTTAATACAAATATTCTCTTTTGTGAACATGCCATAAATCTTGAAAAATCTCAATCTCTGAAGAATCAAAGTCACAGGTGACTCAAAGGAAATGATTGCAAGTGAGTAAAGATTATTTCCAAAGATGCTTTACATGCAAAAGTGATAGAAGTGACTTCTACTATAGTGGATAGTGTGAGTACTTGGAATCAAAGTCATGAGTTCAAATCCCACCTATACCACCTACAAGTTGTCTAATGCTGGGCAAGTTACTTTACTTCTCTTCATTTCCTCATCTGTAAAATGAGAATATTGGATTTGATGACCTGAATTGATAATTTATGAAATTAGGAAATGGCATGCTCAGTTCTTTGGGACATGCCAGGAAAGACTATCATTGGTAGCAGTAAATAGAGTGGCAACCACACTTTAATTAAGCACATAGGGTATGTGGGCAAAAATCCCATAAAGGCAGAGACAAGTGGTGAAAGTAATATAGAGACAGATGTCATGGGAACAGGAGATGAAACAGTAAAGGAAGGCAGGCATTGGAAGGGAAGAGGATGGGGAAAGGAAGAGGCAGAGAGTATGACTCATGTAATAATGGCTTAGAATTGGGAGCACTAGGCAGCATGTACCAGATGGAGTTGGGAGAGGGCTGGACAGAGTTAGGGGGCAGGAGTTTGAGTTCTCATTTTATAGTGTGTTTGGGAAGCAGACTAACTCATAGATGTGTCACCTCTGGCTAGTTCATTAACGTATCTAAGTCATCTCAAAGTTGTCGGTAAAACTTTAAGTCTACATCATCTAAAAATTATTAATGCCATTTGGTGATAGTCTTACTGCTTGTTGTCTGGAACTTGTCTGAGATTTACATATAGGATCTAGCATCTTGAGAGTAGCACCTGCATGGCTTCTGCTGATTCAGTACATGCTACTAAGGTGTGAATTTTGGTCAATATGTGACACAATTTGTAAATTACACTGCTTTGATCTTTGGGACAGTTTGTACATGATGTCCAGTTCCCCTCTGCAATCTTATTTTTTGCTATTGCTCCTTTATACTGACTACTTAAAAACTTACCATACTGACTGGAAAGGTGAGGGGCAGGGCAGATGGAGGACAGAAGGACCAGAACAAGATAATTTGAACACATGGCCTCTGAAAGAAATGATTATTAATAACCAGTGATTTGGGGAAATTCATAGTTCCCCCTTTTTCTGTAGTCCTCATGTCAAAGTTCAGTTTCTTGAAGTACATGACTGATGAGATGGAATTACCTCTCCTCAATCTTAGTCAGACCCCATCCAACCTTACAGAAGCCCATTGTGTTATACTCAGGTTTAGATGGGGATAAATTCTTTGATTAGATTGCCCAAAGCAGGGGGGTGGTCTGAGTGTATAGATAGTCTCTGTCCAAGAGTGACATGTCACTCAGCCCCTCATCGGAGTAAGCCCATTTTTCTTATTATTCATTGTCTCATTGTTAACCAATTAGAGGTATTGCCACCCTCAGGAACACCCACTCTTCCAAAGGCATTTAAACTATGAGCCCACCATGAGGACAAGAGTGCTGCTTACCTTTTTTTATTAACAAAAACATTGGTATTATTAATAAATGACTAATTACCCAGAAATTACATTCTCTCAAACTTTTTAAACATCAGACCTCCAAGGCTCCTTTCAGTCCTGATTATATGATCAAGGGCATATATGAACAGAAAAGCAAGTGGAGAAATTATGCAGTGAGAGAAGGAGATTATTTCCCCAAGTTTCCACATGGTAATGAAATCAGCAAGCAGAAAGTCTTGTCCAGGAGAGTGGCAGTTAATTTTCCCAGAAAGGTAGAAACTAAAAATTTATGTTTTGACTTCAGAACTTCTAAAGCTCTGCCTCTTTCAGAAATAGACAGTGCTCTACTCATAACAATAAAATGTAAAACCCAACATGTTGGGCTGATGATCTGTGAGAAATCTGAGGAAGAATATGGGCAAGGATATAGGATGAGAAGTCATGACTGAGTTTAGTGACATGTGCCAAAGAAGTATCTACACATCTCTTAAAGAAAAATGTTCTGTTAAGAACAGAAACTAAGTTCCTTATATGGATACATACATATACATATGTGTATATATACACATACATACACATACACCTATATGTAATTTAATGTCTGTTGAATGTCTTCCAAAAGACGTCTTTAAAGTTCCCCATTTAAAAAAAAGAGGACTTAAAAGTCCCCATCAAACACAGATTTTAGTGATGACTCATGAGGTTTTCTGCTAACATTCCCTCCAAACTTCCAGTGGTCCAGGATGGAAGCTCTTTCTATCCCTTCCCTCCCCCTCCCCCTCCTTAAGAGGTGTTAAAGTAACCACAGCTCCCAAGACTCAAAGCAGAACAGATTCTAGCTTATCAAGGCTGATAAGGACATGTCGAGAGGCATTCTGTGTTCTCAGCATCTGAGATACAGAGAACAAGGAAAAGTGAAGTTTGAGGTGGCAGTGTCTCTGACACATTGTGTGAACTTAAGTTACTTTTAATTCCCCTGTGCCTTGGTTTCCTCATCTGTAAAAATGAGGCAGTTGGACTAGATGATCTTTGAGGTACCTCCCAACTTTTAAGTTATTAACCTCAAAGTCTGCAAAGATTTTTCCCTCTCCCTATTTTCCCCTGCAGAACTCACAATAATGTCTTTGCAGTTCTCTAAAGTACTTATGATCTATTACTTGCCTTATAGTAATTATCTACAGGTGTTAAATTCTCCACCCAGTCTTTAAGTTTCATGTGGACAGAAGCCTAGCCTAATCTAAACTATTCCCAAACCTAGTATGGTGCTCTGAACTCAAGATTTGGGAATTATATCAAACTCATTCATCAGAGGATGGTTTGAGATTCCTTCCAACTCTCAGACTGTATGTTTTAATACCCTTAAGCTTATATTGCAAGTAACTAGAGCTTAGGAGTAAACTCACAGTTGTTTCTAAAAGTTCAAAGCATGTCTTTGGTGGGGATTCAACTGTATATGGTAGGGGATACAATCATTATCAATGCTTTTAATACAAATTCTGGAGGACAAAGAAGAAACAGTATAAACTTGACTTGGCTATATAAAGCTTATCCTAGTTACTTATATGAATTGTTGGAATATTTATACATTATCATAAAGCAGCATGGCAGTATTGAAACAGGATTCATGAGGCCTGGATTCCATGACTGATTGCCACTAACAGCTGTTCATGTTTCTATAGCACTTTCAAGGTTTAGAAAGTGCTTAACCTCATTCATAACCCTGTAAGGTAGCCAGTACAGGTATGATCATCCCCATTTTACAGATTAGGAAAATTAAGGCACAGGGACATGAAGGGATATAGCTAGGGTTAGTGTGAGGTAGGTTGCAACATGTGGTCTTTTGATTCTTTCTTTCAATCTGTCATCTTGCCTAACGCTCTGTGCAACCTTGGTCAAGTCACCCCACCTCTGTTTAAGTCAAGGCTGTCACCTTTCTTAACTATAAAGTGAAGGGGTTAGAGTATATGATGGCTATAGTCCTTCCCTGCCAGCCCAAAGCCTAAGGCGAGATAAACTAAGATCTTTCTACTCCAGATATCTGAGATTCTAATAGCTGTGACCTCCTCAATAAATGTATGGCTATGGTTTACAGTTCACAGTTTAAATATCCCAGAAGCCTGTTATCCATTGCTTTCCATGAAAAGAAGGTACAGATTCTAAAGTCCAATACTGGTTATTTAGATAGAACATCTCCGTGTGCGGGAAGCTGATGTAAATACCTCTTCAATACATTCGACTCCCTCTGCTCTTATTCTGTGCTAAGCAACTTCTTGTCTATATAACTTGGTCTCCTAAGATTTACCTGTTCACCAGGAGGGAGTATCATGGGCAAGTAAATGCTACCAGTTATCTCACCAAGATTTCTTTTTCTTTCCATTCTAAATTAACAATGATGTTCTGTTGCACTAGTCACTGTCTTTCGAGTTACCATGAAATGATTCCCCAGACTCTGTGGTGTGATAAGATCAAGGACTACCTAAATCTAGGATCCATAAGAACCTCACCAAAGGGCAGTCAATCTGTCCAAACGCAGGCTGAGCAGAGGCCCTGTATGTGCCTTAGGTTGTAAAGAGTTTCAAGTTTGGTAACAATTAACTCACATTCACGTAAGCTCAGTATTCATGGTTCATTGCTTGAGTAACATTTCTCACTGAAAAAATTCAGAGGCAACAGTACCAGACAAGTAGAAAAGACAAGTGAGACAAGCTAATTCATTTTTCTAAAAATACTATTTTAAGTGAGTAACAAATTACCGTGTGTGTGTGTGTGTGTGTGTGTGAGAGAGAGAGAGAGAGAGAGAGAATGAGAAATAGAAAGAGCGGGGAACAGGGTATGTACACACACCGAGGCAACAATTCATTTAGTCAGTTTGGCCTCTAATGTTTGTGTGACCCTGTCAGAGTCACTTCTAGGTGACACAGCAATTGCAGTTACAGAAGGGTTGATTGCTCAGCTTCACTGGAAGTTTCCTCACCTGAGAGCTCAGAATAAGATCACATATGTGAGTCAAAAGCTATATACTATGCATAAATACACACATATTTAGTAAAATCTCATATATGCACAGCATGAATACTAACACTCACGTAGCTAGCATTTTACAAAATACCAACGGGCTAAAGGAATATGATTCTGAAGTACAGGTTTATATTCTAATTCATCTGTTTTTACGAAGTCACCACTTTTCAAAAACTATTTTTAGCCATTACATTTTTTACCAGTATTAACGGCAACTAGCTACTTATTGTGAAGGAAAGCTTTCACCCTGATTCCACAACCCCAGCTAATTTCTACAGTTGAAGCCTGTAGGGTAACTGCTTCTGCTATAATCTCAGATGTTTTTTTTTTTTTTAATGAAGGGCTGAACAGGTTCTAGAGACTAGCTCATGACATTTTAAAGTTTTCACATGGTGCTGAAATGAGTAGGCAGAGTCTCGGTAGAGTGACAGTATTTTGCCCAAAGATAGAAACTAAAGTTTAAAATCTTTCTTGGCTTCAGAATTTCTAATGAACTGTATTATCCACCCAGTAGATGGCACTGAGTAGTTATGTGACATTTGGATAGTGTCAGGCAGGAGACTCAACTTCCTCAGTACAAATCTGACCTTAAGACACTTACTAGCTGTGTGACTTTAGGCAAGTCATTGTTTGCCTCAGTTTCCTCATCTGTAAAGTGAACTACAAAAGGAAATGGCAAACCACTCCAATATCTTTGCCAAAAACACCAAACACAACCGGGGCCATGAACAGTCAGACATACAACTAAAACAAAGACAACACTAGTAGTTGCACACTTCCTTCTACTAGCTCTTCCAATCTATACGACTACTCTCAACCCTACCCCAAGAAAAAAAGGGTAATGATGCTTACACATTCCTGCCACTAGGTTAAATGTTGAAGACCTAGCTTATCCACTTTGATTTAAATCATGCCAGAATATTTGCTGGGATAAGTGGCTTTACAAATGTCACTATTTTCAGGAGGGCCATACTAAGATCTGTGGCAGGTTAGAGCCCTTCACAGCTAGCATTTTTTCTCCCCATCCCATCAGACTTCAAGGAAACAAACGAAGGCACATGTACCTCACCCTTGCACCTGCACATCTTGGTTTAGACTGCCCTCCATCATCTGTACCTACAGGAGCTCTACATATCTTGTACAGAATCTCAACACCACTTCTTCCTGGAATCTTCCTAGTCAGACCTTGAATAGCTTTTTATAACTTTTGGTGTCTTTTATGTAACTTAAGTTCCTTTAAGGTAGGGATTGTGTTATCTAAACTTTTATCTTCCCCCAACTAGCATCTCCAACTATCAATGTTTGATAGCACAGAAAAGGGCTTAATGCTGGTTGAAAACATACTTAAATATAGAAACCTGTTTTTAATTCTAACAAGTCAAAATTGACTTTTCCTCGGTGGTGGTAGGTAGGGCTTTGGTATTTAATCTTTTGTATTTCATAGGCTAAACCTTGGCAAAGTGCCTCCACTGTTGGCTGTGTGATGGCCTTTCGTTGTCCCATTGAAAAAAGGCACAATGTAACAGGAAAATGAGCCAGTTCCAAAAAAATCTGTCATACGCTAATCCTAATATTAGCTCTGGAATAGTTTCATCATGTACAAGATGAGGCTAATACTTTGTCCTATTCACAGGGTGACTGCAAAATTCAAATGAAAATCAGTATTTCAATGTGATTAAAATGTGAAGTATGCATTTCAGCTGTTTTAAAGGTAGTCTAACTGAAAATTTATGTGAATCACATATGAAAATTTGTACTCTACATGTTCCAATTATTTTCTAGTCAACTTTGGTTACAAGTTTCTGTATTCCATCATGGTATTGTGTACTTTAAAACTGAAGGTGCCAGAGGTCATGTAATAGAGTGACAGTATAGATTCAGTTAATTCTACCACTACCACCCCCAAGTTTGCCCAGTTTTAAAAAGGGGAGTGGAATTGAGAAAGGTCTCATACACCAAATATAAACCAACCTTAGTCTAATAATGTAAACTCTGTTCTGCAACCAGATGGCACTAGTAACCAATTAACTTGGGGAATATCATATAAAATTTCAGTTCGTGTATTATGCTGCCCAAACAGGAGGAATTCCAGTAAACTTACAAATATAACAGCTAAGTCAAAGCTGCAACTAAAGAATCCTAAGCCCTTTCACAAGTCACAAACTGATCTAACAATACATTGTGTGCCTTCCATGGTAGTTTCAGTAACTTTTACAAGTTAAAAGCTTTTTGTGGTTTATATGCTGAGAGCCTCCTAAAAAATTTATCTAATTTAGTGGAACCCACTTACAATCTTACATAGCACTTATGATATCTTTGAAATCTCCAGATTTCATAGTAAATCATGACTGCTCTTTTCTGAATTACTGAGATTTTACCACATTATGTTCATGGCCTTAGGCACTAAAAATCTTGTCATGATTACAAAACATGAAACATAGCCAGAAGCTGTTCAAGCTAAAACCCTTTCCCATCTAGTTTGCCTATGTGGTTACAGGACTGAAAGCTGTATTTGGAAATGGATTGTAAAGATGAAAAAAAGGTAGGGCTTTAGATCTTATAAAAATGTCATTACAAAGCACAAAGGTCATCAAAGTACATCTCAATTTGGTACTTCAACTGCCTCAAAAAAAAAAAACTCTGGTTTCTCCAAAGAAAAGATTAGGGCTAAGCATGTGACAAGGACGTTTCCATTTTTCATAGCTTTTTTCTACCATAAACCAGGGTTGAAAAGTTCAATACCTGACATAGAAATTGCAATTTCATCTGCACAATGAGAAAAAACACTCCTTGTGGTTGAGAACATGCCTGCAAAATCTTTGAAAGCTCTGGACTGAGCTTTATCTCCAGGAAAAAGGTGAGGCTCAAAAGATAGGTTGTGTCTAAAGCATGGAATCTGAAATAAAACAGTAGCATGACATCAAGGAGATTTGAGAATAGAATTGGGTTATGTGTTCAGTCTTCAGTTTGTAGAACATATCCAGATCTATGCCTCACATTGATAGAAGGGTAACCATTGTCAGTCATAATTTGGGATTTTGTTTTGCCAATTATCTTTCAAACTGTTAGGTGAGAACTATATTAAAAATGATTTGTTCATTTTGTTTCTACTTTTCTTTCATAGCGTACTATATGACTGAAACATCAGTGGTCTAATTGATGGCTCCAGTTGTATAGAAAATGACTTATACCTCCAAGCATTCCTTTAAACATACAACAGGTACCATATCATCTTACTAATGATGACTATTGAGTAGGACAGCTTAATAGTCAATTTGCCTTACAAATGTTTTTAAGTGATGAATCTGTTCAAATGGCCTTACCTGGCTTAACTATAAAGAGAAAAAAAAAATCGATCTGCATGTGTCTGATTGCTTGCAAAGATGTTTTCTCTTTCCTTTGAACATGTATTCATACTTCTCTAATGTTTTAACATAAATTATATCCTGTGTGAGCCTTCAGTGGTAAAGCTACTCAGAGGAACAGGAGAGAATAGGGTAAAGCTAGAGTCCTTAAGTACCACCCGTACGAAATACATTTCATCTGGGTTTTTCCGTTCATCTTTCACTCTCTCAAATTTTAGCAACCCACACACCCACCCCACCCATGCCCAAGACAGAGGCATAAGCCATAACAAGCTGGTTCTTCTGATGAGACTTCAATCCATTTCAGAATTAACCATGATGTGGAAATTATGTGGGGAACTCAATCCAGTGACTTTTCCAGTAGATGTTAATATTTCCATCTTAATTGCTCTTTTAAAAAATTAAGTTGGTAAGTGAAAAATGGAGTGAGGGGAAAGCAGAAAAATATTCTTCCTCTGACTTCTTGATGAGTGTTGCCCAAGTAGACTAGACTGGTTAGATAAATGTAGGTCATTATAGATTGTAAGTCACTTGCTTTGGTATTGGAGGGTCTTTCCTTAAGAGAAAAGAGATTCATTAATAAATGACACTGAAAAAAGAGAACAAAGATAAAATACTGAAATAAGAATATCACTAACCTAAAAAGAAGCAATGACATGTTCCAATTAAAAACCACAATACAATCACAGCAAAGTGTGCAAATATTGTCAGATTTAGCATTCCGCCTACATCCTTCATTTTCTAATGCCTACTTCATGAAAGCTGATATACCCAAGGGGGTAAAACAATACAATGTTTAATATTTCTGTTTCTTTTCTGAAAGAGAATATTTTTACTTTCCTTTGGAATTTTTACATTACTTAAAAGTACAAAAAATGTACTACCAAGCAATGTAATTTAGAGGCCAATCATTCAAGCGTGGAAAAATAAGAATGATAGGGGGACTAGGAGGAAGGAGTCAAACTTTACATCACTGCTTCATACCAAATGATATTTTTTGTTGGTAACTTCATCTGAAATGCAAAGTTCTTAAGAGCAAAATAAGATAACCCAATTTCAATTAAGAAATGAACAGCTAAAAAGTACCTTAGTAAAGTTGAAAAAAAAAACAGTTCGGTTTGAGAATCTGTTTGGATTTAGCTTGTTAAAAGGAATAAATTTAGAAATACGCTTGCATGTCTAGATTAAACAATGTCTTCCTTTTGTCATTTCATTATGTAGCATGAATTCATCAAATTCATTTTTTAAAAGATACATTCCCATATAGTATACCAGGAAATTACATATGTTAAATATTCTTTCAGACAGATGTCACTGTCAAGTGTCAACATAAATCCTAAGATGAACACCAATCATGAAAATGGAACCACCTTCAGCACCATCTTAAGGACAAAGCAGCTGCATTCATGCTTTGGATATTTTTATGAACTTCCAACAAAGCACAAAAAACATTTCTATACCAAAAATAAATAATATGAACTTCTATAACCAAGGCAAAGAAAAAAAAATCCAGGCCATCAGTCTCCCCAATTCAAATGCTATGTAATCTTCAGGAAAGATAAGTATTGTGATTTAAAGAGGAAAAGGAACATATCCGCAATAATAAAGATAGTCTTTACCAATGTCTGTGTCAAGAAAGCAAGCCTAGAAATCAAAACTCTTAACATGGGGTTTTGTCCCACAGGGAAGATTTTTCAAAATATTTTTAAGTAATCATATAAGATCAGGATGGCATACAAATTTTTTCTACAACATATTATTTAAGGCTGGACAAATAATTAAGTAAGTTTTTTAACATTAGTGCAAGTTTTTATTCAAGGGGTTAACTTTAAGAAAAAGTCTAACAAATGAAAAATTCACTAGTAATTCATCCTACAAGAAATGGTGGAATGGAATGGAAATCAATTATCAAGTGAAAATAAAATCCACTTCCCAAGCAATGTTGAATAAAGCTACACTCAGTTCTACCAGAGGCATTCCTATCTCTTTGGCTGATGAACAAAGTATTATGAATTTTCTCCAAAAACTCTGTAAGTTGATGATGAAATTTCCATTTTTTAAATAAGTTGTTTTGACATAAACTCATTCAAAGTCAGTTCTAGGAACTTCAATCCACATCAGGTGTTTTTGATGTAAAAACTGCAGTACTCTGACAGTAAGCATTTTATTAAATTATAATTAGGTTTGCAGATTTCTACCTGAATTCTGTTCAATTTCCCCCTACCTTGGGTAGTATTTACTATCATAACTTCATTAAATACACAAAAATCAGACTAATGTTCTTAAAGGCTTTTTTAAGTTTTAAAGTTCAAAAAATTTTAAAAGGGATGGCTTAGGAAAAAAATATTTAAGGGATGATTTTAAATCTTCCTTCAATAATATTTAGCCAAAGAATATCTTAGAGCCCTGCCCCAAAATAAATGTAGCTTTAAAAATAAAATTACCTGTTATAATATATATCATTAATATGCTATATTTCATCATTCTGCTAGCCTGTTTCAGGTAATAAAAGATCAGCCTAAGATTGTTCAATCATTGGAAATATCTTAATGGCAGTAACATGAATTATGTCAGAAATATCAATCTTTCTTGGAGTCACAAGACATTCAACCATTTGCTGCTACCTTTTAACCAATTTTTTTGAAGTTATTGCTTTAATTGGCAACTTCTATATTTGACAAAAAAAAACACCTCCCATTAAGTCAAATAGGAGTTACAAAGTTTATACAGAGGATAGACTCATAGAGGCTATTAAAGCTGACCCATATACCCATTTGAAGTGCAGTTTATGGGTGGGGTTTTCTGCTTTTATTTTTTTGTTCCAAATCTATTTTCCCTCCTTTATAGACCATTCTTTTAGATGGCATTTAAGCAGCTTAATTGCATCATCATAAAACAAAATCACTTTGTCTCAACAAACCAAAACATTAAAACATACCAATAAAGGACAAACTTTTCACAGATAACCATAAATAAAAGTGCAATAAGTGTTCAAGTAGGGCATCATGTAGTTTAGGCAAGCTGTATGTGAACATTTGGCATAGGTCATCTTTTAAAGGCTCTCCGGGGGTCCCTCCCATTACTTATTGTGGTCACAACTGGCTGAACATTAGCTGTTGCTGGTAGCTGTGGGTTTACAGGTCCTCGTCCATTGGCTCTCCCAGTACCTGCATAGGAGTGGGCATGATTATATGAAAATGGGAATCGCCCTGATTCAGGTCCAGTTTGTACACCATTTCCTAAAACGACAGTAACAATTTATCACCAGTTCCAGATCCTGACATTGACACCTGCATAAAGACATCTCCTTTTCTACACACACACACACACACACACACACACACAGAGCAGGACAAACACTTAAAACTAGGGAAACACATTTCTGGTGACTGTCTCTTTTTTTCCCCCCACACTGATCATTTTAAGTAAGCATATATCATAGTTTTAAACTGTACTTGGTCCAGTCATCAAGTGGAAGAGAAGAGTGAAGATTAACTTAGGTACCAAAGTCAGAAATCAACACTTACAAAAAGAACAGATGTCCCCTCCCTACACTGAAAATAAAGGCAGAGAGAAAACTGAAAACAGGGGTTAAACACCCTAGCAGACACTATTATTAAAGCACCAAGACAGATAGACACAATAAATGATTTTGATTTGTACAGAGAAGTTTTAAGATACACAAGTTTAATAGGAAAAAAATTTGGCAATCACCCATAAACTAGTCTTGTGATCGTTAAGTCAAATAAAATTTCTGTCAACCTGATCTCCAAAATACTACTATGCAAAAGTTCCCCAAAGTAAATTTCTATCAAATTCCCCTATGTAAATTTCTATTTAGTTATTTTCAAGACTAAGAACATAATAGTTAATTGTAGTCTTTTTTCACCCAACAAACTTTTAAAGGAGAATACTCCACGGCTAAGTTTGAAAAGCTAAGTTATAAACAATAAAGTGCACCAGCAAAAAAACCCAGTTTATGTCAAATGAAGTTACCAGGATAATGAGTTCTATAAATTCAAAGGCAAAAAGGTCTGTTTACATACTTCTGATAACACACCTTTTTCCTAAAAGCCAAACCCACAAATTAAGTTTTCTACAAAATACACACATTCTTCAACCTCACATGTAGTAGACACACAAAGACTTACCTACTGGCCCAAATGTACCTGTACCCATATTACTTGCTGAAGAATTATTTTTTTGTTCACCATGTGCCTTAAGGAAAATGTTAAGAAAAATATTTAAGTAAATAGTATCAAAGAAAAACCAGATGACCACGAAATGTACCAAAAGTTCATAGAAATGCATGTTTTTTAGTTTCTATCCATTCCCATTTACTGTTTCTAAAAGTATGCCCAAGTACCTTTCTCTAGTCAATAGTGCCTCTGCCTAAACTATTCATACAATGAAGGCATATAAACACATACAATTACTAAATTTCTTCATATCCTTTTTTTGCCCACCCCTTAAGAATGGCAAATGACATATGTACGTATATATGCTTGAAGCTTTTGTGTATGTATATGCATGAAGACAAATGCTTTACGATTTAAGAATTTCATATTACCTTCTGAAATAATTATAGATACATTAAGGTGTCAAGAAAACAGGGTTGTTAATAACTGATCTATAAAACTGTAGTACGTAGCAAAAAAGCAGTTTGCTCATAAAACTGTTAATTACCACTTTGTTCTGCTGTCCAAGATAGTCTGGGTTAGGTTCACTGAAGTTTGGCACTTCTGAGTATACCATACAAAATCTGAAAATAAAGCAAAAAGTTAGATGGCTGTTGTGATTTTTTTTTTTAAAAGGCAACCGGAAAATTTCTCTATAAGGAAAATCACATAAGAGCTCTCTTTTCTGGTAAGATTGCTTCCAAATTCAACAATTCATATAAAGGGTCAAAGATAAGTCAAATTCCTAACTCCTTCCCTGCTAGCCACACGTATCTGCCTTACAATAAAAGAAACTCAAACACATTCAAGTATTTATTAAGCACAACCTGCAAATGTCACTCCTCCATTATTTAGTATTTTTGGCTGTATGTTTTTATATTTACAATGAACTACATTCAATATTGAGTGTCACAAACATTAAAACATCTCTGTGGTACTCTTTAGATCAAAAGATGATTCGACTGACCCATACCTTAGTATAGCATATGCTTAGTTCTTCTCAGTTGGTTGTATCTCAAAACAGTTATATCTGGAACCAATCAAATCAAACTCCCTACCTCTAATCTCCCAATGACAAAATAATATTCAAAAATGAGGAAGCTAATAGGGGTATAGGTTGACAACTCACATATTCATGTTTACTCACTCTTACTAAATATATAAATAACAGTTATACAATCAATCATTTTCTTAGTCTAATTTTTAAAAGGAGGAAAAATATATTTGCAACTGACAAAGATCTTGCACACCACCTCGGAAGTCATTTCAGAACGGAATGGCTTAAGCATTTAACCTCTTTTTGGGTCTTTTACTCCTACTATTCTCAACAGGATTAACTTTATTCTTAAATAGGTGAGATGACCAGTGACCCAAATCTTTACTTTTATCTCCCTGTAACAATCAACATTAGACATATTAACACACCAAGACAGATATAAAGAAACCACCTCTTCCCTCAGTCTAAATCACAAAGTGTTAACCAGTTTCTGAACCAAAATGGTAGTATTCTCCTTTCATCATTGACAGCTTTCCTGAACAAAGCTCTGCTCCCTCACTGTATTTTCAATTTTTTTAAAAAAAGCTTTTTGTAACATGTGACCTTTCTTTCAACAAATTCGTCTCCAATCTCATATATGGCCTCAAATTAAATGTGTCTTTTTCCTGAAGCCCTAACTAGAAGATTAATGGAGTAATTAATTGGGTCACTGTATACACCATACTTGTATGAATGCATCCCAATGACTAGGCTGGCATGGAGGCTGGATTACCTTTACACCCCCAGAGAGGATGGTCCCTCCAGGTCAGGGTGGAGATCATGACCAGGGCAGGGTATGGAAGCTCGCATTGCGGCTGCCTGCACCGTACCTAGACTGTGAATAAATAGAGGGCTTCAATTTGTCAGTGCTGCTAGTCCTTTTAACATGAGCACACATTAACCCAAGAACAGACAAAAATCAAATTGTAACTTATGTCTATAACTTATGCCTAGGTAACTACTGCATGCTTTGTTTTTGTTTGTTGTAGAAGACAGCAGCTGATATCAGTAAATGCCCATTATGATTCCTGGAAAAACCGTGTACCAAAGGCCTATAGGAATGGTCCTTCTGGGGAGAAATTTAGGGAAGTCTCTTACTGTTCTTTGCTAGAGTAACTGAGATCAACCATGTAAGAAATAGACATTTAGTAGGTATACAACTAAAACAAATGAAGATTTAACATATCATCCATGTCACAGTGAAGCTATCAAATAGCATCAACTCTCATTTCTTTTAATAAAAACAAAACCTCCAGATGAGTTGTACTTCATACCTACCATTTATTTTACAAAATGTTAAGTATACCAGCTTCCATATTTTAATACTTACTCCCCAATTTTCTGAAGTTCACCTCCTCTTCCTGTGTAAAGAGTCAGACATCCTTTCCACATGGATGCATACCTGAAGACAAACAAGAATCAATTATGTGTGTACCTAAAAGCAAGACAAAGTGTTCCTCTTGAATGTGGCCCAGAAGCTTGACTTCATATTCTAATGGAAATATGATCTGATTCCAACAATGATTCTTCACTCTAATGATGCTAATTCATTACCCATTCATCCATTCCTGTCAATATCATACTACTCTCCCCCCTTCCATGTCTTCCAATTAATTTGCCACACAGGATGATTTCAAGTCACCCCATAAATTTGCCACAAGGGTCAACCCAATGTATTGGATCCCTTTCTTCTCTTGCATTCTCTTCCTTCAAGCAGATACTGTTAATTCAGCCAGGGGATATTAATATGAGCATTCTTGTGCTTGATGCTATACTTACACTAGTCACATGTCAACATTTTTTCCTCCACATCAGAAGGTAAAGGTCTACTATTAGAGTTAAACCAAAGTGCCAAAAGATTGGCGTGATTTGGGGGAAGGTTCACCTGCCTTCCTTCACATAAAATTTTAATCACTAATCTGGATGAATGGGTGCTAATGCAACTTGGTATGCTAAAAGCAAGCATGACGTAAGAAAAAAACATCCTACTTAAGGCCAAAATAAATTCTATTTAGTATAAAGTGCAGGGCTTTATAGTTTCTGAGTCCCATAACAATTAAACTATTACTTCACATTAAAGCTAGCACCTTAATAGAGAAACTAATTTGACTTCACCATAGAAAATCTGCCATTCTTAATTTAAAAGCCAAGAAATGAAGCTAGAATTTATCCAAAAATGACAGCAGGGCTGAAAAGTTCTTATCATGAAGCAAGGAGACACACTAGCAGTCATTCATTTTGGCAAACTAACATTACCTACACCTAAAATTAGCAAATATTTTAAGTAGATTATTTTATGTGAATGGCACCACCCAAAAAGGGAAGCATTTTTTGAAACCATATGCAGAAGTGGTTACAGGCGGGTCCCTGAGTTAACTGGTTTCCAAAGAGACCAATAGTCTCCTGGGAACCCACCTGGGTATCTCCAGGAACTCCTTTTCCTTTCCTTCCAACTGTTGGGGGATTTTCTGCTCTCCTCCAACTCCCCCTTCCCCCACTCATCTTAAGGTACAAGGCTGCTTCCCACCTTTCCCAAGGAAGACCTAGCAGTACACCACAATGGGAGGGTAGAAAGGGTGAACCCAACAAAGCCTGCTTCACTCTCTCCCAACCAATTCCACCCCCATCCCCACTCCTTTTTATCATAAACCTCCTCTTCCCCTCACCCCACCTCTCACCCTCAAGGCCCAAGTCTGCCCAGGTGATGAAATACCCAAAAGACTCAAGGGAGCTGCTGTGCTAGTAAAAATGCAAATAGTGTTCCCAAGTACCTACCCATTACCAAGTAAGTACCCCATAGGCTTCCCTCAAACTTTTAACCAAAAAGGAAAGAATATCTAGTTATAAAGCAATAAACTTTGAAATCCACAAAATGGATTATGGAATTGCTATAGATTGCCTTCCACTGACCAAGAAACTGGGGTCAGAAACCTTAAGTCAAAGAAATAGGATGATGATGGAAAATAAAAGGGATGACAGAACACTTGGCAAGAGGTCACAGGCCCTGGCACCATCTCCAGGCCACCTATTGGCCTGACCTCTAGAAGCGCTGATCCCTTTTCCCCAACTACACAACTACCACAAGAGTGGATCAGAGGGCTCCCTACTCATACAACCAAGTGATGTATATATACATATTTTTCCCTTTTATTGTTTGTTTGTTGGGAGAGGTGAGGAAAGGGGGAGGATTGGGCATACGTGACTAGCATCCCAAAATGGGGTTCAGGGCTCTTTGCATAAAAACAAAATAGTTAAAATTCTATATAGTTCTACTCAAATAACATGAAAAGCACTTTATATTTTGCAAAGAACTTTCTCTGTTAATTCATTTGATCTTCACAATAACTGTACAGCAGGTGCTTTTATCATCTCCCCCTTTAGAGAACACAAAAACTAAAGTTAATGGGTTAAGTGACTTGCCAAAGGTTCCAGAGCTAAGCAATTATTTGAGGATTCAAATTCAAGTCTTCCCAACTCCAACTTGTATATGTGAAGTAACAAAATCTTCATCAAAGTTATTGTGCCTTTCAACACTGGCCACTAACATTACCTTTTATGTGAGTTCTTTCTGTACTTCCCCAGTTGAGAGTGACTTTCTCTAATCCTCCACTTACCCCTCAAATTATTTTATATTTAAGTTACTTTATATATACTTAGGTATGTCTTCCTATCTTCCTGGATAGAACATAATCCCTTTATGACAGTAACTTTCTTTTTTTTTTTTATCTTTATCACCAAGGCCTACCTACTATGGTGCTTGGCATTTAGCACTGGGCTTACTATGGTGATGGCAATTTGTAGGTTTAGTATGACTCAGTTATAAAAATATTTAAGAGCAAATGTATTAAAGACAACATTATTTAACCTTGAAAATAATATTTTCTTGCATGAGAGCCTATGAAAAGGTACACTAGGAGAGGCAGTGTGATACAGTAAAAAAAGAACACACTGGCTCTGCAACTATACAAGAAATCAAATGATGGGGATGGAGTTGATGGCCTGTGAAGTTCCTTCCATGCCCTCAATATATGACCTATGAGTTATGTCCTATGAAGAGTATATACACAATGACATCAGCCATGGGAAAACAATTTGCTGCTTTTTAATCATAAAAAGCTAGGTTTCAGATACAACAGAAACAAAATTAACAGTTTGAAGAGTGGCTAGTTAATTAGTGATGCTTAAACTGGACTCTGAGCTTCAAATCCCAGCTCTCTTACTACCCACATGCACCTGAGCAAGGATTATATACTGGGTCTCCATACTCATTGGTAAAGTAGAGAACACTAAAATCTTTTCTAGATTAAACCTATAATTCAAATTCTAAGTTTAAAAACTGAACAAAGGCATTTAAGGGCCTAAATTTTATATTCAATTAAATGTTTTTCTGCACTGAATTTGGGCATGAAGCCATTTTAAATTAATTATGTCTAGGGTTTGTCTGCTTAGCATTAGATTACATAAATCTCAAGGACAAGCTTTAAATTTAAGGAAAATCTATAAAATGACTAATTTTTTTAAAAAAACCTTAAGCTTCATTGTCCACTGCTTTACTGAAGCATACATTAAATTATACTTGAAAATGTATTTCTAAATACCAAATTACCTAGCCAAAACATTCAATTCCTTCCATATGGTACATGTATAGCACTAGGTCTGACCTTTGGTTGAACATTGTTTTAGCAGTTCCCATCTGTGAAGTCCCTTTTCTACACAAATGGCTGACATTTCAGTCTCTGTTAATTTTCCTTTGACTGAATTCTTTAATAATAAAAAGTCTTGCCTTAGTCATACATACTACGCTAATGCTACTCAATAATTCTAATTACCAAGTTTTGGGGGCCTTGGAAGCAAAATTAAATTGTTGTAAATAGTATCAGAATTATTCTCAAGAGTAATTTTAGACTGGAATAGAGAAATATGAGTTAAAATACCAAGTATGCAGTTTTTCTGAGAAAAAACATTTACTGTGATGTCACATATGTAGAAGTTCGCTTACTTGAAAAACATTTTTGTTATTCCTTATGTCTCTCATCTCTTTAAAATAGAGGCATAGAGTAAAGAGCAATGCATTTAGTCAGGGCACCTGGGGGCAAGCTCCTGCCTCTTTCATGTGACTTTAAAGTCACTTTTCTGACTTTCACTTCTCTCAAAAGTAAGGGAGTTGATTTCTAACCTGCTTCCTGCTCCAAGTCCTATATATCTGCTTTAAAACCCCACTGTGTAAAAGAAAGTTCTACCTTAATACAGGCAAGGGTCTGGTACAGTAGAAAGATTTCTGTGTAGTTAGTTGGAGGGACATGGGTTCAGACCCTGGCCTGATCACTTACTTTGTAACCCAGGGACTAGTAATGTAATTTCTCTGGGGGCAAGTTTTTCATCTGTAAAACTGGAGGAAGCAGGGTATTTTGAACTAGATGACCTCTTAAGGTCATCAGAGGCAGGTAGGTGAAATAGAAGAGTTTTGGACTTGGGAGTCTAAAAGACCCGAGTTCAAATTCAGCACCAGACACTTACTAGCTGTGTAACCCTGGGCTATCGACCAAATCTCTCTGCCTCAGTTTCTTCATCTATAAAATGGGAATAGATAATAGTACTTTACTCAAACCTTCAAGTACTTTGTAAATGCTAGCTTTTATTATTATTTTTAATAATTATTAAGGTCCTTTCCAACTCTATAATTCTAAATAACAATCACTACTAAAAGAATCTTTTCTTAAAAGCTACAATTTCAAATACATACCTGAGAAGTTAAATTTGGAAGAAAAATCATAGTTATCTTTTAATCCTAGGTAAAAGCATGGGAATGCTAACATTCTAAATGTTATTTAAGCGTCACTATCCTCACCAAAATAGGAATTATCTCTCTGAATTCTTTGTCTAGATGTGAAGGCCAAGATTTGCATGGTCACCTGTATGTCTCACTGTCACTTGATTCATAGTCAATGAATCAAATATACAGCCAAGAATAAAGCCTGTCTTCAACTTCCTGCTTTGAAGATACAAACTCTTAGGCTTACTTCCTGATGATGCTATAAAAATATTAAGATAATGCCTGTTAAGTGTTCTGAGTTCCTAAGCAGCAAGGTAACATGCCTAATTACATTATACTATTATGACTATTATCAATCCCCACCCTACTTCCCTGTAGTTATGACTCACAAAAATATGACGACAATCTCACTACAAAAACTTTCAAAGCCTACTTCCTAGTTTACTGGAAATTCTATCTATACTTCCTATCACACCCACCCCCCAAAGTAAGTTCATCAGTTTGTTCCTGTGAATGCTGGAATTAAGTTTTTGCACTATGTAGGTCCTACCTGTTAAATTTATTTTTGCTTAGCACTTTTAAATAATAGTGCTTAACACTTTAAATCAAGCTACTACGCTACTTTTTCTTTTCCAATATACCTCCACCAGAATGTTACATGTCCTTCTTCCCTAACAAAGATCTGATTAAGAAAACAAAAAAGTACAGGATTATACTTTACCTAACAAAGGAAGCCAAGCAATCGTTTCTGGCTAAAATACAAACATCACACTTCCTATATATGATATTATTTGTATATGATTACATATATATGTATGATTGTATATGATTACAGCCTACTTTTGACATACTAACAGAGTTCTCCAACTCAGGTTTGTCCCCTCTTCCAGGTAGCAGGTTAAAATTTAAGCAGGTTCTGAATGATTGGCTCACTCCAAATAATGATAATCTCATTCATTTATAGAAAGAGGAGACAGGATACTCATCTATTAAAAAGCCCAACGTATTGCACCACTCCCCCAATATAACCTAAAAACCCTGGCTCATATTGTTTTGGAAGTCAGACAACTTCCAAGTGAAACCTATTGCTTTAGTGGCAAAGGTATATCTTTGTTCTTGTATGGCTGTGAGTGCTTCACAAACTTTAAGGTGGATGTATGTACTCAGAGGAGTAGACCACACTCCTCTCTTTCTGCATACCTACCCCCGGGTTAATCGAATAATATCCCCAGGCTGGATAAGACCACCGATTTCATCCCACACCGAAATAGTGATGCTTCCCGTCTTATCAGCTACTTTGCACGATCTTACTTCGTGGCCGTCTTTGGTTTTGGTCACTCGTCCTGCGAGAATTTAAAACATCCAAAGAGAGGTGGAAGGGGAAAAAAAAAAGACTCGGGTCATGTTAGTTTTAAGGAAGAGACTTTCGACGAAGGCTCCTCTCCACGTATTCGGGGCGGGAGATTTTTTTTTCCTTCCCCCAAAGTAACGGGAGAAGAGCCGACGAAGTCACCCTTCCCTCCCAAGGGGGTTTTCACAAAGCGGGGGAGAGGAGAAAGCTAACGAGTGACACTGCAGCAGGTCTCCATCTGGGACTCGGGGAAGCGGACACGTGCGTAAGGCGAGCTGGAGGGGGGGGGGCACGCGTGAGGCACCTCCCCGTGGGGAGGGCAGGGATGGGGGGAGGGGGAAAGGGTGCAGCAGTCTGGGAGGGAGAGGAGGGGCTACTGCTCCAGCGGCGGGGACCCCACTTACCTATCTCCAGTACAATAAAGACGACATTTAAGTTTTTCAGTCCGGGCTTAATATCTTTTATAAAGAAATGCGGGTCGTTCGCCCCATTCATACTGAGACCGGCTGCAGGTGCGGCGGCGGTGGTGGCGGTGGCGGCGGCTGCTGCTGCTACGGCTGTGACCCGGGAAGGGGACAAAGCATCCCACCCCTCGGGGGCACGGGGAATGGGGGAGGACAGACGAGGCTCGACCTTGGCCGGCGGGGAAGCTTAGAAGCACTAGGGGTCGGGGGGTGGACGGTCGCCGTCTAACCAACCTCCCCGGGCGCCCCCCTAGGAAAAAAAAAGGGAGATCGAAGCCGCAAGAAATGGAAGGAGCCACGAAGGGGCACCCCCGACCACACGGCCCAGCTCGGGCCAACACACCCGCGGCTACCCACTTATGGAATGGAGTAGAAGGAGCGCTCGCTGCAAACGCCCCGCTTTGTAAAAAAGAAAACCGGGAAGACCAGGCTACGCGCTCCGCGCTGCTCGGCTCGCGAGCCGGCCTCCAGCCCCTGGCGCGCTCGCTCGCTCGCACGCGCACACACACGCACACACACGCGCTGGGCCGCCGGGGCCGTGCGCGTGCCAAAGGACCCGCGAAGGAGAGACTGGAGGGCGGGTGGAGGGGGTGGGGTAGAAAGAGGCAGGCAGGGAAAGAGACTGTGCACCGAGCTCCAACCCCCGGCAGCGACTGACCAATTCTGCCGCCGAGCCACTGACCCAGGCAGCCAGACCCGACTTGCCCCGCCCCTTGTGACGCCACGGCCGTAGCGTCATCACGTCTACACGTCCGCACGGCGGGGGAGGGGAGAAAGTTGGGGGCAGGCCCGGGAGCCTCACCCTCTTGCCTAAATCTGAAGGTGACACTTAGCACTGTCTTTTGTCCTTTTTCGCCCTTCCCCCTCCTCCTCCCTCCCTTTCTCCCTTCCCTTCCTTTTTCTTCTTCCCTTCTGGCCTCCTCCTCCCTCTCCACATCCCCTTCCCTCTGCCCTTCCCCCCCCCTTC
Organism: Pseudochirops corinnae; assembly: GCA_028646515.1. Lineage (NCBI taxonomy): Eukaryota > Metazoa > Chordata > Mammalia > Diprotodontia > Pseudocheiridae > Pseudochirops > Pseudochirops corinnae. The sequence goes on from CM053588.1 coordinate 222,191,776, forward strand.
CTCCTTCCAGGTCCCTTAGTCCTCCACGCCCTCTCCTCCTCCTCGTCCTTTTCCTGTCCTCCGGTCCTCTTTCATGTCCTTCTCCTGGGTGCACACCTCCAACCTATCCACCCTCCCAGCTCTTAACTCTAGAGGATAGATTGGAGATTTGGCCCCATGCTTGGGATTTGACAAAAGTGATTGAGGGGGACTTCTGTTGAAAAACGGATAATCCAACTCAAAAGGTTTTGAGCTGGAAGTGGCCCTGAGAATCCTTTAACACATTTTACAGAAACTGAGGCAGAGAGAGGTGTAAACGTAACCAAAGCTACGCAGTCTCTAAGAAAATGAACCGGGATTCAAAGCCCGGGTGCGTGACTATAAAAGTCATGCTCTTCTCACCCCTCACACCCTAATCGTAGGTTTTGAAAGGAGAGGTTGGGAGGGAGTGGCTAGGACGTGAGCTGGAAGGTCGGGACCGCCTTTCTCAATCCGTATCCCCTGCTCTTAGCATAAAGCCTAGCGCCCCATAAGAACTTAAATGCTTTTTCATTCATTCATAGAACATTAGAATTGTAAAAGATCTTGAAGATTATATTCACAAACGAAAGCACGTGGATTAAAGCGCTTTACGTAGGATCAGAGGTAGAAAAACCAAAATGTAAAACTCAAGTCAGGGTCTGACCATGTTACCCCTGTACTCATTCGCATAAATTCCAGTGGCGCCCTGTTACTCTCAGAATCGAATAAAACCCTCTGGCCTTTAAAGTTGTTCACTATCGGCTCCTCTCCTGCCTTTCAGTCTTCTTTTGCTTTACATCCTTCCATGTAATATTCAGCTACGATGACCTTCTTGCTGTTCTCACACCACACTTTCACAACCTCGCCTCCCAGGCCTGGCTGACCCCCAAGTCTAGAATTCTCTCCCTCCTCACAACTCCACCTTCTAGCTTCCCTGGCTTCCTTCAAGACCCACTCAAAATCTTACCTAGTGCTAGAATTCTCTCCACTTGCTAGTGCCTACCCTCTGGAGAGAATCTAATTTACACTTGTATGTCCATTGCTATTTGCTCCGGGTCTCCCCAGTTAGAATTTGAAGGGATTGTCTTTGCCTCTCTTTGTAGCTCCTGAATTTTGGTGGGGATGAGGAGGATAATAATGGTTTCAAGATCCCTAGGCTTGTGCCTCTATATCAAAGCAGGAAATAGAGGAAGTGAGATGTTTCAAAATTTCATCTGGGAATTTTTATCCACAGGGAATACAGTGACTCAGTAGTCATTTCTGGGCCCAAATATTTATCACCTTTTGATAAACAACTTTCCACACTTAGATAGGCTGGTCCAAGGAAGGTACATTCACAAATAAGTCCTCCGGTGAGTACTCAGCTGCATATATGTTGGGAAGATCTGAAAGACCTAGTACTTTACTTAGCTTTGTAGAATCCAGGGTTAACTCAACAGAAAATAGAATTTGTGGAGTCTCTGTTAGCTAAAATACATACTGTTTTAAAAAAAAAAAATTTCACTTCTAAGTAAGGAAGTACAGAGATTTTCCATCTACACATTGCATACTTTTTATACCACTCCAGAGGCTGACCACTACTAGTATGAATGCCAATGAAGGAATGATAACAAATAGTTCTGTGACATGCTGGTGTGTGTCTAACAATGGACTCAGAAAACCAGACTTACTTTAAACTTTAGTCTGCATTAGTAACATTTTCCCATCACTTTCTTAGGTTTAGACAATCTACAAAACAGTAAATCACACACCGATTTGTAATGTTTACCGATTTCCAAAGGGGAAGTGTGTACATTTTGATCCAGTTCTTGAGCTATTTCCAACACACCCCTGAGGCAAATGAGGAAGGCATTCCATTGTTTTCCACAGTGTGCATTACATTTTGCACCTCTCTTATTTCTACTTTTCCTTTACTCTCTTTAGATCACTGGGCTAGGACTAAGGAAAACCTTGCTTTCAAAATCCTATTCTCTCTAACATTTAATTGACTGCATGATGACTTTGGGACAAGATACAACTTCTGTTAAGTCTTAATTTATTTATCTGTAAAATGGGGATAATATGTGTAGTATAAGGTATTTGTGAGGTTCAAATGATAAACTGGTTTTAAAGGACTCTGCAAACCTTAAAGGGTGGTATAAAGTTTAGTTTGATTGCTTCTCTCTCTTGTCAGTGGCTTAGCCCAACCAATGGAATCAATATGTTCCAGGGCTCTTAAATAGTGAGATGGTTAAAAGGTTGTTGACGCCATAAAACAGTGTATCCACCTTTCCCACTATAATTGCTTCATGTTTGAAATTCTGGTCTCAATAGTTATATTGTGGGACTTATTGATGGTGCTGAGCTCATAGTGAATGTATAATAATAAATACATGCATAATAAATTATCACTTCTAAAAAAAGTGCAAAGTGCATGACCTACTGATAGTGAATTAGTAGCCTAAGTTTCCTATTAGACACTGAACACTATAAATTAGAAAAGGGCACCTCTAGGCCTTCCACTTAATTTCATACAGCTGGAGGAAGTATATTATCTCTCTCTCTCTCACACACACACACACACACACACACACACACACACACACACACACACACACAGAAAATCATCCCCTTCATGGGTTATTCTGTAGAGGTAAGGCTTTGGACTGGCCATCTGATTGTTTTTAAATCCCAGCTGTCTGACACTTGCTAATTCTGGGACAATGAGCATGTCACTTAACCTGTGTGAGTTTCTTGTTTCTCCCTTTAGTTCTAAGGTGCGGGTAATAGCACTTCCAATACCTACCTGATGGGGTTGTTGTGAGGGATGTTATATTAGTGTGTGTTGCTATCATTACCATGTTCAGAGGGAGACCTTCTGGACATTTAAGGATAAAGAACAATGACCTGTGAACCAGGGGTTAATCAACTAAACGATAAGAAATTATCACTTTAATCAACTGATTCATAATAGGTTATCACTTATTCTAGAGTCCAAGGCTCAAGTGAATTGTGGAAGAATGACTAAAGCATATTACTTTTTAACACTTGCCCTAGAACCCAATGAACCTGTTGCTTCTCTCCCCAACCTGGCCTTCTCCTTCCCTATTGCTTGTCTCTCTCATCTATGTTATTCTTCCTGCCTTCCCCAGGTATATGACTAACCAGGCTTTGTTTATGCCCTTTTGGCTCCTCCCTACTTCTGTGAGTGACTGTCTCCTTCTATCTTCCAATCCTCTAAGACCTTCCTCCCTTTTCCCTTAATACTTTCTTTTCCTCCCCTTCTTTCCTTCTCATTCTTCTAAACTCTACCCCTCCTTTAATTGAAAACCATATCCATTGCAGATTTATTTTCTCTTAAAACTTGTTGTCTTTGTTACATAAAGTTTGGTGTTTCACTTTTTAATTTAAATGTAAGTGAATTTCTGACTTCAAGAGGCTGACAACTGGAGAAGGGGAATGAATCTTGGTCTTACGAGAAATAGTTGAAGAAACTGGAAATGTTTAGCCTAGAGAAAAAGAAGATATAACCCCTGACTTTCAGAAGCTGAAGTATAGTCACATGGAAAACAGTTTCGGCTTATTCTGTTTGGCCCCAGAGGATAAACCTAGGTGCACTAGATTGAAGTTGAATAAAAGGTAAATTTAAGAATTGCATGCTAGGTTTAAAGAGAAGATGGTCTAGTCACCTGCTCAGGTCAATGGATTAAAAGTTTGACAGTGAGAGTGCTCCACTGATATCCTCTGAATTGAGACCAGGAAGGCCTCTGGTACCTTGGGCAGACCTCGCTGTGAACAGTCAGGAATTGCACAGGATGTGTTATGACCTGCCTCACTAGAGGGGACTGCCAAGTTTATGAGCTCACAGAAAAATTTCCTAGCAAGCAGAGATATTCAAAAGTAGAGTGGGAGGGCTTACAGAGAGGAGTACATCTTCTGGTCTTCAAGTAAAAGGCCGGATAACCACTTGTCAAGGATAATATAGAGAATATTCTTATTTAGGCACAGTTTGGGAAAGAAGCCCTCTAAGATCCCTTCCAATTCTAATTCTGTGAAGAAGGAAAAAAAAAATGAAGTTGCCTTTTTAACTTGTAGTTTTTATGTGATTTTTTTTTTTCCTGTCTTGCATACTTGGTGTAATGGTAATTAATTTGAATTTGAAGACCCCTTTTTTGTGTTGGCAAGTAAGCAGGTACTTAGCCCTTAGTAACTAATCAAACCTCTGTGAAAGAAACAGAAGGTATGAACTCCTGTCTCCTGTTTCTGGCATAACAGGAAAGGGTTGGCTGAAACAGGAAGCCAATGCTGTGTGTATATAAGAAAAGCACCAGAGAGACAAAGTCAGAATTTCTTGAGACCAGAATCTGGTGGCAGAATCTGTTCTGCTGGGGAGAGAGAGAGTTTCTCTCAGCAGCATCTGGAGGCTAGGCTGCTACTGCTGGACTGAGAACTGAGTCAGAATTTCTTCAGACAAGAATTGTGGAGGCTGAAGTTGCTGCTGCCGGGAAGGCTGAAGAAGAAAGCCCCAGCTCCGACCCCTGGCAGGAGAAAACAATTTTGATTTTGAAAACCTAGGAGGAGGGATTTTGATTCTGGGAGCCAGCTGAAATTTCTTCTGAGTCCTAGGGCCATCCAAACTGCTGGAGGACTGAGGAAGCATGACTGTGGTACTCATATCCTATCTGTCTGTTTTTATGTTATTTTGCCAGACTGTCTGATAGTGGAGGACAGCACTGTTGTTGCAGAGGTCCTGGAACCTTGCTGTTGGGTCAGAGGGTCTGAAGAAGGATTTTCATGTTGTATGTTTACAGAAATCCAGAAAGAGGGTCTTGCTGATGTTTTCAGGGGTCCTGAGACTGTTCTTCAGGCAGAGAGTGAATTGATGAGGAGGCTGGCAATGAATATCATGGCTTTGTTAAATTTTGTCTCCCTAGTAACAGAGATTGCTGAGAACTTGCTTCAGGTCAAGATGAAGAAAAGACCTCTCCTTGGGTATTGCATGCTGTGATGATAATGTGGTTTACTAGTGACCTAGGGGTGGAGGGTTTTTGTATTTTCTAATGATTGTACTCAGTGATTAATGATACTTAGTAACTGATTGCTAAATAAGTGACTGATTGAGTTAACCTAATGTGCCCCATGAGTGGAAGACTGACTATTATACTCTGAGATGACTGAATGACTGAGTAAGGAGATAAACCTCCTTAGGAATGATTGAATGTACTAAATGATTGTACTGTGTTGAAAACTATTGTGACCACTTTGGTGAAAACTATGTGGCCATTTTAATGATAAGCTGTTGTGAATACTATATTGTGATTCTCTGTGATAAGTTGTAATATTGTGAATGCTGTTCCTTGATTTTCTGTGAATGTTTTGCTTTGATTTGTTATGGAATAAATAGAGTGTTCACTGTACTATCTAATCAGAACCTTAAAATCTGTTCACAGTAGCATTCTTTGGGAAAGCTGCTCCTGCATGGCATTACACTTGGTTTAAAAATAGATTCCCCTATAAATTAATCATATAAAAAAAATTATTCCAAAAATGTTTCACCTGGTATAGAGTGAAAAAGGAAATAGAATTCAGATTCATTTCTTTTTTCTTTTGGAAATTCTTTTCATGTCATTAAAATCTATTAATTGAAGGTGGGATAAGGTTATCTTAAGAAGATATTTAGATTTGAATTTCTGTGCTGCATATTTAAGAATAAATAGGTTGAAGAAACAAGGTGGTAGCCTAAAAAAGTACCACTAGGGATTTTAAAGATTCTTCAATGATGATGATTTTAAAGACTGTCTTCTAAGCATGATCAGGCAGGGCCCACTCTAATAGACATGGTAGTTTTGACCTGCTCTATTTCCACAGTAGGCCGATTCATCCTTCCTTAGACCATCTGGTAGTCACCTGCCCTTGGAGGGGGCTCAGAGTATTAATGTTGAAATTAGTGCAGATACTTGATCAGCCACTGTAGTCAGTCCTGAGCTTAGGAGATCCTCCAGCCTCGGGTTCCCCATTAGCAAGTATTACAGGTATTCACCACCATGTCTGGCAATTATTTGGGACAATAACAGAAATATGAAGAATATGTTACTGAAGGATCTGAATGTTTGAAATCAGAATTATTTCTACATAATTGTTTCTGGATATTTTTAGATTAACCATCATTTACCAAACATCTGCAAACAAGTGACCTGGATATATTATAGGCAGAAAGAATTTTCTAAAACAGAATGTTAGGAGTAACACAATTTTTGAGGTGTTTTAAGGAAAAATAAGTGTTCATTTTATGAACAAGTAGAAGCCTCAGTGCCAAAGATGCTGATATAATGCTAGACAAGTGTGTAAAAAACATATGATCAGCATGATTTAAAGATTCATTGAAAAACCTAAATGATGATGATATCATTGACAGTGTCAAAGCCAAAAGCAAACCCTTAGCTAAGGTATTAGTGATTTTACCTATAGGACTATTAATCCTATTTGCCAAAGAAAACATTTTAAGTGTCCTAGGTTTCTTGGGCTACTAAGTGGTGAAGTGGGATAGAATGCCAGGTCTCGAGTCAGGAAGACTCCTTTTCATTAGTTTAAATCCACCCTGAGACTAGCTGTGTGACCCTGGGCAGGTCACTTAACCCTGTTCACCTCTGTTTCCTCATCTGTAAAATGAGCTGGAGAAGGAAATGGCAGTATCTTTGCCAAGAAAACCCCAAACAGGGTCAGGAAGAGTCAGACAGGACTGAACAACAACAAAAGGATTCTGGAACTGGAAGGAATCTTAGACATTATCAGGTCCAATTACCTCATTTTGTAGATAAAGGAGGAAGGTATGGGAATGTTGGGAGCAAATCAAACACTGAATTTAGCATTTTAAAATCTGGGTTCAAATCTTGTCTCTGCTACTTATTAGCTATGTGACCTTGGACACTCAAGTCACTCTAGGCCTCAGTTTCCTAGTCTTTAAAATGCAAAAGTTAAATTAGGTATATGAGATAGGTGTGACCCAATGTCCCTTCCAGAGGTAAATTTATGTTCCTAAACGAAGGTCCAGACAGGCCATGCATCTTAACCAAGGTCACACAGCCAGGAAGCCACAAAACCAGGACTAGCACCCAGTCCAATGCTCTTTCCCCCAACCTGAACTACAAAATACAGCTGTAACAAGCTACATTTTGTTCAAAAGTAGGAAATTCGATCCGTGGTTAACAATAGAAGAGGAACAAACTCAGAGCTCTGTAGGGAACTGGAAGAGGTGTGGTAGGGCAGAGGGAGTTAACAATTCCCCGAGCCCACAACCATCCACCAGGGAAACAGTGTAAGGAGCTGTGAGCAGCTGGAAAGCATTTTGCCCCCTATCTATACTTGTTTTCTACCAGATCAGATCATTTTAAAGCCCTCCCTGCTCTTAAGTCAAAGTCAACGACCAGTGGTGAAGACTGACAGCTTAGAGGAAGTATTCTCCCTACCCACTCTCACTTCCCCCATAGCAAAGAGCACACACACTATCAGCCCCTACTTCCTGACTGATGCAAGAATTCTGAGAAATGAAACAGCAACCAGGCTCTTTAATTAAGGCAAAAGTTTAATTAATCACTACTTGAGAAACAAGATGTGTGTAAGCAGCCCTACAATTGTCCTACCAGGCTTCAAACTCCATGGAAAACTGCTACTGCTGCTGTCTCTGCTAACTTCAACAACAGAATGGGCTAGAGGGAAAAAAGCAAAAAAACTTAAAACTCCTATAACTCAGCATCAAAACCTACATTTCTTTAACTTGTAAGGATTTTTAAATTGCTTTTCTCTCAGGCAACCCTGTGAAGTAGATAATTCAAGTATTGTTTGTTCCGCTATGCAGATAAGGGTCCAGAGCCTCTGAGAAACTGACTTACCCAAGGTCATGTCAACACATCAGAGACTTATGATTTCATTGGTATGTGAATACCCTTTAGGAGGCATCTATCTTAACCATATGAAAATATACAGAACTACAGAATGTCAAAGTTGGACAGGAGCTCAGGGGGCCATCAGTTAATCAATCAGCAAAAATATTATGCACTGGAGGATACAAGTGCAGAGAATGCCACAACCTTTACTCAAAGGAGTTTATCCAATGGAGGAGACAATAAACATGTATGTAAATTTATAACCATATTATAGCATATAATAGCATTCATAAATCCAAATATGTTCAAAATAGTCAAATACAAGGTAACTTGGGAGGGATGAAACCAGCAGTTGGGAGGATCAGGAAAGACTTCATGCAGATGGTGCTTAAGCTGTGTCTTAAAGGAAGAAGATTTGGAGAGGGGGTGCATTCCAGGTATATGGGATGGCTGGTGCAAACACTGACAAACATGTACACAGATGGAAGCAGAAAAAACCACCTATTCATGGAAAGAAGCAGCTTCAAAGCACTTGGCCTTTTGAACTAGAAAAGAATGCCTTTTAATGGATACCAGAAAGGACTTCCAATAGCCATGAAATCATAGATTTAGAGATAGAAGGGATTGTAGAGGCCACTGAGCCCAACTTCCTCACTTTATAGATGAAAAAAGGCTGAGAGGTTAAGAAAGTTGCCTGTGTAATTAGTGAGTGTATAAGGAAGGATTTGAAATTAGTTTTCTTTGCTCCAAGGCCAGCATGTATGCACTGTGCCACCTATTTAAGAGTTTACTCTTTGCCATTTTCTATACATGTGCCTCACTATCATTGTACTAAAAAGCAAAGACTACTCTCCTGTGTACCTTGTGGGAGAATATACCCCTGACTTTTTAGAGGGAGACTTTGTAACAAAAAAATCATCTTAATAAATATGCATTTCTAAAAGCCCATTAAAATCGGGTCACCTGGTCATCAATGAGATGCATACTTTTAGGGACTTGTGAAAAACATTACTAGAAACTACAGCCTCAAAGTTACCCTCTAAGATCACTGATCATCAGTTTGAGGGGTAGTTGGGGAAGTAGCCCCAGAGTGGTCACTACTCAAAGAAAAAGCAAAAACAGGCCCTGCCTTCAGAGAGTGTGGGTTCTAACAGAGAGATTAATATGTCATTTAAGCCAAGTCTTGAAAAAAGCCAGGGAATCTTAGAAGCATCTGCTCGGTACCTGTGACGTTATGATTATTATTTATTTTGCCTTTTGTTAAATAGCTATGTGTAAGATATAGTGATACCATTACTGAGTGACTTTTTTGTATAAATGGAAACATGCTGAGGAGGCTTAAGAGCTATTATGGTGAGGAGGAGGAAGAGGAAGAATAGGAGATGATATATCCCCATGTTTTCCCAAAAAGGTTACTGCTAGGATCCTAAGAAAACTTGAATTGTAACTTCATGATGGTAAATCCTTCTCTGGCAGCCCAGACTTGCCATGTTTGTTGTTTTGAAGAATGGGCTTTGTAAAACTCTACATAAATGTGAACTGTTTTTTTTATTATGTTATATCCCTAGAACACAGGCTTTTAAATTTAGAGCTAGAAGGGGCTTTAGCTATCTCCAAGCTGACACCCCTCCCAATTTTATAGTTATATAATCTGAGATCCAAAGATGTGGACAGATTTACTCAAGTTTTCTCGGTAAGTAATAGAATCAAGATTTGAACTCAGGTCTTCAGTTTCCTCATCTGTAAAATGAACTGGAAAAATGAAATGGCAACCCAATCCAGTA
>CM053588.1:222201921-222217070 GCA_028646515.1 Pseudochirops corinnae
AGGGGTGGGATACTTGGACCTTGATACTTTGCAATTGAATTGAGAACTTACTTTCTAAATGAACAAGTTACACTGTATTTTGACTTTCTCTGTTTTGTGAATGTTTGCTGAATAAATGGGGTTTACTATGCAACCTTGGAAGTTGCCTTTGCTTGGCGTTACAGCTGGTTTGTCACTTGGTGCTCCTGATAATACAGATTACCTTGATTTATACATACACTGTAATGCCACACATGAGCAGCTATCCAGAAGAATGCTGCTGTGAACATCTTTTCAAGGTTCTGATTACACAGTATAGTGAACACTCTATTCAATAACAAATCAGGTCAAAAACATTCACAGAAAAGCAAGGTACAGCATTCACAATATTACAACTTATCATGGAAAGTCAAAATACAGCATTCACAATGTTACAACTTATCACTAAAAATTGTCACATAGTTTTCACCACAGTTGTCACATAGTTTTGAACAAAGTACAATTATTTAGTCAATCAATCACGTAGTAACTCAATCATTCAGTCATACTTAAGGAGGCTTGCCTCCTTAAGGGTCACAAAATACTAAAGTCAAAGTTCTCCACTCATGGGACACACTAAGTTACAAATCAGTCACTATTCAATCATCATAAAATACACAGACCATCTACTTCTCGGTCACAAGTAAATTATAATCTCAGTCTGTACACAGTATCCAAGTAAAGTCTTCTTTCAGCTTGACTCAGAGTAGGTTCTCAGATTGCCTGGATCCCCTTCCATGGTCGCAGCTCCTATTTGGATTCACCAAACTGTCACTTGGGTTCAAAGGCAGACAGCTCCCAGCTCCTTGTCCAGCTCTTTGTGCAGTTCCTGTCCCATGCTGAAGCTCACAGTGTCCAGTACACCTTAAATCCTTCCAGTCTCTGTTCTCGGGAAGTCAAGGTTTAACAAAGCCACAAACATACAAAATATTGGCACCATAGTCATGCCTCCTCAGTCTTCTGCAGCTCTGGTTGGTCCTCAAAAATCCTCAGCAGCTTGGCTGGCTCTCAGACTCAGCAGCTCCTCAGCAGCTCCAGCTGACCCTCAGACTCAGCAGAAGTTTCAGCTGGTTCCCAGAATCAAAGTCACTTCATCCAGGTTCTCAAAATAAAAATCATTCTCTCCAGCCTGGGCCTCTCTTTCTCAGCCTCCAGAACCTGGCTCCAAGAAGATCTGTCTGAGCCAGCAGGTGCTTCTTATATACACATAGCATTAGCTCCTTCACATTTCAGCCATTTCCTGTTTCAACCTCTTCCTGTTACATCAGCAACAGAGGTTCATACTTTCTGTTTCTTTAACAGAGGCTTGATTAATTACTAAGTACTAAGTATCTGTTAGCTTGGCCAATACAAAGGGATCAAATTACATTACTATTACACACACACACACACACACACACACACACACGCACACACCCTTAGTCACACATATCTCCATTTAGAAGTCATCTCTCATGGTCTTGAAGAAGGGAACTACAGATGTGGTAACCAGTGTCTACCCACAATCATAGTGCTGCTATGATGAGATAACTACCACCTTTCCCTTTTGCTCTTATTCTTTCTAGAGAGAACTACTACCGTACAAAAGAAAACCTCTACACTCCTTTCTGAGGGCTAAATTTGTGTTAGTTTCCTCTCTTCTCAAACTGGGAAGAACTACAAATCCCAGAGATTTTGTGGACTTCCAACTCCCTGCCAGAGATTATTACAATAATTTAAGAAATTACTCTCCCTACAGGTATATATACCTTTTAATGGTAGAAGCTTAAAATCTCAAAGAAATTAAATTCTAATGGTAGGATTTCAGGGATCTATAACAAACCACCTACTACAAATTTGGAGCTAGGGTACTCCATTTAGAGCTCTTTGATTCACAACACGTAGGGAGTTACTTATTCAGAAAGCTAGCAAAAGTCCTGTCCATGAAAATCTAGGAGGAAAGAAATTATTTCATAGTGATGATCTTCTTTTATGAAATAATTTTTCACTTTATAAAAGGTTTCACTGTAGGCTTCCTTTAAATATCAGTCTCCCCTAGAGAATTTTCAATAAGGTTCAATTTGCAGAGATGCCATTTACACACATTTTTCTTCTCCAGGAATAAATCTATTCCATTCACTTACATAGCCACAGTTCTATATTATTCTGAGTTTACCTTCATTTCTATTGTTAATGGGGGAAGGGCTTGGCATCTACACATTTTTTTATTGCTTGGTAATGTCATTGTGCTTAGGACCCTGATAAGGGCAACATAATTATTTATGATTCTGATAACAATGATAATTCTCTCAGTCCAAATAAAATTGTTTATTCTATTATTCATGGTCTGAATAATTAATAATTAGAGATAGTACATTTCAAATAATCCCTTTTTTGCTTCTTGCGAGTAGTTCTTTCTAATAAAAGGGGAGCATGTGAACAGAAGTTAGGGAAGTGAGTTAAAACTCTTGACTAAAATGAGATTTGGAATTTTCTATAGATTTCAATTATCTGTACGTTCTCTGGTCCTAATTAACATGAGTCATAAATAATGGCTCTCTGTATTTCAAAGTGAGGTGGTAATGTAAATAGAGCACTGGACTTGGAGTCAGGAAAGCTAGGCAAGTCATTTGATCCCTCTTTGCCTTAATTTCCTTGTCTGTAAAATAGGGATAATTGTATCACCTACCTTCAATGCTCTTTGTGAGGATAAAAGTGAGATAATATCTGTAAAGAACTTAGAAGCCTTACAGCACTGTATAAATATTAATTATCATCATCAATATCAGATCAAATCATATGTATATGTATGTATATATGTATGTGTGTGTATGTATATGTGTGTGCATATGTATATATGTATATGTGTATATATAGAGAGATATAAATATATATATGTATGTATATATGTAGGACTTACCCTTTACAGCATTCTTGCTTCCTGATGCCTCTGTAAGACAAGTAATACAAACATTACTATCCCCTTTCTACAGATGAGCAATGTAGCCTAAGAGATAGAATGCTGGGCAGAGTCAGGAAGACTTGGATTCAGACCACGCTATTGATACTTATTAGCTATATGATCCTGGGGAAGAAATAATGATAAGAACTAGCATTTAGATGGTGCTTTAAGGTTTGCATAGCACTTTATGAATCATTTGATTTCAAACACTACTTGTCAGGTAGGTGTGATTATTATTATCCCCATTTTATAGATGAAGAAACAGAGGCAAACAGAGGATAAATGACTTGACCAGGTCACACAGCTAACCTGAACTGAAGTCTTCTTGACTTCAAATCCAACGTTCTATCTACTGTACCTGCCACTTACCTGCTTCACAGCATCTAATCTCTATATGCCTCAAATAGCTAATTCCTCAATGAATTTACTAAGACTTACTGTATACATCAAAGATAGTTTTAGTCAGGGGTGTGATGGAAAAAATTTTTAAACTGATTCTCTGGGAAAAAATGTAGGCATGACACACTTTTAAATTAATTTGCGTTATTAACATTTTCTTCATTACTTTCTCAAGTCTAGGCAATTAAAAAAACAACTAATTATACTCTGGTTCACAGCATTTGCTGATTTTTGATTTCCAAAGTATAAATGTTATTAATGAAAATTTAACACACATCGTATCTGTGATGACTAACTTTGATAGACTGGGCTCCTCTCAGCAATGCAAATTTATAAGACAACTCCAAATGACTCATGAGGGAAAGGATATACACATCCAGAGAAAAGAACTATAGAGTCTAAACACAGATTGAAGCAAACTACTTATCCTCTTTTGTGTTTTGTTTTGTTTTTTTCCTCCATTCTTGTTGTTCAGTCCATTGGTTATAACCCTTCTTTACAACTTGACTAATGTTTAATGCAAAGGTATTTGTAGAACCTGTATCAATGGCATGCCGCCATGGGTGGGGGGGGGGGGGGGCGGTGAGGGAAGGGAGAGGAGAGGAAGGGAGAGAAAATTTGGAACTCAAGGTTGTTGTGGAACTGAATGTTGTAAACGAAAAGTAAATAAATATTTTTTTTTAAAGAGAGGGGAAAAAAAAGAAAATTTAACAATCAGATCCAAAGAAGTGGTTGGAGTTGGCTTCAATGCGCCACTGGTTGCCCTCCAATTAAATCACAGAATATTGAGTATTGTAGTATTCTACAGGTAAGGAAACTGAGACTCAGAAAGGTTAAGTAACACCCAGCACCACACAGCTAGTCAGTAGCAGAAATAGTACTAAAATTCAGATCTTTCCATTCCAAAGCCAGTGATCTTTCCTCTACCGCATTTTGTCACTCTGTCATTTTATACTGGTTACCACCCATAGTACACATACAATTAAATACATGTTGGTATAAACAAATTTGGGAACTTGGGAGATTAGGGGATTCCAATTATAAACATTTTTAATGCCCCTGAGAGAACAGCAATAGCTATTTACTTTCTCATCTCTATCATCTTTATAGGAATCATTTACTCATGCATCAAAGGTATACTTTATAAAAATTTTAAAAACAGGAGGGTTTTCACGACTATTTTTTTACACTTTATCAAAGCCACATAATTCATAAGATCATAGGTTTAGACCTGGAAGAGACATTGGAAGTCATCTAGCCTAACCACTTCACTTTACAGATGAGCTAAGTAAGTCCCAGAAAAGAAAAGTCACTTGCTTAGGCAGTAAGTAAGCAGTTAAGAGTACTGCTTAGACAGTAACATGGGCAGTGAGTGACAGGACCAAAAATGTGAGCATTTGAACCCAAGCTAACTGTGACTTTAGATCTAGTGTACTTTCCACTGCTTCACACACACACACACACACACACACACACACACACACACAGTCTCCCTTGATTGAAAGCTATAGTGAAAATGTATTGTTAGTTACAGGAAGTGTTTGATTAGGTACAGCAGAATGTAGCCCTAAAGGAATTTCTCCAACAAGATGGCTCCTTTGCATAAATTAGGATCACAAAGAAGTCTTTGGTTGATGCAAAAATGGTGACAATTTCATGTAACGGTCAGTTCACCACCACCAAGTGTAATGCTAGCATCAAAAGTGGAGCATTTAGCGTAAGACTCTCCTAACTGGTAGAAAGATCGATGACTTGAGGCTAGCAAGGCCAAGTACTTGCTCTCTCAGAGGAGGGCAGGATGGCCAACCTTATGGCATCTTTGCCTGCTCCTCTCTAGGCAATAATCAGTCTCCCTTGGAGAGGTATCTATATCTATAGAGGTATCTGACTCCGGAGGTACCTATCTGTGTTACATTTAGATAACCCACTAATGAGGACATACAGAAACTGAAATGGCAAAACATACCTTACACAAGCAAAAAAAATTTAAAAAGGGAAATGTATGTCCTCTGAAGGTGTTTATCTCTGTAATGAAGGATGTCCTGTGCAGAGTCCAATAAAAGAGGGATTCCCTATGGACAATGACATCCTCCAGATGTTCCTGTTTGTGGCTGATAATGTGCTGATTGCATCAAGCCCCAAAATGCCACGAGACCTCTTCAACAAAAGTTATGGTCATTCAAAAAAGATCCGATTTATTTAGGAAAAATCAAAAGGAGAAAGGATGCCTGTTATCAAACTATGAGATGCAGCTGGACGGATAATCCCTCTAGTCTATTCATCAGCACATCTTGAACAGACACTGAAGATGGAAAATGAGGTGGGCCCAGAATAGAAACGAGAGGAAAGGAATGAGCTAGATTTAATTAGTAAATTATATAGCACTTTAAGTGATTCCAAACTAATGCCTAACACAAAAATCCATCTTTTTTAGCACCAATATTATTCAATATATGAATAGAAATTATAGGAAACTACTATGTACACAAAATTTAAATTGAGGTTAACTCAAATAACAACAGAGAGATGAATGCTTGGCCTGAGCAAGACATGGTATCTTGCCAACAACAACTTGAGCATTAAGAGATGGCAAAAAAGAAATTAGTAAGTGTATGACTGGGAGAAGTAGGCCTAGCAGCTATGTATGAAGAGCACAGGAGAGACAAACGACAATCTGAGCACTAACCTGACTTTCATGGAATTTCAAGAGGATTAGAAGGCTTCCAAGAAGTTGGGAAGAGATCTTTAGAACTTAAAGGTGGGGATAGACAATAATTACACAAGAGGAAACCACACAGGTATATTCTCTGAGCCCATTGTTGGAATTTACTCACTTCTTTGCACAGGTTGGAGACTACAGGCATTGGAATCTTGCATTAGCTCTCAGACTCAATCCTTGTGTTGCTTAGTTTTGTTGAATTGTTTCTTTTTTCCCCTTTTTTATTCTTTTTTACAAAGTATGGCTCCCTGGGAATGTGAGGGAGGAGGGAGAGATTTGGAAATGAAGGTGATGCAGAAAAAAAAAAGATTAAAAAAAATTTTGAATGCCCATTGCTATGATTTTAAAGGACCTTCATAGAAGACTTAGGTGAACCAGTGAATAACTAAGTTTTTTTTTTTTAAGCTTGAGACTGTGATTTATTAATGTAGAAAATGCCACATGAAGAAACTGGGTCTAGCAATGCAGATCTGAACCTGTTTTACAACTTACAGGCTTAGATTGTTGCCTAAGGTCACTGAGAGGGTAAATGAATTGCCCTGGGTCACCGAGCTGGTGTGTGTCAGAGGCAGGACTTGAAGCCAGGTCTTCCACACCTGAAGATAATTTTGCTATTGTTTATCCTTTCAACTGGGTCAGCTAGGTGGCACAGGAGGTAGAACACCAGGCCTGGAGCCAGGAAGATCTGAGTTCAAATCCAGCCTCAGAAATTTACTAGCTATGTGACCCTGGATTTGCTTCAGTCTCTGATCTGTAAAATGGGGACACATGAGGAAGCAATAACAAACCACTCTCATATCTTGAGAAAGGCATTTCCCATGGGTTTGCATGAAGTCGGACATGACTGAAAAATAGCAACTCTTCCAGGTAGCAACTAAGTGGTGCAGTGGGTAGAGCACTGGACTTGTAGACAGGAAGACCTGAGTTCAAATCCAGCCTCAGAAATTTCCTAGCTGTGTGACCTTGGTCAAGTCCCTTAATGGCTAACCACTCTAGTATCTTTGACAAGAAAATCCCTATGGACACAGGTTCAGAGGATCACAAAGAGTCGAATGTGACTAAAACAACAGAACAATGACACTCTCCTGGTAAGATCTGCAAAGCAGGAAAGGGAAGAGTTGTAACTAGGGATATCATCAGGGAATCCTAAACACTACAGTCTATAGGACATGTTAGCTAAAAGGAGGCCACAGGAATACCATTGTGTTATGAGAAAAGATGAACAGGGGGACTTCAGAGAAACCTGGAAAGACTTATATAAACTGATGCTGAGTGAGGGCAGTAGAACCAGGAGAATGTTGTACACAGTTACAGCCACCGTTTGTAATGACTGCTTCTGATAGACTTAGCCCTTCTCAGCAATGCAAGGACCTAAAACAATTCTGAAGGACACATGATGGAAAATGCCAGCCACATCCAGAGAAAGAATTATGAGGTCAGAATGTAGAATGTAGCAAACTATTTTCTTTTTCATTTTATTTTATTTTGTTTTTTTTTTTCCTTTCTCATGGTTTTTCCCATTCATTATAAATCTTCTATGCAACATGACTGTAGCCCCAATGCAATATTCACAGCACCCATGGTCATGATAAATATACCTGCATGATGTGTGATCACAAAATATAACAGACTCTCCATATAGAAGACAGAATCAAAACATTTATTCAGACACCAGAAAACTGAATCCCAAAACAAGGAAGCCGATTCCATCATAGTAGCAAAGAAGTTAATAAGCCACAACAGCACAGAGAGCCACACCATCTTTAACCTTCCCATAAACACCAACATAAGATCAATATTTACTCACAAGCCTATTTGTCTCCCTCTCTTTTCAACCGTCTAACTGTTCTGACTCCCAGTTTCCTGTGAGCTCTGCTCTACCCTTCAGCAAACTCCTCCCACCACAGGCTCCATGTGATTACACTCAGCCTATTAGGGGGCAAAGTTTATTTTCAAAGCAGGGAAGATCTTCAAATTCCCTTAGGCTTATTAAGGAGCAGGGAAGATCTTCAAATTACCATTACCATTGCAATGACTACTGTGAAAATGTGTTTATTAGGAATGTATGTGTAGAGTCCATATTAGATTGCAAGCCATTTTAGGGAGGGAGCTAAGAGGGAGGGGGAGAAAATTTAAAACTTGTGGAAGTGAATGTTGAAAACTAAAAATAAATAATTTAATAAGAAAAATTTTTTAAATTAAAAAATAAAAGAGAGGCCACAGTATTCTCAAATTCCTTGGTCAATCCTTTAGGCACTCAGGAAATTTTAAGGTTAAGGAAGCTGATTCACTTCAGGAGTTATAGCTACTCCAGCTTACCTCCTGGAGTCATGACACCTAAGCTCTCAGAGAAGCTCAGGTCCATTGGACAAAAGGGAAGAGTCCTGTTTAGGAATATAATTGGTTTCCTATCTCTGAGATCAAAGACTGAAAAAGCAGTCATCTAAGACTGAGATTTCCAAAACTATTGGGAGGTTTGACCTTAAGGGCTATGTGATCAACCATTCTAGGTGAAAAGATGGATCACAGCTCATCTTTACAGTCATTGCCTATAATGGAGTGTGTCTCCAACATAACCACACTAACTCTTCAACTATCATATATCCCAGAACTCTCCCACTCTACCTTCCATAGCTGTGCAATTCCTAACCTTCTCCCTTCTCAACTTGTCTTAAACCTCTCAGGGTGGTTAAAATACAGTAATAACCTAACTTCTACAGGACACCACAGCAGGCACTATGCAAGTGCCACTGGATAAATTCCCTCCTCACCCCCACCAGCATATGTAGTGTTTGCCCCTGAGATCACTTTGTTTCTATAGTAAGTATCCTTTAAAATAAGAACTCTGACTTTGGGATAGTAATTGATGAGTTAAAGTGTTTTTTGTTTTAGATGGGACAGATGAAGATGGAGTGGCTGAGTAGGCAGGGATGGGTTGTAGTAAGAATAAATGAATGATAAAAGTATTTAGTAGATATTTACTATGTACCAAGCACTGTACTAAACAATGGGGATACAATACAAGAATGCAAGATAATCCTTGACCTCAAGGAGTGCTCATTCTAATGGGAGAACATAATGAATAAAAGGGAGTTAAAAACCAAGGGGATCTAGAAAGCAGATGTACAGATAGGAGCTGTGTTCAGTGATGTGGTTTGGGAGTACACAGGAAATGACTATAAAGTGATATGGAAACCAGGATGAGGCAAAAGCTCATCTCTCAAAGCCCAGGATGGTTCAGGGGCCAAGGAAATGAAGAAGTAGAAGACAGTGGCCATAATGCAGGTGGATTGCAAATTTTATTACATTATCTTCCCCCCCCCCCCCCCCAAACACTACCTAGTACAAATTTCCCCATTTCTGTCAAGGATACCATCATACTTCTAGTGTTACCCAGGTTCCAATCTCATGCAATTTTTGGCTCTTCGCTCTCCCCCACATAGCCAATCAGTTGCCAAATCTTGTCATTTCTGTCTTGACAGCATTTCTCTTGAATACTATCTCTTGTTCCACTCACACAGCCACCAGCTTAATTTAGGGCCTCATTACCTCTTGCCTGAACTATTGCAATAGGTTTCTAATTGGTTTCCTTGCCTCATGTTCCTCCATACTCTGACCCATCTTCCACATAGCTGTCAAAGTTATTTTCTTATTGTGTAGGTTGGAGCATATTATTCCCCTGCTTAATAATTCCAATTTGATTCTAAAATCAAATATTTTCATCATATTCTTATTCTTTATTAATTTTTACTTTGTGTAAGTTTTAGAACTTTTCTAATTATTAGCATAATGGTATATATGTGAAATTTATAAATAAGTAAATATATACATATTGGGTGTTCATGCCTAAACTTTAATTTTAACTAAAAAAAAGTACATCAGCAAAAAAAACGTCCGATGTTTACTGAGTTAGGAAAGTGAAACTTTCTAGCCTGAAATGTTCTAATAAAGAAGTGTCTAGATGAGAGAGGAAAATGGATAAGAGGGCATGTTCCAGTAAAGGGGTAGGACCAGAGGGAAGTGGTAGGAAGAAGAGGCATGACCATAAAATAGACAATCTGTTGGATGGAGAAAGACCAGTCCAGAAAAACAGGAAGTTCTAATCTACATTGTAGTAGGAAGTATCCAAATTGATCACATCACCAAGCCACTTCAGTATTTCAGTAATCCAATCCCTCATTATAAGTAGAAAGGAATGCCCCTGAAAAAAATTCCAAGACCTTGCCCCACTCCTAATCTAGCCTTCTGCTCTAAGAACAAACTGGGAGAAGGAAATAACTTTCCAGGAGCAACAGGCTAAATCCTTTAGAATTATTTTTAATTGTTTCTATATTAGTCATTTTTTTATCAGACCAGAGTCAGAACCCATAGGTGGAATTAGTGGGGCCTTTTATAGCCACACCCAAAACAATATTTATCCTCCCACCAGTTCTTCTAGTACCCAGGATTCATTCTTTTGTCTTAAGTCCTGTTGAAATGCAAATAGCACTTAGAGGTATTTGCTAAGCCTAATCAATCATTTACCCCTTTGAATGAATTTTTTTCTTAGACGCTTACCTAAAGTCTAGGTTGTTCTTAATGGCTAGAGTAAAGCGTATGGTGGAGTGTAAATAACAATTGCATAAGTTTTGTCCAGAAACTCAGAGGGTCTTCTCCTCTCAGATTGACTCTTTTGGGAAGTCAAACAAGACTATCTTTTGCCTCTGTTCTTACCTAGCCTTTAATCACTGAATGGGTGTTGCCTCAGACAAACTGAGACCTGGGAAAGACTTATCTTTAAAAAGGCCAAAGTCTCCCACTGCATCCAGGGATATAGCCAGTTATCCTGATGTGTGTCTTGCTACTGGACTCCAGTGATTCTGGAGGAGAGAGTGAGGCTAATGACTTTGCATAGCCCTGCCTCAGTTAAATTCAATTCACTGGAAAGTCAAAATATCACCCCCCTGATGTCATTGATCCTTTTCAAGAAGGAAGGAGGAAAAACAATTTCTTAGCAGTAGTAACTGCTCCACCCCAGAGGGAACCAATAGGCCAGCTCCAGTTGGCAATACTACTGTTTCCTCCCTCCTCCTCATGGCTCCTCCTTCTATCTACATGGGGAGTCATACCCTTACATGTGGCTTTGTTTGCTTATACTTTGCAAGATATCTTGGGGTTTGTGGGCTAGATTTTTTTTTCTTCCCTATTTATTTATAATACCTTTCCCTACCCCCCCCCCCAAAAAAAAACTGAGACAATTAACTCTTATCTCATGTAGTTTTCATTTATGATTTCTTGGAATAAAGCTCCGAAAAAACAGACTTTGACAAAGCCCAATGGGATTCAAATGGAGCTACTTGACTATGCCTTTAAACCCAAATCACTCACAAATTGGTCAATAATCGGTACCAGCCCAAGCCTCACTTGCTCATTGTTTGGATTTTGATGGCTCAGAGTGACTGTAAATAGAAATAAAGGTTGGACAACAACAACAAAAGTGTATGGTGAGATGCGGTTGGAGGAGAAGGCACAAAAAGGAGAGATCAGACAACTTGCCAACTTCACAGTTTTGTATTAGTCCAGTATTAGATCTCCTGGAGGAAATACAAAACAAAGAAAAGATCTAGGTCTTGCTTTTGAGATGAAGCTCCAGGAGAAGGGAGACTTTAACATTGTGAGCAAAACATGAGTAGAGCTGTGGGTTAGCCCAGCTAAAAAGAGAAGGGGTCTATACTTAAAAAAAAACAAAACTGCATCAATACAGCTTGCAAAAGCTTCCACCTCTCCAGTAACTATGTTATGAAAGCTCTGACTTCTAAGGAATTGTGAAACATTAAGAAGAATAAACTTTGCTCCACAGTGACTATCATTACATTAAACAAGAGGTGAAGAAACTAGTTGTAGGTACCAAACTATGAGAAAATAGAGGCCCTCCCTGACAAATTTCTTCTTCTTCAGTCCATTCCTCAAACCCCTCTTCATCATTTTCTCCTCCCATTGTCCCTTCCTTTACATCAATCTCTGACAAAATTACTGCTGTTCTCCTTCCCAAGGCCAACCACTGTACTTATGCTCTTGATTCCTTCTCCTCTCGCCTCCTCCAGAGTTTGTTCCTTCTCTTTCATTCATCTTCAATCTCTCCTTATTGACTGGCTTCTTTCATATTGTATAGGTACATGCCAGGGTCTCCCCCATCTCTGAAAATCCTTAACCTGACTCTGCCATTCCCTAAAGCAATCAACCTAGGACTTTAAGCAAACTTCTGGAAAGGTCTGAATACATTTGTCTTCATTTCCTCACTTTCCACTCACTTTTTTTTTAAACATTTGTTTTTAAAACTTTGAATTCCAGGTTTTTTCCCTTCTTCCCTTCTCAACCACTCCCACTGGGAAGATAAGCAATTCAATATAGATTGTACATGTGCAGTTACGCAAAACATTTCCATAGTAGGTATCTTGTGAAAGATTGATTATGTTTTCCTCCATCCTATCCCACCCCCCACTTATTCCGTTTTCTCCTTTGACTCTGTCCCTTTTCAAAAGGGTTTGCTTCTAACTACCCTCTCCCCTAATCTGCCCTGCCTTCTATCATCCCCCCTCTTATCCCCTATCCCTCTATTTTCCTATAGGGTAAGATACCCAATTGAGTGTGTATGTTATTCCCTCCTTAAGCCAAATTCAATGAGAGTAAGGTTGACCCATTCCCTTTCACCTTCCTGCTCTTCCTCTCCATTGTAACAGTTTTCTCTTGCCTCTTCTATATGAGATAATTTACCCTATTCTATCTCTCCATTTCTTTTTCTCCCAATGAATTCCTCTCTCACCTCTTAATTTTATTTCTTTTTAGACATCATCCCTTCATATTCAATTCATCCTGTGCACTCTGTCTATATATACATATGTCCACATTCACATATATATTTATATACACATACATCCTCCTATACATATATATGTATGTATACATACATATAGATAGATAGATAGATAGATAGATAGATAGTTAGACAGGTAGATATACACACACATAATATATTCCCTTCAACTATACTCATACTGAGAAAAGTCTTATGAGTTACAATGATCATTTTTCCATGTAGGAATGTAAATAGTTCAAATTTAATAAGTTCCTTATGATTTCTTTTTCCTGTTTACCTTCTTATGCTTCTCTTGTTTCTTGTATTTGAAAGTCAAATTTTCTGTTCAGCTCTGGTTTTTTCATCAAGAATGCTTGAAAATTCCCTATTTCATTGAATGACCATACCGAGTATAATTCTTGGTTTTAATTCTAGCTCCTTTGATCTCCAGAATATCATATTCTAAGCCCTTTGATCCCTTAAAGTAGAAGCTGCTAGGTCTTGTGTTATCCTGACTGGGTTTCCACAATACTCAAATTGTTTCTTCCTGGATGCTTGCAATATTTTCTCCTTGACCTGGGAACTCTGGAATTTGGCTATAATATTCCTAGGAGTTTTCTTTTTGGGATCTTTTTCAAGAGGTGATAGGTAAATTCTTTCAATTTCTATTTTGTCTTTTGGTTCTCAAATATCAGGGCAATTTTGCCTGAGAATTTCTTGAAAGATGTTATCTAGGCTCTTTTTTTGATCAAGGCTTTTAGGTAGTCCAATAATTTTTTAAAATTATCCCTCCTAGATCTGTTTACCAGGTCAGTGGTTTTTCCAATGAGATATTTCACATTGCCTTCTATTCTTTCATTTGTTTGGATCATTTTATATTATCTTGATTTTTCATAAAGTCATTAGCTTCCATTTGCTCCAATCTAATTTTGAAGGAATTATTCTCTTCAGTAAGTTTTTGAAATTCTTTTTCTATCTGGCAAATTTTTAAGGCATTCTTCTCCTCATTGGCTTTATGGGCCCCTTTTGCCATTTGAGTTAGTCTATTTTTTTTTTATTGGTTTACATATATATATTTTAATAATTGATTTTAGAACTTTAAATTCTAGATTCTTTCCCTTCCTCCCTCATCACCCACTCCCACTGGAAAGATAAGCAATTCAATACAGGCCATAAGTGTGTAGTTATGCAGAACATCTTCACAATGGACATATTGTGAAAGACTGACTATATATTTCCCTCCTTCCTATCCCACCCCCCACTTGTTCTATTCTCTACTTTGTCCCTGTCCCTTTACAGAATTTTGTGCTTCTAACAAACCTCCCCCACAAACTGCCCTTCCCTCCATCATCCACCCTCTCATTCCCTTTCCCTCTACTCTCCTGTAGGGCAAGATACCCAATTTAGAGTCTATGTCATTCCTTCCCTAAGCCGAATTCAATGAGAGAAAGGTTGACTCCATTCCCTTTTGCCTTCCTGTTCTTCTCCTCCATTGTAACAGTTATCCCTTGCCTCTTCTATATGAGATGATTAACCCCATTCTGTCTCTCCCTGTCTCCTCTCATTCTATTCCTCTCCTACCTCTCAATTTCACCTTTTAAAATATCATCCCTTTCTATTCAATTGATCCTGTGCCCTCTGTCTATGTACACATATATAAAGACATTCACATATGTATTCATGTGCATATATACCCTCCTATATAGACATATGTGTATTATACATATATATACTTTTATATTCCCTTCACCAATCCTCATACTGAGAAAAGTTTCATAAGTTAAAATTATCGTTTTTCCATGGTGGCATGTAAATAGTTCAACTTTGATAAGTTCCTTATGATTTCTTTTCCATGTTTACCTTCTCATGCTTCTTGTATTTGAATGTCAAAATTTCTATTCAGTTCTGTTTTTTTCCTCAAGAATGCTTGAAACTCCTCCACCTCATTGAATGACCATATTTTCCCTACAACACTATACTCAGTTTTGCTGGGTAGGTGATTCTTGGTTTTAATCCTAGCTGCCTTGATCTCTGGAATATCATATTCCAGGCCCTTCTATCCCTTAATGTAGAAGCTGCTTGGTCCTAGGTTATCCTGATTGTGTTTCCACAGTATTCAAAATGTTTCTTCTTGGCAGCTTGTAATATTTGCTCCTTGATCTGGGAACTCCGGAAGCTAGCTATAACATTCCTAGGAGTTTTCTTTTTGGAATCTTTTTCAAGAGGTGATTGGTGAA
>CM053588.1:222217570-222237440 GCA_028646515.1 Pseudochirops corinnae
TAATCTATTTTTTAAGGTGTTATTTTCTTCAGTCAGGTTGTTGACCCTCTTTTCATGATTTTCTTGCATTGTTCTCATTTCTCTTCCCAATTTTTCCTCCACTTCTCTTATTTGGTTTTCAAAATCCTTCTTAAGCTCCTCTATGGCTTGTAAGCAGTTTACATTTTTCTTAGAAGCTTTTGGTGTGGGAGTTTTGACTGTGTTGTCTTCCTCCTGTTCCATGCTTTGATCCTTTTTGCCCCCAAAAAAGGAATCTAAAGTTGGGTTGCTGTTCTTGCTTTGCTTCCTTTGCCTGCTCATGTTGCCAGTCAATTACTTGACTTTTGGGCCCAGTAGAACTCTGCTTTCAGAGGGGAGAGCTTTGTCCCAAATTGCTAGGGCTTTCTCAGCTGCTGGAGCTATTAGGAGGCTGCCATTTCTGCAGTCCCTCCAGCTTTGGCTCACTGGTCACACACCTCAGGACCACCACCCAAGACCACAATCCTAATCCAGACAAGTTAAGGCAAGAGCACTTAGCCTCTGAATGATTATTTGACACTCTGTAATCTGCAGGCCAGGAGCTCTGAAGCAGCCATGTGGAGGCAACTGCAAGGGACATCGCTTCTGCTGCTTTCTTGCCTTGGGAGCAAACAGCCCGACCCACTTCTTTCCCTCAAATTTAGCTGAGTTCCACTGATCTTTCACTTTGTCCTTGGTTCTTATGGGTTTATAATTCTGGAAACTGCCACAGCTGCTTGTGATCCACTCTTCCAAGTGCTCCAGACACAGCTTGTCCTGGCCACTCTGGGGCTAACAACTTGGTTTCAGACCAGGCTGGACTTGGCTCCCAGCACCCTGCAATGAGTGCTTCCCGTCCACTTGCCGGGCTGCCTTTAGTGGGAGCTTTGTTTCTCTGTTATTTTATTAGTTCTGGAGCTCTAAAATTTGTTTAGAGTCATATTTTATAGGTATTTGAGGTGGTTGTGGGGGGAGCTCAAGGAGTTCTCCTGCTTCTATGCCGCCATCTTGACTCTGCCCCCTAGTCTATTTTCTGCAATCTGGAAGCACAGTTCTAGCGTGGCAAAGAGTTCAAAAGTCAAGTAATTGGCTGGCAATATGAGCAAGCAGAGGAAGCACAAACACACCATAGAATCCTTTTCTGGGGACAAAAAGGATCAAAGCACAGAATGGGAGGAAGACAAAGAAGTCAGAACTCCTGCATCAAAAGCTTCCAAGAAAAATATAAACTGGTTACAGGCCATGGAGGAACTCAAGAAGATTTTGAAAATCAAGTAAAAAAAGTGGAGAAAAAATTGGGAAAAATTGACACCCTAGTCTATTTTTAAGGTGTTATTTTCTTCAGTATTTTTTGGGGGGTCTCCTTTAGCAGGCTGTTGACTCACTTTTCATGATTTTCTTGCATCATTCTCATTTCTCTTCCCAATTTTTCCTCCATTTTTCTTACTTGATTTTCAAAATCTTCTTGAGCTCCTCCATGGCCTGTAATCAGTTTATATTCTTCTTGGAAGCTTTTGATGCAGGAGTTCTGACTTCTTTGTCTTCCTCCCATTCCATGCTTTGATTCTTTTTGTCCCCAGAAAAGAATTCTATGGTGTGTTTGTGCTTCCTCTGCTTTCTCATATTGCCAGCCAATTACTTGACTTTTGAACTCTTTGCCACAATAGAACTGTACTTCCAGACTGCAGAAAGCTATGTCCCAAATCACTGAAGTTTTCACAGCTGCTGGAACTATTAGGAGGTCACCCTGTCTGTAGTCCCCACAAGCTTTGGCACACTGGCCACACACCCCAGAACCAACACCCAAGACCATGATCCAGATCCAAGCAGATTAAAGCAAGAGTGATTACCCTCTGAGTGGTCACTTAGTCCCCCTATAATCTGCAGGCCAGGAGCTCTGGAGGCAGCCATGCATGCAGCAACAGCTGCAGCCACTGTGCCCCTGCCACTTCTTGCCCTGGGGCCAGGGGTCAGACCACACTCTTCTGTCCCCCTGTTCTAGCAGAGTTCTACATTGACCTTTTTTTCTCCTTGGCATTTATGGCATTTATGGATTGAGAAGTCAGGAAACTGCCACAGCTACTGGTGATTCACTCTCCTGAAGTCTGCTCCTGCTGCTGCTGATAAGGGCCACCCTGGGGCCAGAACTGTGAAGCTCAGGCAGGACTGTGCTTGGCTCCCAGCTTGGTGTGATTGACCCTTCCTGTTGGCCTGCCAGGCTGCCGTCAGCAGGAGATTTGTTTCTCTCTGTCATTTTGTGGGTTCTGTAGCTCTAAAATTTGTTTAGAGCCATTTATTTACATGTATTGGAAGTGGTGGGAGCCAGAACCACACGTAGGTCCTATTTTTACTCCGCTGTCTTAGCTCTGCCCCTTCCACTCACTTCTTAATCCCTTAGATTCTGGCTTCCTACCCAATCATCTCACTGAAACAAATGTCTTTTTGAAAATGTTTTTATATATCTTTCATTTTTTATTATCCTCCCCCTGCCTACTCAAAGAGTCTTCTCTATTTATTCCATCTTTTTGTCCCAAAAAAACCTGGGACAACTAACTCTTTTGTCTCATGTAGTTTTCATTTATGATTTCTAGGAATAAAGCTCTGGTAAACCGGCTCAAGGAGGAAAGAGACTATAACATCATGAGCAAACTGTTTGTTCATATCCTTGATTATTTATCTGTTGGGGAATGACTTTTACACACACACACACAAAGAAATGTGTATGCATTTTATATATGTGTGTATACATACATATGTGTATATATGTGTATGTTTGTATATTAGATATGAAACCCTTAGTAGAGAAATTTAACATAAAGACTTTTTTTTCTCATTTAACCACTTTCCTTTTATCTTAGATGCATTAATTTTATGCAGAAACTTTTCAGTTACATGTAATCAAAATTATGTTTTATCTTTTGTAATTGCCTGTACCCCTTGTTTCGTTAAAAATATATCTCTTACCCATAACTATAAGAAGGATATGTATGATTTACTTTTCCTTTAATTTTTTTGTTTTATCTTTAATATTAAGGTTATGTATCCATTTAGAATGTTTTGTAGAATACGGTGTAAAGCGTTTGTCCAAGTCTAATTTTTGCCATAGTACTTTTCAATTTTATTCGCAATTTTTATCAAATAGGGAGTTCTTCCCTAAGTAATTCATGTTTTCTGCTGTATTGAATATGGTAATTTAGTTCAGTTGTATCTGAATTTCCCTTGTGTAGTATGTCCCATCAATCTATTTCTTTATTTTTAACCAGTGCCAAATCATTTTGATGATAGCTGCTTTATAATATAGTTTGAAGTTCAGAAATACTATTCTTCCTTTGTCTCTTTGTCCTTTCATCATTGCCCTTGATATTCTAGATATTTTATTTTTCCAAGTAAATTTTGTTATTATTTTGTCAAGGTCTATAAAGTATTTTTTGATAATTTGATTGACATGGTTTTAAAAATATAAAGTAATTTTGGTAGTATTGACATTTTTGTTTTTTTCAAATGGCCCAAACATGAGCCTTGAATATCCCTTAAGTACTTACATTGTTCTTTATTTCTTTAAGGAGTATTTTATAATTGATTCTACACAAGTGTTTCAGGTGCTTTGATAGATTACTCCCCAGATAATTTATATATTTTTATAATTATTTAGAGTGAGAGTTCTATTGCCTCTTGGATTTAGTTATAATTATATAGAAATTCAGGTGATTTTTGAGAGTTTATTTTGTAGCCTGTAACTTTGCTGAATAATTTGCCATTGCCTCAAATAATATCTTTGTCAATTCCCTAGAATTTTCCAAGCATACCATCATATCATCAGCACAGAGGGACAATTGTATCTCCTCTTTACTGATATTTACAACTTTATTTTGTTTCTCCTCTTCTTACTATTGCTAGCATTTCCAGAACTATATGAAATAATAGTGGGGAGAGTGGGCATTGTTGTTTTATTCCTGTATTTATTGGAAAAGATTCTACGGTCTCCCCATTGCACATGATGCTTGCTTTAGGTTTTAGATAGATGCTTTTTATGATTAAAAAAGGTCCCTTTATGCTTATATTTTGTCAGGTTTTTAGCATAAATTAGCATTATACCTTGACAAGGACTTTTTCTGCATCTAATTGAGATTATGTGATTTGGGGTGTTTTGGGTTTTAATATGATTAATTACATTTATTATTTTTCCAAAGTTAACAATTCTTGTATCCCTTATCCCTTGCATAATAAAAGATTCCTTGGATAAGTTGCTATAGTCTGTATGACAGGATTTTATTTAAAATGTTTACATTGATATTTATTAATGCTATCAGTTTAAAGCTCTCCTGTGTTTTATCTTTCTATTGTTTAGGTATTAGAACTATACCTCATAAAAGGATTCCAGTAGGTTTCTTTCTCAATTTTTGAAAATAATTTGTATAGTTTTAGTATTAATTATTCTTTAAAAGTTTGATAGAATTTTCATGTAAATCTATTAGTCTTGATTTCTCTTTGATCTTTTTCTATTTTATTGTTTTGATTTTCTGCCCTCTTATTTTCTATCAGATTACTGAAGGCTTATCAACTTTATTAGTCTTTTCAAAGAGTCAGAATTTCATTTTCTTTCTCATTTCTCTAGTTTAGTTTCCAGTTTGTCTACTTCTCCTCTAATTTTTAGTACTTTCGCTTTTGTGCTTATTTTTAGGTTTGGTTATTTCTTGGCTTTTTAATTGTTAAAAATGTATATTTAGTTCATCAGTTCTCTCTTTTAAAGAATTTTGTTATTATCTTAGGGATATTATATTTTTCCTGAGGACTCCTTCCTCCCAAAAATTTTGGCATGTTGTTTGATCATTATTTTCTTTCAGATAGTTATTAATTATTCATATGATTTTTTTCTATGACACACTCATTGTTTGAGATTTAATCATTAGGCCTCCTTTTAGATCTATACCTTTCATTTGTGATCCCTGAACTGATTATTATTTTTATTTATTTATTATCTGTAAAGATTGTTTTTACTGTTTCTGCCTTTTTGTATTTGTTTGCAATGTCTCTGTGTCTTAAATATGATCAGTTTCTATAAATATTCCATGTGGTACTGAGAAATACATAAGTTCTTTTATAGTCCTGTTTCTGAAGATCTAAGTTTTTTTAAACTTTTTTCTAGCAATTTGTTTAGTTTTATATTTTTCCTTTTGTTTATCCTTCTGTTAGACTTATCCAAAATTGAGAGACAGACATCAAAGTCTCCTGCCACTATTGTGTTACTGTCTTTGTCTTGTAGTTTGGTTAATGTTTCCTACATCACTTTGGGTGCTAAGGCAATTGAAGCACATAATTTTAATAATGATATTGATTGATAGCTTTCAATATAATGTAGTTTCCTTATTTATCCCTTCTCACGTTTTAAGTTTTTGTTTTTTGCTTTGTCTGATAGTATGATCCCAACTCTTGTTTTTTTGGATTCAGTTGATGCATAGTACATATTTTTCTAGCCCTTCATTTTTATTCAGTTTATGTCTTAGTTTTTTCAATATGTTTCTTATAAACCACAAATTGTGGGGTTCTGTTTGTTTTATTGGATTGCTTTATTCATTCATAGTCAATGTTATGAGAGTGAGATTTGTATTTTCCCCATTTATCTTTCTTTCCATCATCTTCCAGTTTGTTACTCCTTTCTTTAGTTATGGAGTTTTGTTTTTTTCTTCATTGCTTTCATCTAGTTGTTTAAGTTTTCCAGTCTTTCTTTTTTCTCAGTTAAGTAGTTAAATAGAATCCCCTTCTTCCTCTCTCATTCAGCTTCTTTTGACTATTAAATTTTTTTTGCACCTTTTTTCCAAAAAAGGATTTTTTTCTCTAATTCTCTTCATTATTCACCTTTCCTTTCTATTCTAGGTTTTTTATTCTTTAATTCATGGCCCTTATACTTGTTTAGTCCTTCTTTATTCTCTGTATTCCACATGGAATTAAAATTCTTGAGGTGTCTATTTTGACTTCCCCTCTTCTGTATGGTTTCTGTTATTGCCTTGTAAATCTTGCCCTTGGCTCCCTTTTTTCTGTTGTGTATCATTCTTAGAAATACCAGTTCCTGCAGGTGACAGAGAGGATATTGCCCCATGGAAGAAATCTTCCTCTGCCCCTAGCTATACAGTTCATTATTGACCTTTGCCCTGCCTTCAGTCACTTTCCCCCATTTGCCTAGAAATTCATTCCTTGAATCCATACCCTCCTATTCTTCAAAGTGTCAGCTTCCGCCTAAAGCTCTGGTTTCCCTTTTCCTGTGGCAGGATAATTGATCTCTCTAAGTGCCAAATCCCTACAGTACTACCCAAAGCAAAACTCCCATATCCCTTTATAGAATATGGATATTCTCCCAAAGAAACATTCACTGGAAGCAGCCCCTCCCATTACTGAAACAAGATTTCCCTCTTTCTTTCTCCTTTTCCCAATCTTTCGCTTTGCCTCCTCACCCATAAGAGTTATTTTTTTCCTTCATTTTAAACCTTAGAATTGATTAAAGTATATATATTCCCCTCTATCTTCTTTCTTCCCTTCCCTCTTTTATGTGCCCTCACATTTGTAATTTAATCCCATGAAAAGGATTAGTTTACCTGTAAGGCAGGGTACTGCGAGGTTTCCTCCCAAGGTTTCAGAGCAGTGTCTCCATCATTAGTTTTATATAACTTCTGTTTTCACCCTTGGCTTCTCATGCATATTTAGAAATAAATCTCCCAATGGTCTCTCAGTTGTTTTGTTACTGTTGTCCTCCTCTGCAGGACTTGTTTACTTTTCTTATATTTTTGTTGTCTGGGGTGTTTGAGAAATAAATAATTTCTTCAAGCATGGTTTTCTTTCTAGAAATATTTTGAGTGCCTCTTTTTTTATTACCATTTATCTTTTTTTTCATTTATGCTTGTGCTCCGATTTGCAGAGCAGATTACTTTGGGCTGCACCATAAGTTCCTTTGGAATTTAAGCTCTTTGGAACACATTTCATTTTCCTTAGTGGTTTCTGGTGGGTACATAATAGTCTTTAGTTATTCAAATTTCCCTTTTTTATATGTTTGAATGACTTTCTCTGGATCACATGCAGAATTTGTTGTTTGTCAGTGGAATTGTTAAATTAAACTATTAGGTATCTTGGAGCTTATAACATAGCTTGGTTGCCGTTGTTTTCCTTTTTTTCTGGAGATAATCTATGGATTCTTTCAAGTGGCACCTTATTTTCTATGTTCAGAAGTTCTGGGCAATTTTCTTTTATTGCACTTTTTATTATTTTATTTAATTAATTTTCTTATTTACATTATTTAACATTCTTATTTTATTGCAATTTTCTTGTATTACAGTGTTCCTATTTTTTTTTATTTGTGTTCTGGTAGCCTTATAATTATTAAATTGTCTCTATGTATCCATCTTCAGGATCAATATGTTTTGCTTATATGGCGATCATGCTTTATTTTAATATTATTGCTTTCTGTTTCTCTTCCAGATCGTCCTTCACTTCCATGTATTTACATTCCAAATCAATTATTTTTTATTTTGTTTCTTTGGTGATATGCCATCATGAATTCAAGTTTTTCTATTCTTTTAATTACTTTTACTCTGCAGGCCATAAATTCTGATTTCACAATTCTTATTTCTCCTTCAGATCATTGAGGAACATGCTGCTATGGTTGCATACTCTCTTGGCAATTCACAGGGTCCTCTGCCTCATCAGGTATTGGTTCATTTCCCTTCATTTTACCCAATGCTTAGCACAATGCCTGGCACATTGTAAGTACTCAATAAATGTTTGTTGATTCATTGAAAACAATACTTATTTACAGATGCCTAAAGTCTTTTACCTTCTCTGGAGGCCATATTTTCTTCTATTATTCATGTCTTCCCTGCTTATGATTAAGGTCTTTAAATCATTTTTCTTCCTCCTGAAAGGTTTTATAATTCAGCCTTTCCTGCCCCCTTTATTTTCCCCTGTTGCTAACTTTCTGATTCCTTCCCCTTTGAAGGTGGTCTCCCTGGAGATTGACTCTAAAAGATTCTCAACCTTCTCCCTCATTGAGCAATTCATAGTTCACCAAGCCCAGCCTCTGCCCCAAATGACTTTTGGGGAACAGAACTGGTACTTTATTGATTCTGGGCACTTTTTCTCCAGCTTAGTGAAATACTACACAGCACGCCCCCACCCCCAATGCCTACTCCATTTCCCTCTGTTTCTCAGTTCTCTTGCTCATTGACACCAGAGCAAATTTCTGCATTTTGGAGTTATTGAATCTGTGAGGCATAGGGAAGAGAGGAAATTGGAGTGCAAAAGCTTAATTCTAGTGCAAGAATAGACTACGTCCTCCTTCCCTTTTCCCTCTGTTCCTCTGGAGCACTATCATGTCACAAAGAGCTACCATATTGCTATTGAAGCCTAAGCAAATTTCCACAGTTCAGATCTCCAATACTAGTAAGTGGAGAAATAGAGGGGTATGGAATTAAGGTCTGTTATAAATATATGTGTTGACTTGTGCAGCCCTCTTGCCAGGACCATGGTGGGCAGCAGGGACAAGAGTGCTGAGTAAGGAGGAGTTAGAAGTTGATGATTATTGGCTTTCTTTACTGGAGTTTTTACCCTTTTGGGGTTTTTTATATTCTAGATTATAGAGGCAACTTAAATTAGGCTATCTCCAAAAATTCCCATTTTGGAAAAGTTTGAGATGTTGTAAGAATCAGATAAAATAGCCCTCCATCTTGTTCATCACATAACGCAGGGTTCAATTTCAATGTTTTGTTGTTGTACTTTCTATTAGTAGTCATTATGCATATTTTTTCTGCTTACTTCCCTTTGCAATAGCTCATATAAATTTTCTCATTCTTCTTTGTATTCCTTATATTCATTGTACTGAATAATCTACTAGAGTAATGTACCACAATTCTACCTAAATTAATTTACTTATTCAGTGCCATACCAATCAAATTACCAAAAAATAATTTTATAGATTTAGGAAAAATAACAATTCATCTGGAAGAACAAAAGGTCAAGAATATTAAGGGAATTAATGAAAAAAATGTAAGTGAAGGCCTAGCTGTACCAGGTTTCAAACTGTATTATAAAGCAGTAATCATCAAAACAATCTGGTACTGCTAAGAAATAAAGTAGCGGATCAGTGGAATAGATTAGGAACACAATGCACAGTAGTGAATAATCATAGTAGTCTAGTGTTTGATAAACACAGAGACTCAAGCTTTTGGGACAAGAACTCACTATTTGAGAAAAACTGCTGGGAAAGCTGGAAAACAGTATGGCAGAAACTAGGTATAGGTCAACATTTTACACCTATACCAAGATAAGGTCAAAATGAGTTCATGATTTAGACATAAAGGCTGGTACCATAAGCAAATTAGGGGAGAATAGAATAGTTTACTTGTCAGATCTATGAATAAGGGAAGACTTTATGACCAAATAAGAGATAGAAGGCATTACAAGATGTAAAATGGAATTCTGATTGTGTAAAATTAAAGAGAGTTTGCACAAACAAAATCAATGCAACCAAGATTATAAGAAAAGCAGAAAGCTGGGGGGAAATTTACAGCATCTCTACTAAAGGACCCATTTCTCAAATATATAGAGAACTGAACCAAATTTATAAGACTATAAGTCATTCCTGTAATGATACTGGGATTTGAAGATCTTCCATGACCCTTGAACTTGCTGATGTAGCAGGAAGGGGAGGAGCAAGAGAAAGCCAGAACCAAGCTAGCATCCATGCTGTGGTGACTGGAAGCAGCAGCAGCGGCTGCAGCTGGGCGCAAACTCCTTTTTTTCTTTGAGCCTGACAGAATCTCTGCTAAGGACTCCTGCTGAGGACTGCCAGGGAAAAGAACTGGGGGGGCTGGAGCTGCTTGGGAGCAAGCTGCCTGGACACTGAGCAGTTGTGTGAGTGAGGAGAGGAGGATCTTTGCCTGAGGTACCCTGTCCTGTTTTGAAGGCTTGAGAATGTGGGTGTTTGCTACAATAACTACATGTTCCAACTTCATAACTACTATGTTGGCTTTGACTTTCTGGTTTGGGGACTCAGTTTTCTGGTATTTGAATAAATGCTCTAGCTATATTTCCCATGTAGATAGCCTGTTACATTTTGTGATTAATAACCATATCAACATACTTATACTTACTGTAGGCATTTTGAATACTGCATTGTTGATACAATTCCCCAATTAATAAATGGTCAAAGGATATGAATGGGCAGTTTTCAGATGAAGAAATTAGAGCTTTCTATAGTCATATGAAAAAGTGCTTGAACTCACTATTGATTAGAGAAATACAAATTAAAACAACTCTGAGGTACCACCTCACACCTATAAGATTGGCTAATATGACAGAAAAGTAAAATTATAAATGTTGGAAGGGATGTAGGAAAATTGGAACACTAATACACTATTGGTGGAGCTGTGAACTGATCTAGCCATTCTGGAGAGCGATGTGGAACTATGTTTAAAGGAATATAAAACTGTGTGTACACTTTGATCCAGTAACACCACTGCTAGATCCAAAGGAAAGGAAGAAGACTTACATGTACAAAAATATTTAGAGCAGCTTTTTTTTGTGGTGCCAAAGAACTGGAAATTGAGCCCATCAATTAGGGAATGGCTGAACAAGTTGTGGTACATGATTGTAAAGGGATACTATTGTGCTATAAGAAATGATGAGAACGCTCTCAGAAAAACCTGGATTTACATAAATTGATGCTGAGTGAAATGAGCAGGACCAGGAGCACACTGTACTCAGGAACAGCAATATTATGTGATCTTCAACTATGAATGACTAAACTATACTCAGCAATACAATGATCTAAGACAATTCCAAAGAATTCATAATGAGAAATGCTATCCAGTTCCAGAGAAATAGCTGATGAAATATGAATGCAGATTAAAGCATACTGTTTTTTACTTTATTTCTTTCATTTTTTCTTTGGTTTGTGTTTTCTTTCACAACATGACTAATATGGAAATGTGTTTTGCATGATTGCACATGTATAACCTATGTCAAATTGCTTACCATCTCACAGAGGGGAATAGAGAGGAATGAGAAGGAGGACTGAACTCAAAATTTCAAAAAATGAATGTTAAAAATTGCTTTTACATGTAATTGAGGAAAAATAAAATATTATTAAAATTTTTTGAAAAAGATTAATGTGCTGCAATTTATTTAGTCATTTCCCTGTCAATGAGAATTATTTAGTTTTGAATTCTTTGCTATTGCACAGAAAATTGCTATTATAAATTTTTTTGGGGGGAGGGTTAATGGATTTTTCCTTCAACACTAATGAATTAATCTCTGTTTGTACTAGGCCCCAGTCACCAGTCTTTCCATTTCATCCTCTGCATGCTGGCAAATTGGTATCCTTAAAGCATAGGTTTGACCAAATCAGGCCCCAACTCAAAGAGCTCTGGAGCAGCGGTTCTCAACCTGTGGGTTATGTTCAATTTGTAACCATGAAAATACATCCTGCATATCAGATATTTACATTATGATTCATAACAGTAGCAAAATTACATTTATGAAGTAGCAATGAAAATAATTTTATGGTTGGGGGTCACCACAACACGAGGAACAATATTAAAGGGTCACGGCATTAGGAAGGTTGAGAACCACTGCTCTAGAGGCTTCTAGGTTAAAATGTAAACTAATATTTAATGCCTTTCACAATCAACCTCCAAACTATATTTCCAGACTGATTTTATATTACTCCTTTTCACATACTCAAGTCACATCAGTAGCTGGCATTTATATGGTGTTTTAGGTTTGCAAAATGCTTTACGTATATTATCTCATTTGATTCATAGAACATCCATAGGAGATAGATGTTTTATTATCTCTTTCATAGACGGGTAAACTAAGGTTAAGATATGAAAAGGGTTTTGCTCAGGATTATATAGCGAATAAATGTTTGATGCAGGATTTGAACTCGGGTCTCCTTGACTCCAAGCTCAAATATTCTATCTACTATTCTTGTCAATCTTCTATTTCCTGTACAAGACGTTCTAGTTCCCATCTCTATGCTTTTGCCCAAGTTGTTGTGCACACCTGATAAGCATTCCTTTTTCATCTTGGCCTCTTGAAATTTGTAGCTTCAGGGTTCAACTTGTGTCCCTTCCTATAAAAGGCCTTTTCTGTGCCAAACCCTTCCCCAGTTGCTAGTGTTCTCCCCTACACCTGAAGGTGGCTCAGTGGATAGAACACTAGGCCTGGGGTTAGGAAGACTTGAGTTCAATTCTGGCCTCAGACACTTAATAGTTGTATGATTCTGGGCAAGCCACTTAACTTCTGTTTGCTTTCATCTGTGGGAGAAGGAAATGGCAAACCACTTCAGTATCCTTGCTAAGAAAATCTCATTGACATATGGTTCATGGGCTCATGAAGAGTTGGGCACAACTGAAGGACTAAACAACAACTAGATATACAACCTGACTAATGTCTAATGTGAAAGTATTTGCAGATCCTATACTTGATTGTATGCTGCCATGGGGGGGGGGAGTGGAGAAAGGGAGGGGAAGAAAATGTGAAACTCAAGGGATTGTGGAATTGAATCTTGTAAACTAAAAATAAACAAATTAATCAAGAATTTTACTAATCAAAAAAAACACAACTAGATAAATAGACAGACAGATAGATAGATAGATAGATAGATAGATAGATAGATAGATAGATAGATGGATGGATGGATGGATGGATAGATGGATAGATAGATAGATAGATGGATGGATAATCTTTGTAAACCAAGACTAAAATCACAGCTCAAGGTGTGTGGGGAAATAAAGGCCAGCTATGAAAAATGTGGATAAAGTAGCAAATTCATATTCATTTTTAAAATTTGGAAGCTAATTGTGGGTGAATTTTAAGAGTGTTTGAGACCAGTTTCATACTAACAACGTGAGGGAACATACTAACAGTTCCACTTATAAATATTCTAGAGCAGTGGTTCTCAACTTTCCTAATGCTGCGACCCTTTAATACTCATATCTGGGTGTATCTGGGCGTATCTGCATGTGGGCGGACCCATCTGGAGACAGATAGAGGAGCGGTGTCTTGGTTCCTAAGACCATCAGAAATATGTGTTTTCCGATGGTCATAGGTGACCCCTGTGAAAGGGTCCTTTGACCCCTAAAGGGGTTGCGACCCACAGGTTGAGAGCTGCTATTCTAGAGGTTTGGCCCTGTATCAATTAATATCTCGTTTAAACGTCTGATTCACATATTACCAGGATCTAGGATTGCAGAGAAGAATCCAGCCACTAGATCTCAATAGTTAATTCCTGTTCTGTGGGGCAGCATGTAGCCCTACTATGAGAAATCAAGGCCCCAGTAACTTATGTGTCAAAGGACTTGGTGTTTTAGTAAGTGGTCCATAGCTTGCAATCTCTATACAATAGACGCTGCCACCACCCACTCACCCTTCCCACCCCCACCCCACCCCATCTAATGTTATGTAAATAGTACAGGAAAAGGAAGTCTTCTTCAGTCTCTGATCTGGATTCAT
The DNA here is from genome assembly GCA_028646515.1 of Pseudochirops corinnae. Taxonomy (NCBI): domain Eukaryota; kingdom Metazoa; phylum Chordata; class Mammalia; order Diprotodontia; family Pseudocheiridae; genus Pseudochirops; species Pseudochirops corinnae. Next base: position 222,231,068 of record CM053588.1, read on the forward strand.
TTTGAAACTTTTTTTGCTTTCTTTGTTCAGTTTGGATACTCTGTGCTTCTGCATCGCTCATGTCTTCCTAAGACATTGCCAGATGGGACAGCATTAGTTCCCTGTCTACTATCTGTATGTCAAGGGCTAGGATGAGTAAGAGAGAAAGTCTGCATGTGGGAGTCAATTGTTTCCTTTCAAACTCCCACAGATTTAGGCAAAAAAAAGACACACTTGAGTCCTGGCCTCACCTCTCCAAAATTTCCCTCAAATTCAGAGGAACTGAGCCACATTGCTTAGTTAGCACTCCTCCTAATCCTGCTCTCCATTTTTCTGAAGAACTGTGGGGAGGTCTTTGGATTTCACAACTTCTGCAACCTCTTGTGAAATTCAGCAATTGGTTTCTAAATCACTCCCTCAGTCCTGACAAAATTCCCAGGGGATTGCGAAAGCGAAAACAAGCCCCTTGGCCATTTTGATCTGTTCTACTTATAAGAGTAGAGGAGAGAAAATTACATATCTGTAACTTTGAACATATGTGTGTGTACATACACACACATATAATTATGGACTCTATCTTGTCTCGATGGAAGCTTGCAGGTATTTCAGAGAACAAAAAGGCTTCTCTGTTCCATAGGCTAAATCTACCTTCAGATCATAATTGCCTAATTCATAAAATCTTAGATCTGGAAGGAATTTTTGAGATCACCTCCTCCAAATCCATCATTTCACAGATGAAGAAACTGAGGCCCAGAGAGGATATAAGTAACTTGCCTGAGGTCACATAGCTGGTTAGAGGCATAACCAGAGAAAACCTGTCTCTTATCTCTAGCACAATATATTTTTACTCATTTGGATAAAGTATACTATCAGCTTTCAGAAGATGATTTAGTTAGGATAGGTTTTTAGGAAAATAACATAACTTTAGACTATTTTAAGTAGACTATATATAAAATTAAGGTTTAATTGTAATGTATTCTTTGTAAGGTCTGAATTCTTTTTGCAATGCTATAATTTTATCCTACAACTTCTGAGCTTGTGAAAAACTAGTTAAGTCTAGAATTCCTGGATTTGTTTCCTGTCTGTGATGTTCTCTCCAGTTCCTTCATTTTTCCCAACTATTCTTTGGAAGGAGAATCAATTGATCAATCAACAAACATTTATTAAGCAGCTATTATGTTCTAAGCACTGGTGCTAGGGATACAAAACAAAATAGAATGAATCTCTGACCTCAAAGTGCTTACAATCTAGCTAGGGGAGACAACATGTACATATATAGGCACATGTAAGCATGTGCCTATATATGTGTATAATTTGGGTGGAAATCAATACATCAGTCAAGCAAAATAGGCCATTAGAGGTCAGTGCTTACTGGTGAGTAGGATATTCTCAACGTTCTACTTAATCCTCTGGGGAAGCTTTGTAGCCACTCCCATTCCTAAGAGAAGCCAAGGAGGAGAAGAAACTAAAAGAAGGCTGAGAAAGGCACAGGCAGGCTGGGGCCCTAGGTAAAGTTGCCATCAGTAATGCCTCCATCGTTGCTATAAGCATACTGGCGTGAGGATAAAAATCCAGAAAAAAAGGGGCCTGTAGCCAGGCATGGCTGGAGTCACAATGAATAGACCCAAGATGATTAGAGCATTCCATGCTGCTCAAAACAGAACGGGATTCCTCCTTCTCCTGTCTTTCACTTCACTTTTACCTTCTTGCTCTCTCAGAAGAGAGAAAAGCTTGCATTCCTAATTTTCATTTCTTTAGAGTTTGTTTTGCTTTCTATTCACTTTATTTTAAAAGAAACTGATTTTTCTAGAATGAAGTGATTAAACATTACACGACTGATCTGCATGTTTCATAACTCATATGCAAATAGAGGAAAAAAGAAGACAATATGGAAGAAAGGTTGAGGGGAAAGAAATGATAAGGTATAGCAATTGATTGGATATGTGAGGTGAGTAAGGATAAGGGCCCAAGGATGACACTAGAACTGTCTTGTTGATGAGAATACCAGTGGTACCTTGACAGTAATAGGAAGCTCAGATGAAGAGTGTTTGGGGGCAGGGATGAGGATAGAATACTAAATTCTGTTTTGTATATATTGAATTTTGAAAGAAGCAGGATTTCTTTTATATACAAATTGGATAGGGGGCCATTGAGATCCTTCCCAATTCTGAAATTCTGAAATATTCCTAGGGAATATCCAATTTGAAATCTTCAATAAGCAGTTAGTGATATAGGATTGAAAATAAAGAAAGTTTAGGGTTGAATTATACAGATGTGGGAATCAAAGGGCTTTGTGCAGAAAGTAGTACCTGAGGATAGAGTCAAGATGGCAGAGAAAAGGCAGGGACTCACCTAAGCTCTTCCAAATTTGCCTCCAAGCAACTTTAAATGATGCCTCAAAATGAATACTAGTGTGGCATAACCCACAAAAAGATGGAGTGAAACAATTTTCCAGTCCAAGACAACTTAGAAGATCTCTAGAAAAGGTTAGTCTCACTGGAGTGAGAGTGGAACACAGTCCAATGCAGGCAATGCCCCAGCAAGGCAGCAGCACAACCCTATGACCCTATGAAAGGTAACCGGTAATGACTATGCCTCAGAAAGCCAGCAGCAGACCTTGGGGACAACTGAATTGGCAGCAGTGGCTGACTTCTAGAGCTCTTAGTTCACCAACTATGGTAAGGGGGTCGGAAAACTGATCAGAAGGAGATTTTTAGAGTTCTTTCATTGACAGTGGGTACAAGACTCTGTTGCATTGCTCATATGCCAATCAAGTTCACAATCCTGGGTTACAGTCCCAGGGCAAGGGGAAACACTAGCATGCTAGAGCTTGGGATCACAGGAGAATGGGGACCCAGGTCACAATTCCAGGGTGGAAAAGAATGCATGTGATCAATCACAGATCAGAACACAGTCTAGGAGAGTAGTAAACAAACCTCTCCTTAAATTATACCAACTTGGAAGAACTGAAAGCTAACAAACCCCCAGAATGAGCTCTGAAAACAGATGCACAGAAAAACTCTAAAGCTTGGAACCAAGCTCCCTCCATCTCAGGAGCAGAGCTCAACTTTAACACAAAGTTAAAAGTCAAAAAATGGGCTGGAAAATGAGCAAACAACAACAAAAATAGAACCTGACCATAAAAAGTTACTAGGGTGATAAGGACAATCAATACAGAAACTCAGAAGAAGATAACAAAATCAAAACTGTTATATTCAAAACCTCAATGAAAAATGTAATTTGGTCTCAGGACCAAAGAGGATGCCTGGTAGAGCTCAAAATAATTTTTAAATCAAATAAGAGAGGTAGAGGAAGAGAAAAGCTCCGTAAGAAGGAAAAAAAAAGCAGAATTGGCCAAATAGGAAAGTAGGTACAAATGCTTGCTGAAGAAAAGAATTCCCTAAAAATTCGAATTGGGCAAGTGGAAGCTAATGACTCCATGATCATCAAGAAATACTAAAACAAAAGAATGAAAAAAATAGAAGAAAATATGAGCTATTTCATTGGAAAAACAACCATCCTGTAAAATAGACTGAGAGATTAATTTGAGAATTAATGGACTATCTGAAAGCCATACATCATCAGAACAAGAATCTAGACATCACCTTTCAAGAGATTGTCAAAGAAAACTGCCCCGTTATCCTAGATACAGTGTGTAAAATAGAAATTGAAAGACTCCACAGATCACCTCCTGAAAGAGATCCCAAAATGAAATCCCCAAGAATGTTATAGCCAAATTCCAGAGGTCCCAGTCAAGGAAAAAATATTGTCATCAGACAGAAAGAAACAATTCAGACATCATGGAGACGCAGTCAGAATATGTATCAGGGAGCACCCTAGCATACCCAGGGTGGCTGCTAGCACAGGTTCTTAGATCTACTTTTCTAAAGGAAAGCAACTCAAAATGGGTTAACAATCTTACTTGAATCAATCAAACAAATATCATTTACCTAGTTCAGGGGGAAAAGTCAGCACCCTGAACTTCAGAGAATGCAAACACAAATTACAAATACAAGTTACAAGCCAACAAAGAAACAGATCAGCAGATGGGCTTCCATCGTCTGACCCTTACATCCATACCTATTCAGTTACCAGAGAGGGAAGCACCAACATCTGGGTTTTTCAAAGCCAGGGGGCTCAACAGCTTCCCAGAGTCTCATCTAGCCAAATCACACAACTCTTCTCAAAGTGAACCCCAAAGCAAAACTTCACATCAGGGCATATATATAGCTTTCTCTTGGCTCAGAGAATGTCACAGCCCTCTTGACCCACTGCCCAACCACAAAGCTACAAGGCTTGGGCATTCCCGAAAAACAAGCCTCCCTCCACAGGCTCCACGTGACCACATTCATCCTATTAAGGGAGCAGAGTATACTTTCAAATCTGGGAAGGTTCTCAGAGTCACGTAGCCACTTTAGCAAAGGGCCTAGGGGCAGGGAAGATATTCAGATTCCCCTAACAGGATAACAAAGGATTTAGAAGCTTCTACAATCTAAGGGGGTGGGGATAATATTCCAGAGGACAAAGAAACTAGGATTACAACCAAGATTCACCTACCCTGTAAAACTAAGTGTAATCCTTCAGGGGGAAAAATGGACATCCGTTGAAATAGAGGACTTTCAAGTATTTCTGATTAAAAGACCAGAGCTAAACAGAAAATTTGACTTTCAAATACAAGACTCAAGAGAAGCATCAAAAGGAAAACAGGAAGGGAAAATCATAAGGAATTAAATAAAGTTAAACTGTTTACATTCCTACATGGGAAGATGATACCTGTAATTCATAAGAATTTCATTATTAAGGCAGTTACATACATAGAGGGCTTGGATGTGAGTTGAATATGATGGGATGATATCTAAAGTCATAAAATTAAGAGGTGAGAAAAAGGAATGTGCTGGGAGAAGGAGGAAGGAAAAGTAGAGTGTGGGGGGGATTATCTCACATAAAAGAGGAAAGAAAGAGCTTTTATAGTGGAGGGGAAGATAAAGGAGGTGGGGGTAGGTTGGGGGAAAGAGTTTGAAACTTACTCTCATGGAGTTGGTTCAAAGAAGGAATAATATAACCAGTCAGTTGGGTATAGAAATCTATCTTATCCTACTAGAAAGGAGAGGAAGGGGATAGGAGAAGAGGGGGAGGCTAATAGAAGACAGAGCAGATGGGGGGGAAGCAGTAGTCAGAAGCAAAATGCCTTTGAGGACAAACAGGGTAAAAGGAGAGAGACAGTAAGACAAAAAAGGGGAGTAGGAGAGGCAGCGATAGGATGAAGGGAAATATACAGTAATCCTAACTATGAAAAAGTTTTTGCAGCAAGTTTCTCTGATAAAGGCCTCATTTCTTAAATATATAGAGAACTGAGTCAAATTTATAAATATGAGTCATTCCCCACTTGATAAATGGCCAAAGGACATTAACACACAATTTTCAGACTAAGGAATCAAAGCTATCTATAGCCATATGAAAAATGCTCCAAATCACTATTGACTAGAGAAAATGCAAATTAAAACAATTCTGAGATACCATCCCACTCCAATCAGTTTGGCTAATATGACAGAAAAGGAAAATGACAAATTTTGGAGGGGATGTGGGAAAATTAAAACCATAGTGTACTATTGGTGGATTTGTGAACTGACTCTGGAGAACAATTTGTAACTATACCAGAAGGGCTATAAAATCATGTCTTTTGACCCAGTGATACCACTACTAGGTCTGTATCCCAAAGAGATAAAAGATAAAAAGGAAAAGGCTCTATCTGTACAAAAACATTTATAGCAGATATTTTTGTGATGACAAAGAATTGGAAATTGAGGAGATGCCCATCAATTGGGGAAATGGTTGAACAAGTTGTATTATACAGTTATGATGCAATACTATTGTTCTATAAGAAATGATAAGCAGGATTCTCTCAGAAAAAACCTGGAAAGATTTACTTGAACTGATACAAAGTGAAATGAGCAGAACAAGGAGAAAATTGTACATAGTAATAGCAATACTGTATGATGATCAAGTGTGAATGACTTAGCTATTATAAGTAATTCCACAGGACTTATGCTATCCATCTCCAGAGAAAGAACTGATGGATTCTGAGTGCAGATCAAAATATACTGTTGTTTCCTTTTTTTTTTGTCTATGTTTTCTTTCACAACATGACTAATATGGAAATGTTATGCATGATTGTACAGGTATAACCTGTATCAAATTGCTTGCGATTGGGGTGGAGCCAAGATGGTGGCGTAGCAGCAGCAACATGTAGCAGCTCTCACATAGCCACCCCAAAATACCCATAAAATAGGACTCTAAACCAATCCTAGAACTCCAAAACGCACACAAGGATACTTCCCACTAAAGTCAGCTCGGCTATGAGGAACCATATCAGCACTGCGAACCGAAACCAGCC
>CM053588.1:222237940-222251376 GCA_028646515.1 Pseudochirops corinnae
GGCTGTTTTGGGGTGGTGGGTGGGGGAAAGAGGGGGAGAAAATATGTAACTCAAAATCTTGTGGAAATGAATGATGCAAACTATAATAAAATTTTAAAAAAGTTGCTTGCCCTCTAAGGGAGGGAGAGAAGGAAAGAATTTGGAACTCAAAAATTTGGAACTCAAAAAAAAATTTTTAATGGATTGTTAAAAATTGTATTTACATATAATTTTAAAAACGTTAAATAAATATGTATTTTTTAAAATTGTAAGTGGTAGCTGATCTGAGTATTTATGGAAGGTAGGAATTCTATGAGGGAACTGTGATTTGAATGAGGAAGATGAAATAAAGTGATTTCTGGAATTGTGAAAAAATAGAATGTACCATTTAAGTGATTTTTTTGAGGTAACAAGTTTTCTGATTTAAATATCATAACATTTTTATTTTAACCATTTGGGGATGAGATATTTTCAAAATGGTTTGCACATATCTATGCCATCTCTATTCTAAATTTAAAATAATCTTTTCTTTTATAACACTTGGCCATTATTATGAAAATTAATGATCATACCACACCAAAATATAGACATGTCCTTAGAATCTATTGAGGGTTTTTTGTTTCTAAGGCTAAATGGACAAAAGTAGCTCTGCTTTTGAGTGTCTGTGATTGGTTTTTATATTAATCTGTTTTTACCCACTTCTCAGGCTGGATTTTTGTTTGGAGGTTTGTTTGCATGTTCTTGGTCCATTGCTATGTTATGAATATCTGGAACTCCCAAATTAATGATCTTTGAACATGTAACTTGTTTTCACAATTGACTCTATAATATACCTTAAAGTTTGGAATATAGGTTGGGGATAAGACCTCTGGTTGAAGCAATATCCTAATTCCTTCCTCCATGCAGGTCAGGCTAGTTTTTTTCCCTGATAAGTGACAAAGCTAGGACTTGATTGGGCCAAATCTCAAGCTTTGCCTTTCTTGATGCAGCCTACTAGTCTCTTCTGGTCATATTGATAGGTTCTTGGCTTCTTGATCACCTAAGGGAATAAAGAGGTCCAACTATATGGAGTTGGGGTCCTTCATACTTGGCAAATGTCCCAAGACCATGTGAGTCACCATGCCACGTCCTCCTTGCCAGATGTGTTTCCAGATGGAAAGAGGAGCAACATCCATCCAAGCTAAGTCCTAGAGCACCCTTTTTCAAGTTCCACTTTATGCTATAGTTAATTAAAAGATCTTTGGTTAACTGTGAAATGACTTCATTTCATTCTAGCATTAAACCTAAAATAACAGGGTACTGGCCTGAGTCAGTGTTATGGGAATCTGAAGACCTTCCCTGCCCCTAGGCCCTTTGCTTAAGTGACTTAAATGGCTCAGAGAACCTTCCCTGATTTGAAAGTAGATTCTGCCCCCTAATAGGTTGAATGTAGTCACATGGAGCCTGTGGCGGGAGGCTTGTTCTTCAGGAATGTCCACGCCTTATTACTTTGTGATTGGGCAGTGGGTCAAGAGGGCTGTGACATTCTCTGATCCAGAAGAAGGCTATATATACCCTGATGTGAGGTTTTGCTTTGGGGCTCATTTTGGAAAGAGTTGTGTGATTTGGCCAGACGACACTCTGGGAAGCTGTTGAGCCCCCTGGCTTTGAAAAACCCAGATGTTGGTGCTTCCCTCTCTGGTAACTGAATAGGTATGGATGTAATGGTCAGACAGTTGGAAGCCTATCTGATGATCTGTTTGTCTGCTTGTAACTTCTGCTTGTAACTTGTTTGTATTCTGTTTGTATTCTTTGAAGTTCAGTGTGCTGACTTTTTCCCCCTGAACTAGGTAAATGATATATGTTTGTTTGATTAAAATAAGATTTTTAACCCATTTTGAGTTGCTTTCCTTTAGAAAAGCAGATCTAAGAACCTGTGCTAGCAGCCACCCTGGGTATGCTAGGGTGCTTGCTGATACAGTCAGTCCTATTCATCAGAGGAAATAAGTCATGTACTTAGGGTCAGGGATAGACTTATTGATTCTTCTGCCTGATGAAGAAGTGAATATTGAATCCCTCCCTTCAATATTGAATAACATACTTGTTCTTTCTCCTACATCATACATTGTAGTCTCAGCTGTTTTCTATATTCCCTAAATATATATGCAATTAGCTTCTTTATTCTTGTTCTTCTCTTAGTTTCTATATTCCCCTGTCTCCACACAAACACATGTGTATGGTTAATTAGCTATTTTGTGTGAATGAAAGAGGGCAGATTGAGCTCATTAAAGTGCTGGATTTAGAATTTGAAAATAATGGATTCTAATCTTAGTTCTATTATCTACTAGCGGTGTGACATGGGACAAATTACTTAATTTCTCTCTAAACCTTAACTTTAATTCAATGATTCAGAATTTATTAAGTACCTGCTATGTGAGAGTCATTGTGGTGGGGGTTGAGTTTCCTAATCTATAAAATGAAAAGTTTATACTAGATGATATCTAGGGTTCCTTCCAACCCTAATACTATGATCCTAAGTATCACAAGGTTCATGTCACTCTTAATTGTGCAACAAAAGAAAAAAAAACAGAAGCAATATCAATAGTACACACCATTTTGTTGCAAAACAAGTTAAAAATAGTTCTTAAAAAAAGTTGCAAGTCATAGGGGTTAAGTACAAGGTTATAAACTCAGGAATAGAAAACAATCCTCAGTACAAAATAGGGGATGATTTCTGAGGGACAGGTAGAACATAATAAGATCTGAGGGTTATGGAATACTCTAGGCTGAATATAAATAAAAAAGGAGAAGTCATTATGGAAAAATGAAAATCAATTTGATATTTCTTATTGGCTCATGGTGTCTAATTTCTGGCCACTCCACTTTCAAAATGATGCAGAGAAAATAGAAAGTGTCCAGAAAAAATGAACAAAATTATTAAAGACATGAAAAATAGATCCTAGGAGGAAGCTAATGAATCAACTAATTAATTAATAGGTAAGTGAATGAATGAACAAAGAAACAAGCAAATAAATCAACGTGGGTTAAATATCCTAGAGGGAACACTAAGAAGTAACATATTTACTATTTTCAAATATGTGAATTTTTTTAAACAAGAATGCTAAGCAATTCTCTAAGCCTACAAAAGACTAAAGAAAATAGACTTTAAGAAAGAAAAATTCTATTGGTCTGTAAGAAATCTAAGACCAGTAAGAAGGCTGGAACACAAGAATAACCACTGAGGGAAGTGGGTGGTATTCTTTTATCCCGGTGACCTTTAAGAAAATAATAGATAACCACTTAGCTTGGTTAAGTTAATCATTCACTTACGTAAAGGAGAAGCCTGAATCAGATGATTTTTTGAGGGCCTTTCCAGCTCAAAGATTACAACTGTGGTTCTTTGACAAATATGGTTGACAGCTTTGCTATTTGATCACTTTTTCCCTTTGAGATAAGATTGCTTAAACATAGTCAGTTTTTGATTATACCAGGGTGGCATTTCCACAGTAAATCTTGTCTTATTGAGTTTAGCAACTATTTTGCCTAATTACTTTTTGTTTAACAACCTGGCAAACACTTCATACACATTTAGTATAAACTCAGCTTAATTACTTGCTCAGTTGAGAAGATTCTGCCTTAAGGGAAGCTCTTTGAAATCTCAAACTTGACTACAATCTCCAGCTTTGAGAAGAATTTGATAGATTTTTAAGTGATCCCTAGAAGAAATCTAGAAAAACGAATGTGACCACACAAGGAACTCTCTGATAGGTCCAGACCTTAAAAGGACATGCATTTTTTTAAAAATGGAAGAAGCATCTGATAGATGATGAATATTAAAAAATTTATGAATCTGTTAAAAAGCTGAATCAGAAAATGAGCTTGGGCTTTTGAAACATGCTAAGAACATAAAGGACCCTTTTAATAATGCTCAGAGTAAGAACAAAGAGGATAGGCCCACTATTTGTGGCAGAAAGTATAATGTTAACAGATGACATAGAGAAAGGAGAACCCATATTGATCTGGAAACATGGGCTTTCCCCAAATGTAGTCATTGCTCCCAAAATGAAATTACATAAATATACATTAATAGATCTATGATCTTATCAATATGAACCTCCCTCTAATGAGGCAGATTACCACCCATACATGCCTTCTGATTCTGTGCAACTCTTATCCATGTCATCTTATAAAGCCTCTGTGAGGATCCACCCAACATGCTTGGCAGGCAGAGAAGGGACTTTCTTAAGGTCACCTGATGTTTTATGTACCAATATCATGGGTTGTCCATTGATAATGCTTCACATATGAAACATTGACCAAACCATTTAATTTTCCTGTCACATTTTTGTAAGAATATTTTTTATACTGCTTCTTCTTTGTAAGTCCACATGATCAAGGACTTTCAATTTTTTTGAACTTATATCCCCAGCATATAGCAAACTCCTGGGCACATAGTAGGTACTTAATTAGTACTTGTTGATTGATTCATTTATTGGTAATATATATGAAAATTATTCACATCTATGCATTGCCCTTTGGAGGCATGCAATTTTAATTATTCAGAGGCTATGGCATTTCATGTTTTCTAGTTATCACCAGAATAATATTGGTATTGAAAAGATGGATTTTTGTTTCAGGGATAAGCTTGGTATCACTAAAAGCACTATACAGCTTCCCAAAATCAATCCAGTGTATGTAGGTATATGCTGAAAAAAAAGAAAAAGTTACTCCTCACCACTTCTCTGTTTTAGAGACAATGCTCAGACCCCAGAACTTCAACAGACTTTTTTGTGGATAAGGAAAACAAGTGCACAAATGGCTCATTTGCCTTCTCCTGTCCTCTCCTCTCCTTTTCTCTGTCTCATTCTCTCAGTAATCTCCTAGGGAAGACCTTTGAACAGTTCCAATACATGGAAGAATTCACCATTTTCCTGCTTCCACAGAGTTATTTCTGTAGCTGAGAAGGGCAATTTTGGAGATTTCCATCTATAACAGGATCCCAGCCATAAGACAAAGAGCAAAATTTGGGAAGAAATGGAATTGGGGATTTTCCAAGTCCAGTTATCTCTAGTGCTCCTCTTAAGCTTCAGAGATATGGAGAAGAGAATAACAACTGATGGACTTTACTGGGAGAGCACTCTCTCTGAGAGACTCTGAACATAGATATAAACTGTCTCTTGGGAACATAGATTTAGAGCCAGAAAGAAGCTCAGAAATCATCTATTTCAACCACCCTTTTTAAAAAAATTATTTTATTTTTGCAACACTGTGTAATGATCAACCAAGAATGACTCAGCTCTTCTCAGCAACACAATGATCCAAGTAAAAACCTCAGGAAGGAAAAGGCTATCCTTATCCATGTAAAAACTGATGGACTCTGAATACAGATTGAAGCATATTGTTTTCACTTTATTCTTTCTCATGGTGTTATTTCCTTTTGTTCTGTTTCTTCTTCCATAACTGTGATAAATATGGAAATATGCTTTACAAGATAGCACATGTATAAACTATATCAAACTGCCTACCATTTTCAGAAGAGGAGAGGGAAGAAAGGGACAGAAATTTTTGGAGCTCAAAATCTTGTAAAAACTAATGCTAAAAATTTTTCTTAATATGTATTTGGAAAAACATAAAATACTATTTAAAAAATAAATTATTTTATTTTTCCAATAAACAAAAATCTATTTTCTCTATCTTCCTATCTACCACTAAAAAAAGAAAACCCTTGTATCAAATATATATAATCAAACAAAACAAATTCTTACACTGGTTGTAGCCAAAAAGATATTTCTCATTCTGCGCATTAAATGTCTCACCCTTCTATCCCCAGGTTGCTTCATTGCTCCTCTGGAACCATGATTGGTTGCTGTGTTGGCCAGAGTTCATAATTCTTTCAAAATTGTTACTTTTTACAATGTTGTTATTGTATACATTTTCCTTCCGGTTCTTTATTCTACATTAGTTCATGCAAATCTTCTCATGTTTCTCTGAAACCTTTTCATCTTTTCTTATGGTACAATAGTATTCCATTACATTCATAGGCTGTCAGTTATGGACACTTTCTTAATTTCCAGTTCTTTGTCACTACAAAAGAGCTGCTATAGATATTTTAATATACCTGCTAACTCTATTATTTTAGAGATAAGGAAACTGAGTTTGAGACTTGCTCAAGGTTACATAAGAGATAAGCTGCAAAGTATAGATTTGAACCTAGGTTCTCTGATCCCAAATCAAGTACTATGGGGATCTCCTGACTCCAGATACAATGGCTTAACACCATCTCATACTACCTGTCAATTGAAGACTAAGAAGATAGAAAAAGTATGTAGATATTTGAAATGAGTTTGTCTCCTACTATAGACAAATATCTTATAGCATAGGCAAAAAAAACTGAAACAAACAAAACAGAATTTGTGATTATGGAACCACTGTGGGTAGAATATGGAGAATGGAAATTGGGGATGTTTGACAAAAAACCGAAGACAGGCAAATATCATTGTTCTGGCCCTCTTGTCCAATATAAGCATCACAGATACCGAGGCTCCTTAAGAGTCTGCCCTTTAATAAACCTTTAATAAACTTTGCTTTTCTTTGACTGAGAGAAGACTTGAGTTGAATTCATTTAGCAGGACCCAGAATGTTGGTATTTTGGGGTCTCGAGCACCCCTAAACCTTAAACCTCAACACTCTCATGACCTATTCTCCACCCCCCGCCCCACCCCACCCCACCCCTGCCCTGGCTCCTGCCATTTCCTATCCGTTGCCAAAGCCTGTTGATTTCACCTTTGCAACATCTCTTGAATATGTCTCCTTCCTTCCTTTCACATTGCCACCGCTTTAATGTAGGCCCTCATCACCTTACTCCTTTAATCCTCTGGGTCTGCCTGCCTCAAGTCTCTCCCCACTCCAATCCAACCTCCCTTCAGTAACCAAAGTGTTTTCCCTAAAGTACAAGTCTGATCATATCAATCTCTACTCAGTAAACTCTAGTGCTCTCTATTATCTCTAGGATCAAATAAAAAAAATCCTCTGATTAGCATTCAAAGCCCTTCATAATTCAAGCCCTCTCCCCAAGCTATCTTTCCAGTCTTCTTACACGTTATTTCTCACCATATACTTCTATGAGTCAGTGATACTGACCTCCTTATTGTTCCATGAACAAGACTCTGCATCTCTCAGATGAAGACATTATTTTAGCTGTTGTCTACACTTAGAATGCTCTCCCTCTTCATCTCTGCCTACTGTGTTCCCTGGCTTCCTTTAAGGCCCAACTGAGATGCCATTTTCTATAGAAAGCTCTCCAAACCCCTCTTAATTGTAGTGCCTTCTCTTTGTTATTTATTTCCTATATATAGTTTGTACATATTTGCTTGCTTGTTGTCTCCCCCATTAAATTGTGAGCTCCTTAAGGGCAGAGACTGTCTTTTTCCTCTTTTTGTATCCTAAATGCTTAGCACATCTCCTGGTGCACAGTAGATACTTAATAAATGCTTGTTGATTAACTGACCGACTGAGATGCCCTCCAGTCAATGGGTGGTAAAGACATGGAGATTTTAGTTAACAAATCTCAAGATGAGCCAACAATGAGATATGTCTTAAAAAAAAAAAGATCATGAAATTTTAGGATCCATTTATAAATGTATATAATATATATAAAGTGTTATATATAATATATAGTGTATTATATATAATGTATATTATATTAATGTATATAATATATTATAAATGTACATAATATATAAATGAATGCAAAAGTATAACATCCAGATCAAAGTTGGTTATAGTTCCACTAAAGTCTGGTCCTTGTTATTTAACCTCATTGGGACGCAATTGTTCATAAAAATGAGATAGTTGGACCAGATGGCCTCTAAAACCACTCTGCTTCCACATTTTTTCCTCTCACTCTTCTTAGTTCTCTACATCCTGGTTTCCAACCTCTTTGTTCAATTGAAACTTCTCTCTCCAAAGCTTCCAATGATTTCTTAACTGCCAAATCTAATGACTTTTTCTCAGTGCTCATCCTTCTTGATCTCCTTGCAGCCTCTGACACTGTCAATCACCGTCTTCTCCTTGATACTCTCTTCTCTCTAGTTTTCCCTGTAACTACTCACTCCTGATTCTCTTTCTACCTATCTGGCTCTCCCTTCTCTGGTCTCTTAAGCTAGATCTTCATCCAGGTCACTCCCACTAATGATAGGTATCTGCAGCAGCAACTACACTGGCATACTCTGGATGGCTGCTAGCACAGGTTCTTAGATCTGCCTGACTAGGAAAGATACCTTGTTAAGGGGTCAACAGTCTTTTTTAATCACATTCATTAGTTCAGGAGAAAAGTTAGCACCCTGAACTACAGAGAAAATACAAACAGAGAAAATACAAGCAGAGAAATAAAGACCAACAGACAGGGCTCTGACTGCCTTAATCAACTATACACTTTACATACATCCCTGGATTGAGAGAGCCTTTACATCTGAGCAGTTGGGAGCTCTGAACATATGGCCACTCAGAATCTCGACCAGGGAATCACAAGATCCTTCCCATAAGTGAGCCCCCAAAGCAAAACATCAACTCAGAGTGTGTGTGTGTGTATGTGTGTGTGTGTGTGTGTGTGTGTGTGTGTATACATACATACACTTCTCAGAGCCAGAAGACAGCACAACCCTCATGACTCAGTGGCCAATTAGAAATTAGCAAAAGGTGTAAAAGCCTTCCTACAAGCAAGCTTCCCTTAATGGGCTCCAAGTGAGGCCTATTAATGGGCAGGAAAGGTCCTTAATCCCATTAACATTAACAAAGAGAAAGCACTAGAACTGAGAGGGGTTGAGAAATACTTCCATAGATTTCAGCTAGGACTTAAAGGAAAGGAAGCCTGGGAAGTCAGTAGGTGGAGTTAAGGAGGGATAGCATTCTGGGCAAAGGAGACAGAAAGAAAATGTCTTCAGCTGAGACACGAAGTGTCTCATTCGTGGAACAGTCAGGAGGCCAGTATCACTTGATCTCATGAGGTCTCATTGATTCAATTCTCATCCTTTATGGTAATGATTCTTAAATCTAATTATCCAATTCTAACTTTTGTTTTGACCCCCAATCTCACTTCTCCAACTGCCTGTTTGAACATCTGGAATTCAATGTTCCATAGACATCTTAAATTCAAATATGTCCAAAACTGAACTCATTAATTATCTTTTCTCCCAACCCTCCCCTCTTCTGAACTGTCTAGGGTACCACTAATCTCTCAATCACCAAGGCACTCCACCTAGACGTTAGCTTCTCTCTCTCACTCTCCATAGCCAATCAGTTACACAATCCTATCCTTTTTACTTTGGAAACACCTCTCATCTATGCCTGCTTCTTTCCTCTGACGTGGCCACTATCTCAGTATAGGCCCTCATTACCCTTCACTCATAAACTATTGTAATAGCCTTTTGGTTGGTCTCCCTGCCTCAAGTATCTTCCCATTCTAGGCCACATTCCATTCCAAGCTGTCAAATTAATCTTCCTAAAGTCTATCATGGCCCTCTTACCCTCCCACCTGTATGCAATAAACTATCATCTCCAAGATCAAATACAAAATCTACTTTCTGGTGTTCAAAGTCCCTTATTATCTCATCCTCTCCTGCCTTTCCAATGTTCTTACTCATTCCCCAATGCTCTCTGAAATCCAGTGACACTGACCTCCTTGCCCTTCCTTAAGAACTCTGTCTCTTAACTGTGCTTTTATGCTGGCTGCCCTTCAAAACTGGAATGCTCTCCCTCCTCATCTCTACTTCCTGGCTTCCTTCAAGTTCCAGCTAAAATCCAGCTAAAGAAAAAAAAGACTTCTATAGGAAGCCTTTCCTGATCTCACTTAATTCCAGGGCCTTCCCTTTGCTGTACTTCTCTGGTTTATCCTCTATATAGCTTTCTTGTCTGATTGTTTGCATAGTTTCTCCCCCATTAGACTGTGAGCTAGCTCCTTGAGAATAGGGCCTGTCTTTTGCCTTTTTTTTCATCTCCAGCACTTAGGTTCTTAATAAATGCTCAGTGACTGATGAACTGACTCTCTTCCAGCTCTAAATCTATGACTCCATGAAAGCATCAGGACAATAAAATAAGAACACTCTCTAGCTTCCTAGGTTCTCTTGATTCATATCTCTACAGTATAAATGTCTCCATTAGAATGGAAACTTTTAAAAGATGGGGCTCAGCACAGGTTTTCTACCCCTTTCCCACTGGCTATATGACTTTTGAACTTCTCTGTAACTTTCCAACATTTCCCTCCCCAGTTGCTTCCCTTTCCCCCTTTAGATCCTAAGTTCTTTTAAAAAATTTGTATTTGTCTCCCTAGGCATAGTGTAGGAAATTAATAAATGTTTATTGACTGACAAGTGTACACGGCCACCACAGCCAAATAGCTATTTTGGTTAGTTTGAGCGAGGTTTGGGATTTCAAGTTGCACCACAAGACAGAAGACAACATTAGATAGGAATAAGCAGAAAAAAAGTAAAGCAAGTCAGCTTTGTTGAGGGGAAATACACAAAATCAATGTAGCAGTCATGCTGAGTGGAAATATGAAGGATGGACCCACTGGGAATCCAAGTGGACAGGGGTGCCAAAACTATAGAGTTTTATTGGGTTTTTATCTTGGTCAAGCAGAATCAGGCGTTGTGGGGTACAAGAGGGGCCTCTAGACCTGATGATCAGATACATCAGTGCTCAGAAGCTAATGCTGATTCATGCTGGATGGGGGTGAGCAGGAGAACTGGCATCTAATTGCTGTTCAGACTCCCTGTTTGAAAAAGGGCTTTTGGTTATTACTGCAGACCTTCTTTGGTGGAGTTCCTCAAGGGATTAGAACTTCCCAAGGATTTCTTGGTTCAAGGAGATGGGGAGGCTACTGAGGTGCTTACAGAACCCCAGTAGCTCCAATCCACTGAACTCTTTCAGTGATAGGTACCGTTTATGTACTTGGTGCTGTGGACAGAGCATTGGGCTTGGTGCACTTTACTCCACCTACTGGACAGGAAAAAAATCTGCCAGTAATCACTGCCTTTTTTTCCAAAAGATCCACACTCCATATATCTGGTACATATGAATGGCACAAGATTTTATGAAAGGACTACTTCTGTTGCTTCAGGGATCCAATCCCCTTGTTTAGAGTGAAGTTTCAATGACTCTCCTGAAGGAATCTTCTTTCCCTTCTTACCTCACCTATGAAATCTACAGCCTGACTAAATCAAATGGAGACTTTCTCCCCTGCTTGCCAACATAAATCTCTATTCTTTATGTAGGATGTATGCCAGAATGGCCTTAAAAAAAACACTTAACAAGGTTAGTAGAATTACAGTCTATTCTTAATTGAATGATCCTGTGATAAATTACTTGGGCTGGGGCTTGGCTCTTTTTGTTTCAATGGGTTATAAAAGGTTTAAAGAACCTTTGAAGATTTTTTTTTCTTTTTCTCCTCAAAACAATTTTTCTTTCATCTTTTGCAACATGAACAATGAGGCAAACTGCCATTAAAATGTGATAACCTAACATAGCAGAAAGAGTACTGGTCTTGGAGTTAGGTAGGTTGATTCTGAATCCTGCCTCAGGATTACCAGCTGTGTGACCCTGGAACAACTTTATCAAGCCTTGGGTTTTTTCATGTATAAAATGGGGATGATAATTCCTCTAGTATCTACCTGGAAGGGTTGGTGTTTTACCTCTACATAAATATCAGTCATTATTATGACATCTATAAGCAGTGAGGAAAAAAGAGGGAATGATATTGACTTGATTCTGCAAACAAGTTTTATTTTTACATGTTATCCAAAATACTCAACTTTAACAGGTCTATCAGAGAAGAGAATAAACATTTATATGGCACTTACTACATGCCGGCCCCTGTGCTAGGTGCTTTTACAAATGTCTCATTTGTTGTTCACAACAACCTTGCAGGATAGGTGCTGTTATTATACCCATTTTAGAGTTGAGGAAGCTGAAGCAAATAGAGGTTAAATGTCTTATCCAAAGTCACACAGCTAATAGTGTCTAGATCTGGATTTGAACTCAGGTCTTCCTTTTTCCAGGCCCATAGCTCTATCCTCTGTAGGCTGGAACAAAAGCAAAAAAAAAAATAAATTAGGTTTTAAGACATTTAATTAGCCAAGCTTGTAGTCTTAAACAAAACTGAACTTCAGTGGTAAATCTGAGACATTCGAATAGTTTGAAATTTCATACCTTGTCCATTTTCTAAAAATACTTGAATTAAGTGATAATTTGATAGTAATTGCCCCTAAGTAGTAAAAGAATGTAGTTCTTTCCTCCTTGACTTTTGTTTACTTTTCGACACTATTAGTAATCAGATCCTACTGGATATTCTTTCCCTTCTTGGAATCAGAGAAATCTCAGTCATAAAATCTAAGAGTTGGAAGGGACTCTATCCATTTGAATAAGTGTACCCTCTACATCTACAACATGCCCAAGTTGTCATTGGGGCCTTGCATGAAGACTTCTACTTTTAAAGATCATTCTAATAGGAATTTTTCCCTTTCTTCTAGCATAAATTTATTTCCTCTTCAACTTGAACTCACTGCTCCTAATTCTGTCTGCTACAGGCTAGCAAAGCAATACCATCCCTCTTCCACGAGATGGTTCTTCAGCATTTGAAGACAACTATCATTTCACTTTTTAGTTTTCACTAAGGTAACCACCTCCCATCCACCCTCAGGGGCTACAAGCAGGTATCAAATGACATTAAGTCCTTCCCAGTCCTGGCTGCCTTTCTTTGGACTACCCAAAGATTATTCTAGTCCATTCCAAAATGTGGTACTTCAAACTGAGCATGATATTTTAAGTGTAGATACAAAACTATTATTACTCTTTGGTTCTAGTCATTTAGACCAGTTTTGCATCTACCTGACTGTGGGGTTGTTTAGCCTGTATCTCTCCATACTTTTTATAGGAATAGTGTGAAAAGAGACTTTGTGAAATGCTTTTTAAAAATCTAGGTTAATTATATCTATAGCATCCCCTTGATCTGCCAGTCTAGTAATAATTCTGTGAAAAATAGAAATGAAGTTAGTCTGGCATGATTTTACAGCCCAGAAGGACCCTTCTCTTTCTCCCTACCACTGCATTTGTTGTGACAGAGCACATAAATAATAAAAGAGGAAAAGGCCTCTACTCTCCTCTGGGAAGACTCCAAATTAATCTCACCATAGTCTTTCTTTAAGTACCAACAAAAATCCTACCTTCTATAGGAAGCCGTCCCTCACTCCTCTTATTTCCAGTGTTTTCCCTCTTTTTTTTTTTTGGAGGGGGGAAGGCAGGGCAATTGGGGTTAAGTAACTTGCCCAAAGTCACACAGCTAGTAAATGTCAAGTGGCTGAGGCCATCAGATTTGAATTCAGGTCCTCCTGACTCCAGGGCTGATGCACTAGTCATTGCACTACCTAGCTGTTTTCCCTCTTTTACTTTCTATTTATCCTGTATATAGCTATATATATATATAT
>CM053588.1:222251476-222273380 GCA_028646515.1 Pseudochirops corinnae
CAGGCACAAAGTAGATGATTAATAAATGTTTATTGACTGAATGAGCAAGCATCTAGGACTTCCTTTCTTTTGGATACTAAAGGACTCAGGACAGTCCTTTCTCTTCAACTCAATGTCCCAGCAACTAAGGCTTTTATTTTCCCCTCACCATGGACAGAAGTGTTGTTACCAGACCCACAGCTTGATCCCATACTGGAAAAGTCTAGCATAAGAACCCCAACTAGAATGTTTTCTTGCACATACACCCCCATTATCCCATTATCTGCTATTTTAAAAGTTAAAGTCTTCTTTCCTTTTTGGCTTGGGGGTGGTGTGGTATGAAGGGAGAGCTAGAATTTCTCACATTCCCAAGAACCAGAAAACCTTATATGTTTTTTTAAATTTTTATTTTTTGCTTTTTGGAGGACAATTGGGGTTAAGTGACTTGCCCAAGGTCACATGGCTAGTTTTTGTGTTAAATGTCTGAGGCCGGATTTGAAGTCAGGTCTTCCTGACTCCCGGGCTGGTGCTCTATCCACTGTGCCACCTAGCTGCCCCTAAACCTTATATTTTTACTGGTCTCTGTGAGGTGACAAAATATTTTTAGGATAAACAAAAAAAATTCATGACTTTTGTTTTTACATAGCATTCATTTCCAACTATATCTTTTCCACTCTACCCTGCTCAGTATTACAAAGGTCAAGAATTTTAAAAAGAAGACAATCCAACAAACCCAACCAACACATTTAATAGATTTGATAACATATAAGCATTCCATACTTACAATCCCCCACCTCTTCCAGGGAGGGAAGGAAGTTTTTTCAACTCCTCCCTTGGGGCTGAGCTTGGTCGTTAGAATTCTACAGTATTCAGTTCATTTTATTGTTCTTTTCTTTGACAATGTTGTAGTGATTGTGAATATTGCTTTTCTGGTTCTGCTTACTTCACTCCATGTTATTTCACCTAAGTCTTCCCATGTACGTAAGTTGTAGAGAATCTGTGCCCTGCTTAAGGCCAACTACATATGTGACTGAGTGGTAAGGGGGTTTGGGAATCCCAAAATTGGCTGCAGAGATGGATAAACTGATTCAGTGGCCCTTGAAAATGGAAGTGTTTCTGCCTCCATTCCTTGCTTGCTTTGAATGTTCTAGGGGAAAAGCAGTTCTGGCTGACAAGATTTTCCATGAAGGGACAGGAGAGGGTTGAATTGTTAGTTGCATTAATGGTCAATGAGGTATGCTTGAGCCTGGGGTGCCTTTTTGCTTTGTGTTTCCTTGTCTGAGTAAGAGACTAAAAGCATTCCAGGTAGGAGAGGACCTTGGCAACTTGAGAGGCCCTGGAGTCCATCAGATGGAGCTACCTAGTAGCAAAGAGGTATTTCTTCATCAAAGAAGATTACCACCAACCTGAAGGATAATGTCCTAGAGTTGTTTGGACAGAGCAGAAGTGAGGCTATACTGATTTGACAGTCACACAAATTATTTCATGTTCCCAACAGAACATAGACAGTTCCATAGTATATTGTCTTCTTGGCAAAGCTCATGTGATTCTGCTTTAGATTGTGTAAGTCTTTCCTTGTTTCTCTGCATTCAACATACTCATCATTTTTCATAGCACAATAATACTCCCTTCCATTCACGTACTGAAGAGGTTTCCCAAAGAGGGTTAGGGTTGCCTGAGACCCCAAAATACCAACATGCTAGGTCCTGCGGAAAGAATTCCACTCAAGTCTTCTCAGCCAAAGAAAAGTAAAGTTTATTAAAAGTTCGCCTGTATTGGACACAGAGCGAGTCTGTGCTAGGGCATTCTGTGATGCTCTCACAGAGCAAGTCTGTGCTAAGCTATTCTATGGCACTCTCACACCACATGGAAGGGAGATGGGGTCTTATATACGGAGGAATCTAGAAGTGGTCTAGAGGAGGAGTTTGGGGAGGGTCTTCAGGAGGAGTCTATGAGGTCAGACTCCAGTAATGAGTTTGGGGAGGGTCTTCGGGAAGAGTTAATGAGGTCAATGAAAGGGTGGATTGATATTTTGATAGGCTCAAGGGTGGGAAGAAGATGGACAATGGAGAGCCAGGCTAGTAACAGAGGTTTGGGACCAGCCACAATGAAATACTTATGGCTTCTGCAAATGTCTCATCAAGTGGGAACATTCAATCAGACTTCAAGGGGTTTCCCAGACCCTGTACCTTAAAGATTCAAGGAGAACTCAAGGGGTTTCCCAGAGCCTACATCTCATCAGTACCACAATTTATTCAGTCATTCTCCAGTCTATGGTCATCTATTTTGTTTTTAATTCTTTGTTATCATGAAAAGTGCTGCTCTCCCAACAGAATGTAACAGTAATTTTAAGTTACTAATTGCTTTAGTCTTGACAATGTAGGCTGTAAGGCTTGTGTATCTTTTAGCATTTCTTTAGTATGTAGGAAATAAATACGCCCCATATGCAATTCATCTTGTACATTTAGCACCTTGTATTTTCCCCCTTGAGGATTCCCTAAACAGTTACCAATACTTGAATTTTAAATATTTTTTTTCCCAGGTCATTAAAATATGGGAGTGTTGGATGAAAGGAGCCAAATAGTGTGCCAAAAGAGAGCCTGATCTCTCTTATTGGTGGCCAGGCTCCCCTAGAACTGAATTTACTTTTGCAACTCTGTGTGAAAATCCAGATCAGGGCCACCATGTGAGAGAGAATGGCTCTAGTGTCCCAGTCCACTGATCCCACAGAAGTTCCTTAATATTATATTTCTATACAATATTATATAATATAAACATATTTCTAATAAGCAAATATATATATGTATACATATATATATGTATATATGTATATATCTATTCTTAAACTTTTCTTTGCGTATATACACACTGCTGCTCTCTGGCCATCTTCGTACCATTTCTCCTGACTGTAATGGGGTTATAACAGAGCCTCTGGTTCCTGATTGCTGAGAGTTCTCCATAACTACTCAAGTCTAGGCCAGCCATGAGGCTGTTCTCCAGCTATTTTCATGTGAGGCCACACCCAAATGTCCCTTCTGCTCCTTCTATCTCTAGCACTGAGAGAAGTAATCAAATCCACACTATCATTCTTTGAAAGGGATTATCAGTCAATTGCTTTATGGCTCCATTCACCATTTATATGTCTTCTCAGTTCAGAGCAGCCCACTCTTAAATGCACTGATTTCCTTGATTAGAATGCAAACCCCTTGAAGACCGGGATTAACTTTTTCTTTTCTTTCCTTTGTTTTTGCATTTTTAAGTCCAGCACTCAGTGCCCAGCATAAACTGATTCATAAATGTTAATTGATTCATTCATTATTGATTCATTCACTTATTCATTCACTCTACTTGATTGTATCCACCAAGTAGAATATAAGGTCCTTAGGGGAAGGGATTATCTTTTTTCTTTTTTTCATTTTTGTCTCTTTCCACCACTCCCCTCCCCACCCGATCCCCACCCCGGTACTTTTCCACATAACCTGCCATGCAGTGAGAAGCAGCTAGGTGGCTCATAGGATAGTTGGTCCTGGAGTCAGTAAGACTTGAGTTCAAATCCAGCATTGGACTCTGAGCAAATCACTTAACCTCTGTCTGCCTTAGTTTCCTCATCTGTGAAAGGGGCATCCTAATAGCACCTACCTCTCACAGTTGTTGTAGGAATAAAATGAAATAATATTTGTAAAGACCTTTGCAAAACTTTAAAGTGCTATCTACATAAATGCTAGTTAGTAGCAGGAGCTTTAAAATGCTTATTGAATTGAAATTATTTGACTTATTGACAGCTGTTAAAAAGCCTTTCTCTGTCAAAATTCTCATTGATTGAACCTAATATGTAGTAACACACTGGATGACCTTCAGCTATGCAGCAGGCTACATGCTTATTAAAGGGGATGTGGGAGGGCATGGCACTGTATGGCCTGCTCTGAGCTGGGAACCCAATGGGACAAATCAATATAAACTGCCTTCTTGCCAGGCTTGGCAGGCATACTTGGACTCTGCCCACACCTGGTATATGTGGTAAACACATTTGCTACTCCTTCCAGGATGTTCTGTTTCATTTTCAGCTGCATTTACTGAACATCACAATCACCAGCTGGCTTTGTGGGCCAAACTACAAACAACTGGTTTGAAGGATTGTGCACTGCACCAACTGAGTTAGCTTTGGCACCTGGACAAACCCCAGCTTTACTATCTACTTGCATGCAGCAGTATTAACTTTTTTAGTTTCCTCTGTCATTTTCTGCTAGGTTTAGATAATGCTGAAAATTATTTTTGTTTTGATTAAAAGTGCTAAATCTCTTCGACATGGAGAGCTTGAGCACAACGTGGCTTATCACTCCCTTCCTGCCACTTCAGCAGGGCACGGGTGGAATTTTTCTGCTGCCTGGCTGGCTTTGAGGAAAGCAACTTGGCTAAGCTTCATGAGCAACAGATGTTGAATAAAGTAAATTTCAGGAAAGCAAAATCATCTTAAGTCTTTTTGGTTGCTTTGTCTGTGATGTCAAATCCTTCAGAAGCAAATGTAGAATGAAGTCACTTTGAAACAAGGTTAAACTATTGTGTTTTGTTGTTGTCACAGACCTGTGTTGTGTGGGACTGTCTGATTTTTCCCCTGACTGATGCCTCCCAGAAGGCTTTGGGAGCAGAAGGGAGGTTTCCCTTCAGGTCGTTGCTGCAGGATATCAGTGACCTGCCTTATTTAGGACAAGAATGACTCCTCCAGAAATAGTATAGCAGAAACTAGGCACAGACCAACATCTCACACTGTATACCAAGATAAGGTCAAAATGGGTACATGATTCAGACATAAAGGATAATACCATAAGCAAATGAAGAGAGCAAAGAGTAGTCAGATCTTTGGAGAAGGGAAGAATTTATGACAAAATAAGAGATAGAGAACATTATAAAATGAAAAATGGATAATTTTGACTACATTAAGTTAAAAAGGTTTTGCACAAACAAAACCAATGCAACCAAGATTAGAAGGAAAGCAGAAAGCTAGGAGATAATTTTTACAGCCAGTGTTTCTGATAAAGGCCTAATTTCTCAAATATATAGATAACTGAGTCAAATTTATTTGAATATAAGTAATTCCCAATCTGTTGTATGGTCAAAGGATATGAACAGGCAATTTTCATATGAAGTCATTAAAATAATCTATAGTCATATGAAAAAATGCTCTAAATCACAATTGGTTAGAGAAATGCATATTAAAACAACTTTGAGTGCCACCTCACACCTATCAGATTAGCTAATATGACAGAAAAGGAAAATGATAAATATTAGAGAAGATGTGGGAAAATTGGTATACTAAATGCATTGTTGGTGGAATTGTGAACTGATCCAATCATTCTAGAGAGCAATTTGAAGATATGCCCAGAGGGCAATTAAACTGTGCAATTCATCTAGCAATAGCATACTAAGTCTTTATTCCAAAGAGATCATAAAAAGGGAAAAGTACCTACATGTACAAAAATATTTAGAATACCTCTTTTTGTAGTGGCAAAGGATTGGAAATTGAGGGGATATCATCAATTGGGGAATGACTGAACAAGTCATGGTATATGAATGTAATGAAATAATATTGTGCTATAAGAAATAATGAGCAGATGATTTCAGAAAAACCTGGAAGAGTAAAGTGAGCAGAACCAGGAGAACATTGTGTGCAATAACAGTAACTCTGCAATGATCAACCATAATTGACTTAGTTTTTCCTCAGCAATAGAATGATCCAAGACAATTCCACAGGACTCATGATGAAAAATGCTATTCACATCCAGAGAAAGAACTATGGAGTCTGAATGCAGATTAAGGCATATTATTTTCACTTTTTTGTTTCTTGGATTTTTTTTCTGCTTTCCTCTTTTATTCTGTTTCTTCTTTTACAACATGACTAATGTGGAAATATGTTTTGCACATGTATAACCTATATCAGATTGCTGTCTTGGGGAGAGAGAAGGAGGAAGAATTTGGAACTCAAAATTTTATAAAAATGAATGTTAAAAACTATCTTTACATGTAATTGGAAAAAAATAAAATATTATTTACAAAAAGCAAAAACAAAAATTATTCCTCCTGAGCTATTCCCCTTAGAAGCTTATTAGTTTGGGTTAGTGAGGGCTATGCCCATCCAATTTCCATGTTCAGCTACTTCTTAGTTCAGATACCAACCTCTCCCAAGTATCCACTTTAATCTATCTACAGGTAATCTTCCTCTGCCCCATGAGGACTTCTAACCTAAGTAACTCCCTGATCA
Organism: Pseudochirops corinnae; assembly: GCA_028646515.1. Lineage (NCBI taxonomy): Eukaryota > Metazoa > Chordata > Mammalia > Diprotodontia > Pseudocheiridae > Pseudochirops > Pseudochirops corinnae. The sequence continues at coordinate 222,257,712 of CM053588.1, forward strand.
TCAGTGGGAGTTCTAATTATCTATTTCAGGAATTTTCCCAACTCTTATCTCTCTAGGAATGCTAGAATGTACAACCATTTAAGTTAATTTGCAGAATGCTATACTGATAGCGTTCTTTTTTTTTTCCCTGACACCAAATTAGTTTACCTAAGTGTGGTAGCAGGGGTGATCAGGAAACTTCCTTGTTATAAAATATTAAAGTTAGACATTAGAGATCATCTTGTCTTAATTTTGGAATCTGTGAACTTGTATTTTTTAAAACATATTTTGATAATTGTATTTCAACATAGTTGATTTCTTTTATAATTCTATGTATTATATTTTATGCAGCTGAGAACATTATTAGAGAAAGGATCCATAGACTTCATCAGATTGCCAAAGGGTTCATGCCTTCCCCCATATACACGCAAATTGATCTAGTCAAACTCCCTCATTTAAGGAGTGAGGTAACAGAGACCCAAAGAGATCAAATTACTTTCTTGAATGTCTTATAAGTTACAGAAACAGGATTAGAACTTAAATCCCCAGCTTCTTAGACTAGTGCTTTTATGTTATTTATGTAACAGCCCTTTGCTGTTTGGGACTTGATGGCTTGTTCACCTGGACTGAATTTCCCAGATAGCATTGTTGATCTAGAGTCCTGGAGGTTTCTATGGGGGGAAAGCACAAGGTATAGCAGGGATGTCTCTGGGCACTGAAAATTTTTAAATAAAGGACAATGGAATGGTGGAGATAGGAAATTTTTCTCTCCTGGCTTCTATCTAGAGAAGAAGTTCTCCATTCCCTTAACAAAGAATCCATTAAAGAACAATAAAGATGGAGCAGGCTCCTACCCAGCCCAGCTGTTGAGTGATTGGATAGTGATGCTGTCATTACTATTAGAGCTGCTGGCTGTAGTCTGGGTGTCACCACTCTCAGCTCTACCCAGGCTGCCAAATGAGGACCAGGGCACTAATGCCCCTTCTCTGTCTTTCTAAACCAAGGCCACTGCACCATCTTTGTTGACAATTATCCTAGGAGAGGAGCCACGCAGTGCAATAGACCACCCCAAACCTAAGATAAACAATTATATTAATAAAAGCATATTTGGTTACCCCCGGGTCAAGTTCCATATAGTGTTCCTCATTCTGCCTTAGGGGCCAAGCAAAAATCAATCACTTTTAAAGCACCAACTATATGCTAGACATTGTGCCAGTATTAAGACTAAACCTTCTTCCATGTGACAGCAGTTTAAACAGTTAAAATCACAGGATTATATTTTTTTGGCCCAACACAAGTTGTGGTGGGCCAGGATGCTCTTAAATGAGCTACTTGAATTGCACCTTTCCCTCCTTCCTACCTTGTTGGTTAGAAGGCTATAGTGTGGACCCTGGGCATTTTAGGTGGGTCTTTCTCCTCCCACAAATCCCCCCCCCACCTCAGTTCCCACCCCAGATTGTTATAAACCAGGATGCTGGGGGCTATTTAAATTAACTTGAGGACTAATTTTTAGATGGAACTATTTAAATTAACTTTTTGCTCCCAGGTAGACTGATCTGAAATCCAATTTAGACCCTTTGGTCAAGGAATATATCAGGGCTGACTTACTTACTAAGCAAGAAGCTTAGTGCCTAGCACATAGCTGGTGCTTCAAAAGTGGTTGATTCTTCTTGGCCCCAGAGGGCAGAGCTGGGAAAACTTCATGGAACTCTCAGAGGCAAATTTAGGTTTGCTATATGGAAAACTTCTTGAAAATTAGATCTACCCAAAAGTAGAATTTTTTTGGCAGGGGTAGGGAGTGGGGGACAGTGAATGAGAATATTGGCAGATGACTTCCTCATCTCTGGATGCCTTCAAAGTGGGTAACCATTAAAGTGTGTTGTAGGAAGGGACTCTTACTGAGTTAGGGGGTGGACCAGATGGTCTCTGAGATCCCAACTCAGAGATCTGAAATGTAAATGAAAAGTTGTTTCTCTTCACGGAACATTGGGGACTGCTGCTATTGAGCATGTAGCAGAATGGGTATTTGCACCACCTATTTCTCCTGTGCATCATCTTTATTACTTATCATAGCTGCAATACTGGCAACACACAGACGTTCCTTATCCTGAAAGTCACTCAGACATTTTGAAACACCTGTTGTGTATGGCTTGAAATATCTAATCACTCCACTACAACCATATCTACTGCACCACTTTGCATTCCCAATACTAGCATGGGACCCTATATGCGGTAAGAACTCCCTAAATGTCTGCTGGTGATAGTAATAGCCTTATCTCAACACTGGCACCCTTTTTGGAGTCTCTAATCTTACCTTTAGTTCTACCTGCAGTGACAAATCTTGCCACCAACACCCACAAATATGACCCATGTGTCCTCCCTGGGAGGGATGTAAACCTGTTAGTTTATATGCACATTTGCTTACATGGAAACAAAAATAACCTTGCTGTGGCCTCTGCTGGGGAGATATAGATCAATATTTTCTATTAAGGGAGCCAGAACTCCAAGGACAAGAAGATAACTTTGTCTTGTTTGTCTTCTGTTAAACCGTCCTCTTGGGAGAAGAGGGGCAGTGGCCACATTGGCATTTCCAGCCCTACCACTTATGTCCTGATATGATAGCCTCAAGATCCTGCTCCTGAGGTCACCAATCCCAGCCTGCCCCAGGACATTTGCAAGAAATTTCTATAAAAATAATTGTTAATATCATCAACATTGTGGTTAGTGCAAAGGCCCCTGGAATAGTGGGATCAGGAGACCTGATCCCGTCTCAGCCCTGTCTCTTACTAGCTGCAGAATATCAGGCAATCAGTCTCTTCTCTGAGCCTCTGATAACTGCAGATAACAGCTAACTGCTAATGTCTTCAAACTGTAAAACTGTAATTTTACTAGGCAAAATGTTTCCTTGGTATCTCCTCTTCTGGGTAGAAGTTCAAAAAACCTGGATAGAAGCTTTCAGGAAATTAGCAAAAAAATAAAATCTTGCCTCATGCTTATTACTGTTAATTAATTTTATTGCTACTTTTTGTTTCTACATCAACCAATCCCATTTATACTTCTCCCCTTCCCATACTGAGCCTTTTCTCGTGACAAAGAAAACAGTTAACCAAAATGAATCCACAACCAAAACTACTGTCAGATAATGTATGCAAAATTCCGTGTCTATACCTCCCCACCCCACTAACCCCCAAATTAAAGGAGAAGTTTGCCTCATTTTTATATGGTTCCTTCCACTCTTTTTAATATGTACTATGGTAGTCTGTGCAGGACTCTTGTATTGAACCTGGCCTTGGAGTCCAGTCTCTAGTTTTTTCCCAGTATATTCCATGAAGCCAAGACTGATTTCTGCCAAAATCCTGTCACTTGGGGTGCTTCCTCTCTCCAGGCTTGTGACTCTATAGAGTATTTACATTCTTTTGGAAACCATAATCATTTCTCACCCTTCTTACCATCCCTTACTCTGAACTACAAAGACTTATGGGACCATAGGCTCACGTCATGCTGTCCCAGGACTGTGACATTCACTCAGGCATCCACTACCATATTATTTACCCCTGACCTTCATTCCATGTGCTCTTGACTCATTTTCATGAGAGCTCTCCAGTTACATCATCCAAGCTTTATCAGAGCAAGCACTTAATTGACAATAACCTCCAAAGTAATGAGACAGGTCCTCTATAACTCTCTGAGGAGAGGACTAGAACTAGCCCAAGAGAATTTCTTGGCTATGCAAACCTCTTCATGTACATCTCCTTCCTGGTGATACTACCCTCACTTGGTGAAATAAAATGAGCCATAATGTGGAGCTACTTAGGTTAGGGGACTGTGGGATAGAAAGCAGAGAGTCTTCCGTCATTGCACCTAGACTATAAATATAAATGTAGCCTTAAAGTTCCAAAGGGAAAGTTCCAAATGTAACATAAAAGTTCCAAAGGGAACTTTAAGTCCCCATTTTTGCAAGACAAGGGCCAACAAGAAGTTTTCACTGAGACACATTCAAGAACAAGCCCTAGTTAAAGAAGAAAGGTTACGTTTGTCCCAATTCCAGATTGACCAGATAATTTTGGTATAGGAAACTCCCCCTACCAATGTGGGTCAGCACCTTCTTTATAACTCACAGTCTTAGAGAGTTGCCTAGTGCACTGAGAAGTTAAGTAACATGCTCAGGGTCACATAACCTGCATATGTTGGAGATGGGACTTCAACCCATATCTTCCTCATTCTAAGACCAAACTCTTTCTTCTCTCTACCATGCTGCTGGGATTGGCATAGAGGAAAAAGGAAACTTTGTAACTATCCAATTTGATCATATCTCTATCAAAATCACTTAACAGTCAGTGAACTTTTCCTCTACACCTTAAAATTTCAAGCCATGGTTGGGAAGGTTGTAGGTTGGACCAAGGCTGGGCAGATTCTGGAGAGTGAGAGATACCATAGTAAAGATGAGGTTAGTTTCCAGGCCTTGCTTTTTCTTAATACTCTGGGATGCTTGCTAAGCAGCTTTTGAGAACTTTCATCTAAATAGAGCCTCACATGTGGAAGCCAAGGAATAATTTGACATTCTGAATTTGACCAAGCATACACATGTGACTAATCACCCAACAGAGGGCCAGCTAGAATGGCAGCCAACATTTTCCAACCCTTTCCCTTCTGCGGCACACCTCTAGATTTCCGTACTATGTGACATACAAGTATACTGGAGAGAGAGAATAGAAAATGACAGGGGAAGAGATGTTCATCATTTATTTCATTAACAAATTATTTTGAAACTGGAATTAGAGTTATTAAAATGTAATCTTAAATGGAAAAAAAAACACCTCATTTTGAAAAACGTGAGGCAAGGAAAGTCTCAAGAAGTGATAAGTCAAATGAGTACTAATGAAGATTTAACCACAAATGAAAAAGTAGACCAACACGGCTAAAGGTGAAAACCAGATTAAACAATCTGTTTGTGGGCCTTCTCCAGTTAGGGCCTGGAGAAGCAAGCTGGAAGAAAGTTCCTCTTCTCACAGTTGCCTTCAACCCCCATCTTCATGTAATTTCCCTCTGTATCCCACTGAGTTCAAAGAGAAAGTGGAATCAACTCAGGGATTGTGGTAATATAAATGGGAAGATCTTTCACCTGCTTAAGTCACATGGAAGCCTAAGTCATAGGAATTTGAATCATATGAAGCCTGTGGTGGGAGGATTTTGCTGAAGGGGTGGAATAGGAAGACTAGAGCAGAGCCCAGAGGAAGTTGGTCAGAGTAGTTAGAGCTGAGAGAGAGAGATGAAGTAGGCAGTGAGCTGCGAGTGTTCCTTTTTGGGAAGGATATAGCAGAGGGAAGGCTTGGGGATGGTGGTTTGAATCCCAGTTCTGCTACTCACTGTGTGGCCTTAACCTTACTTAAACTGAGCCGCAGTTTCCTCATCTCTAAAGTAAGGAATTTGGACTATGTAATCTTTAAAGTTCCTTCCAACTCTAAATTCTGTGATCCTGTTATGAAAGATAACTCACTTTCCTATGGTGCTTCAATGTTTCCAAATCCCTTTCTTCACAACAAACTTATAAACCCTATGATGTAGCATAAGTGTTTGAGAGTGTGAATGTATGTGTGATGAAAGTTAAATTGTATGCAGAGGACTGTGTGTCTATTGATTTGTTGTTCAGTCATTTTTCAGTATCTAACTCTTTGGGACCCCATTTGGAGTGGTTTGACATTTTCTTCTCTAGCTCACTTTACAAATGAGACACTAAGGCAAACAGAGTTAAGTGACTTGCCCAAGGATCACACACCTAGTAAGTGTCTGAGGCTAGATTTGAACTCAGATGAGTCTTCTTGACTCCAGGCCCAGGCACTCTTATCCATTCATTGCACCACCTAGCTGCTATTGTGTCTGTGGATAGTCTCTTTTTTTCCATAATTTTTGAGGCTGAGATCGAGCTTAGCTCTTGGAGGGAAATAGTTTGGATTACATTTCCCAGTAGCTTGTGCCTTGAACCCACAGCATAGTGACATAACCAAACATAATGCCTTATACATTCTGTAGTTAACACTTAAGGAATGCTTATTGGTTTGGATCAGACTGGATTCTGATTGGATAAGAACACTTTAGTATCCCTCTCCCACTCTGTTGGGAAGACAGAATAATTAGGAAATTTTTATTAAGTCATTCCATTCCAAAAATTTGTAAAAATGTTTTGGTTATGTGAAAAGTATGGCTATTTACTTAAGTATGGCTATTTACTTAAGCTACATAACTTATTTCCAACTGCAAATGTGATTCATAACTAACTTCAAAACTTCAAAAGGGTTTGTAGACTGACTTGACTCTTGACCTAGATTTGTCGTAAGGTAACCTGATTCCAAAGAGGTGGGGTTGGATTTTCTTTCTGGATCTTAACCCATCCAGAGAAGAATTCTGGGGAAAATCTCTAAAACAAAAATTAAGTATGGCTCATGTCTAAGGTCTTGCCAAAACATAGGTAATAAGGTCTGTCCTAGGAAAGGTATTCAATATGAATGTCAAGTACAGATTAGTGGTTTATTTCATTCACCACAGAAAATGCTTAAAGCACAAATGACTCATCACATATCAACAAGTACAGAAACATAAAAATAATAATTCCATCAGACTTGTTATACTTTCGTAGGAGGCAAAGACAACTTTGTGGGACTGCAAAACATATTCATGTTTGGCCAGCACTCCCTGAACAACTCATGAGCTCTAGATCTCCTGGCCAGTCTGAAAATTGGGTGGGTCTTCTCAGTGGCCATCTTCTTTTTAAAGTGTTATATAGTTAAGGAAATCTTTTCCTGATAGGCAGCTGGAGTCCAGTTCCAGAATGCTCAAATTATTGACCTCATACAGTTTCTGGCAGGATTAGAAATAACAATTTCTCAGGATATCTGTTAGCAGGCCTATGTTTAGGGAAGAAAACAGAAAGCAAAAAGCAATCCAAGACTTGTGAAGGCCCAGGAAAGCACATACTTCCTGCTGCCATGGGCTTGTAGCTACTGCTGCTGCTGAAGGGGAAAATATGGGATTCTTCTCTTCCCACTTCTTGCGAGAAGTCCATGGAAGAGAAAATGCAGGATGTATCATAAGAGACAGGGGTTGTTTTTCCTCAATTCTTCATATAGACTTTCGTGTTCATTCTCCCTTTTGAAGAGGGCCAGTGACATCACAGGTTGATGTCCTGACTTATGCATGAATTGCATTTAAATCAGGCAGAGCTGCACAAAGTTCTCAATCTCATTCTCTCTTCCATAGTGATCCAAGTTCAGTGGCAAGACAAAAGTCAAGGTGAGTGGCAATGGCCCAGGATGCAGTGGATGACTTTGATGTATTCAATGTCTGAATAAGCACCTGCTTCAGTTGCCTACATGACCATTGGAACAATTTTTTTCATTTGCCTATTCTACTGGGAGGAGTCTTTATATGCTTCGGGTAGACACTTCCCCAACTCACTGATGGGTTTGAGGCCCATCATTTACCTCAGTTTAATTTGTCTGCTAAGATGGTTTAGCAGGGTATGGGCACTTCTTATGCTACTTTCTTGGAACCACAGGTGAGAGTTGGATAAAAGATAGACATCAAAGGTGGATAAGCAGCCCACAAAGTGGCTTCTTCCAACCAATCATTAATCATCTTCAACATAACCCTGCCAATCATGGGAACCAAAAATAAAGAATTACTTTGTTATTGCATCAAGGCACATGTCATTTAGCAAAGAGCCAGAGTGTACATTTAGCTCTATTTTCTGACCTATCACTGGACCCTCTAATGCAGTGGTTCTCAACCTTCCCAATGCCATAACCCTTCAATACTCATATGTGGGTGCATCTGCATGTGGGCGGACCCACCTGAAGATGGATAGAAGAGCAGTATCTCGGTTCCTAAGACCATTGGAAATATGTTTTCCGATGGTCTTAGGCGACCCCTGTGAAAGGGTTGCTCGACCCCAAAGGGGTTGTGACCCACAGGTTGAGAACCACTGCTCTAATGGAACCTCCCAAGACTATGCCCTGGAGGAGCCTTGGAACTTCTGTCCTAGGGTCAGGATGTTCTAATTGATGTCCTAGCCAGTTGTAGACAAGACCATGTTCTTCCACCTCCTGACATTTTCCAATCTTCTGCTGCACTATATTCCTTCCTATAACCCCCAATCTTCTCAACACTTGCTCTGGCACCCATAGTTAAATCAGCCCTACCTTTTAGAAAATGCATGTCAGTTGCTGCCTTATTTTCTCATTGATCATCCCTGTGACCTTCCAAACCAAAATACCCTCTCCTATGGAAAATCTCTCTATATATTGTCTTCCTCATTAGAAGATGAACTCCTTCAAGGTAGAGTTATTTAGTATTTGTATCAGCAGAACTTAATATAGTGTCTGGCACAAAGTCAAGTACTTAAATAAAGCTTTTTTTATTTATCCATTAATTGGAGGCACCCCAGTACAGCAAACCAGGGGGTTTCTCTGATATCACATTCTACTATATAAGGTAAACATAACATCAGTTAAGCAAATCATTCAACCCTGTAAGCTTTATTTGATTGTTAACATTCAACCCAATTTATGTCTGAACAATAAAACAAACTCAGATAAATTTTCATCACTAGTACTCTACTTTCTAAAGTTTTACATAGCTCACTCTTAAATTTTGTCAAATTGATAACATTTTCCCCACACATTTTAACAATTTCTGCAAAGAAAGTATTTTTAACATTCAAAAAGTAAATCACAGGTCAAAGGATGTGAACAGGCAGTTTTCCGATGAAGAAATTAAAACTATCTATAATCATATGAAAAAATGTTCTAAATCACTATTGATTAGAGCAGGGGTTCTCAACCTGTGGGTCACAACCCCTTTGGGGGTCAAATGACCCTTTCACAGGGGTTGCCTAAGACCATTGGCAAACATATATTTCCAATGGTCTTAGGAACCAAGATACTGCTCCTCTATCAGTCTCCAGGCAGGTCCACCCACATGCAGATATGCCCACATACAAGTATTAAAGGGTCACCACATTAGGAAGGTTGAGAACCACTGGATTAGAGAAATGCAAATTAAAACAATTTTGAGGTATCACTTCACATCTATCAGATTGGTTAATATGGCAGAAAAGGAAAATGATAAATGTTGGAGAAGATGTGGGAAAATTGGAACACTGATGCATTGTTGGTGGAGTTATGAACTGATCCAACCATTCTGGAGAGCAATTTGGAACTATGCTCAAAGGGCAACCAAACTGTGCATATCCTTTGATCCAGCAATACTACTACTAGGTCTATATCCCAAAGAGATCATAAAGAAGGGAAAAGAACCTACATATACAAAAATATTTAGAGCAGCTCTCTTTGTGGTGGCAGAGAATTGGAAATTGAGGGGATGCCCATCAATTGGGGAATGACTCAACAAGTTGTGGTATATGAATGTAATGGAATACTACTGTGCTATATGAAATTATGAGCAGGGGGATTTCAGAGAAAACCTGAAAAGACTTACATAAATTGATGCTGAGTGAAGTGAGCAGAACCAGAACACTGTACACAATAACTCTGTGCAACGTTTGACTATGATTGACTTAGCTCTTCTCAACAATACAATGATCCTAAACAATTCCATAGGACTCATAATAGAAAATGTGACCTACATCCAGAGAAAGAAATATGGAGTCTGAATGCAGATTGAAGTATACTATTTTCACTTTTTTGTTTGTTTTTAGCTCTTTTCTTTCTTGTTGTTTTTCCCTTTTGTTCTGATTCTTCTTTCACAACATGACTAATGTGGAAATATGTTTAACATGATTGCACTTATACTGGATTGCTTGCTGTCTTGGGGAAAGGGGAGGGAAGTGAGGTAGAAAAATCTGGAACTCAAAATCTTAGAAAAATGAATGCTGAAAATTATCTTTACATGTAATTGGAAAAAAATAAAATACTATTAAGTGCAGGGGGAAATTAATTCACAGAGCATATTTCATTTAGAGAATGTGTTTAAGAGAGTAGTTTTACCAATCCCTTGAGATATGGATATTTGCTTTGGATTTTCATTTTAATGGACAATAGTAATTTATACCTATTTTTCACTAGATAGTAGTAATTTATACCTATTTTTCATTACAAACAAATTTCTCCATGTACAAACGTGACAGAAACATGTAGGCAAAAGAATATAGTATATTATGTAGGCAGAAGATACACTTATCAATTCTCTCCATTTGTCCAGTCTGCTGCAAACTAGTCTGCCTGGTGATATACAAACAAGAAGACTTTATTGTGATTTATTTATTTTATTATCCATTTAATTTTACTTTATTTTTTTCATGTCACCCATGACATCAGATCCAGTTTACCTCCCTACTTTAGACAGCTTAATGCCCACACCTTTTCTCCTTTCAGTAAATATCATTAATTAAATTTAGGTGTTTATTATATGGGTACAATTGCTTTAAGTAAAAGAAATGATTTGGAGGGATCCAAGAACAGTATATAATATTCACCATTAAAATGAATGGAAATAGGGTTTTTATAACATAAATTCACCTTAAGAGGAATGTATTTTGTCCTCTGCACATAGTGAACTATTGGTGTGTTTGAAAATAAAAGTAGGTTCCCCAAAATCACAAATAGCAAAAGCTGATACACCTTAACACCACACTTGCCCAGCTGAGATTCTGTTCAAACTGCCAGCAGCAACCAGTGGTCATTTCTGCTAGAGACAGAGTGGAGGGGAAAGGGGAAGTACCCCTCCTTCATGGGATTTCCAGAGAAACAGAAACAGGTCTCCATGCTATACATTCTGGAGACAGGAAAGGTGAACCCAGAAGGAGGAGTCACTCTATTTAATGTCTACTGATGGATGTCTCTTCCTGACTCGGTGACCAATCCTCTCTAACTTAGCTTTGATGTATGAACCCTCAATTCCCACCCCAGCCTACCCCCCCATGCGTGGAGGACAAGGGTGGCAGAAGACCAAGGGACTATTCATGATGTATTGAGTCATTTAAAATGCCAAGTCTTTAAGCCCTGAGGCAGCACAGTTGACACATAAAAAAAGGACCAAGGCAATTGTGTCATTAGAAAGAGCCCAGCTCCAAGGATATTACATAGTGTATATTCTAGAGACTAGATGTTCGGAAAGGAGCTATCCTTGATTATACTTGGGAAATTGGTGAACATGTGTGTCTGATGCAATATCCACCTGAAAACGCCTAGGGTCCTGTTTCCCAAAAGCCATGATGTTTTATATGGGAGAGGCCCTAATTCTGAGAATGCACAAGTATTATTTTTGCTTTGCTTAAATCATGATAAAATAAAGTCTTTCTTTTGGTTTCTGAGCCAGACCAAGAATAAAATCAGGAGACAATAACCAGCCTAAGGATTCCTCTTTCCTACATGACTGTGTTCTACTTTGGAGGCAAGGAGGATTGCTGAAACCCCTTGGTGGTCAGAAAGGTCTCAAGTCTTTATCTCCCCACCCAGGTCACACCAGTGTGGCCTTTGAGTAGAGTCCAGCTGTTCCTTCTGTGTTTATTATTATCTATTCATTCCTGCTTTGGGGAGTGGGAGAATTATAAATGGATGCAAACTTGTGATTTTCAAAAGGCCAGAAGAGTGAGTACCAGAATTCCAGGAGCTGTACTTCATGCCAGGAGGACTTGGAGACTGAATATGAGTGAGGTCCTAAAGAACAACCAACTTGACCCAATCCAGTGAGAACAGAGATGCTGACATCTCTGTTAGGATAGGCCCATTTGGAGAGTACTTGGTGGCACAAATAGTGACCACCTCATGGTATAGGAGTTTACCCACATATGTTGGGAAGAAATTTTTTATAAATTCTGTTCTTGCTATCCCTTCGTAAAAGCTCTTTGATAATATTTAGTTAAAAGCTACTAGAGCACTAATCACTAGTGACCGATATTGAAAAGAATATATTAAAGTGTCAGCTTGAGTTCATAGCATTAGAAAATCACCCATAATCCATAAGGGATGCCCCTGTGCCTTGGAGGGAGCTGTAGCTAGCTTTGCTCACTCTGGGAACCTTATCTACTGGTGGGCATAGAATCTAGGTATGGCGGTTCGCAACCTGTGGGTTATGTTCAATTTAAATACATCCTGCATATCAGATATTTACATTACGATTCATAACAGTAGCAAAATTACAGTTATGAAGTAGCAATGAAAATAATTTTATGATTGGGGGTCACCACAACATAAGGAACTATATTAAATGGTCACAGCATTAGGAAGGTTGAGAACCACTGGTCTATGAGCTTAAATTCAGAATCTGGCCACAAACTCTTTAAAAAACAAATACCTGTGGTAGGCTACCCGGCTCTTCTTATGATTTGACCCAAGGAAATTAAAGTAGGAAAGGAGTAGGACAAGCTGAAGCCCTGGCTGACAAACACTTTTCTTGTCTATAGGCTTGAAAGGGCAGTCTTGAGGGCAAAAGGTAAAACTACAAGTGTCTGAAACATGTTAGTCATTTTAGCATTTGTGAACATGGGGGAGGGGTGGTGGAGGGAAGAGAACTGTCACCTCATTGGCAATAAACTCACTCCATAGAGGCAGGTTGGTCCCTCTTCTTGAACATGAGAGTTGCTTGATGTCCTGAAAGGCTGTGGTTTTTCCAGAGTCATAGAGCCAGTATGTGTTAGAGATGGGACTTGAACCCAGTTCTGACTCAAGTCCAGTTATCTGTGCCAGACACCCTTCAATGAGAATTTAGGGGATACTTGTGATAATGACGATGATCGATAATTAGCATTTACATAGCACCTACTACATTCCAGACTCTGTGCCAAGTGCTTCATAAGTATCGTCTGATTGAAACTTCCAACAGCCCTGGGAGGTAGGTGCTGTTGTCATTCCCATTTTTTACAGTTGAGAAAACTGAAGCAAACAGAGGTTAAGTGAGTAGCCCAAGGTATCTGAGGCCCTATTTGAACTCAGGTCTTCCTCAGACTCCACCAGCTCTATCCAATGCACCACCTTGCTAAAAAAGAGGTAGCATGTTCTCACAGTCTAACTTGTATTACACTGTGAAATAGCAGTGTTTTCTAAACATTACATTCACAAGACTGATTGATTGATTTCTTCAAGAAGCCAACTCTTTTTGCTATTAGTTGAAACAAAGTTTTGAAAAGTATAGAAATGTTCCCTGAAGGAGAATGGGACCAGAGAGATGGAGGGAGCTGGAGAGCAGACAATGAAATTTAAATTTTATTGTTGTCTCTGAGTCAGCACCCACTCCATTCAATAAATGGAAAACCCAGAACCACTCTAGAAGTTTGGAACTAAAAATGGTTCCCAAGCTAGTATCCACTTAGGAGATACTGAAGACAACTATTTTGTGAATAAATTCTAAATATAGGGAAGCCTTGTTTCTCTTAAAAGTCACTCGTAGAAAATGAAGAGAAACTACTACACATATTTATTTGTTTTTTATGGAGGGGACGAATATGAGGGAGAGAGAGAGGCATTGCCATGAGATGGCCCAATGCTTCCTCTAAAAACATATAGAAAAGGGTATCATTGAAGCAAACATTTTAATGCCCAGAAGACATTATGTCAGAAAGAATTACAAACAATCAGGGGGACTTTGAAGGTTATAGTCAAAGTTATTACATATTTTAAAAGAAAACAATTTGTACATAATTGATATTTGAAGTTTCATATAAAAACCTTTTTGGTTCTATGAAAAATATGGAAATGCCCATTTCACTTGGAGTTTAAATTTAGAATAAAACAATTTTTAAAGCAAAGAAACAAAAAAGAAAATAAAGATTAAGAATAAGTAGACACTTCTCTGCATTGAAAATCTTTAATAGTTTTATAGTAATAACTTAATAGTTTGTAGTAAAGGCTCCTAGGGATTAAGAGGGAATTTATGGTATTTAGAAACACATCCTCCTAAATTAGAGACTTCTGTTTAGAAGTCAAGAGATCGGCACAAAGCAGAGGTTCTTTCCCTGAAGCAGTAAGGGACCTTTTTGATGTAAGTGATGAATGGATAGATTGGAGTATTGAGAGGGGAAAAAAAAAAACTTGGAAAGAAATCTGTCTTTCCAAGATGACTAGGAGAAATTTATCCTCCTCATAGATGGCAAAGTGAGCTTTCTAAATCACAGGTCTGCCCATGTCACCCCTACCACTCTCCCCACCATCCCTTGGCAGACATACTCAAACTCTAATGGCTCCCTATTACCTCTAAAATTAAAAATAAATTCCTCTTCTGTATAAAGTTGTTTTGTTTGTTTGTTTTTTACAACGTATTCCCTTCTTCTATTCCCAACATTTTAATGCATCACTTCCCTCCATGCACTCTATGGTTCAGCCATATTTTCCCTCTTGGTATTCTTCACAAAGGACATTCAGTCTCCCACCTCCCTGCATTTGTACTGGCTGCCCTCCTAGGCTTGGAACTCTGTTCCTTGTTACCTTGGCCTGGTAGAAGCTCTAGCTTATACAACCTGAGGTTCACCTCCTACAGAATTCATTTTCCAGCCCTCCAGCTGCTAATACCTTTCCTTCCCAACTTCTATCTTATATGTATGGATATTATATTCTCCCATCAAAATGTAAACCCCTTGATGGTCGAGACTGTTCCTTCTTTTTCTTTATGTCCTCAGCTTAGCACAGTACCCAGCAAGTAGTAATTGCTTAATAAATGGTGTTTTGATTAACTGAGTTTCTGAAAGAGGAGTGGACTGTCAGAGGGTCACCTTGCTCAGATCTATACCTATTCTATTCAACCAACATTTATTAAACATCTGAAATGTGTAAGACACTACAGAAAGGAGAGGAGAAAGTACAAGTTAGGCCAGGCCAGGATAATGGGGAAAGGGGAAAGGAAACGGAGAAAGGAAGAGGTAAGGAAGAAAAAGGGAGTGAGGAGGAAAAGAGAGAGGGGGGAGGGGAGAGGAAGGGGGAAAGGAGGGGAAAATGAAGGGAACAGTTAATAAGGCAAATTTAATTGTAATGGAGAGTATGTAAAGGGGAGTAATAAGATTGGAAAAGCAAATTCTAGCCAAAATATGGAGGACTTTGAATGCTAGATTTTGTTGTTGTTCAGCCATGTCCACTCAATATGACCCCATTTGGGGTTGTCTTTATAGACTCTGGAGTGGTTGGTAATTTCCTTCTCCAACTCTTTTTACATGTGAGGAACTGAGACAAACAAGGTGAAGTGACTTGCCCAAGGCACACAACTAGTTAGTGTCTGAGGTCACATTTGAACTCTGGACAATGAGTATTCCTGACTCCAGGCCCAGCACTCTATCCATTGTATGACCTAGCTGCCCTTTAAGAGCTAGGATAATTTTAGAATTTATCTTACAGGTAAGGAGAAAACACTTAAGATTTTTAAGCGGAGGAGTAACATGGCCAGATATGTAACTTGGGAAAATCATCTTGGCAGCTGTGTGGGGGATGAATTTGAGAGGAAATAAAGAAACTAATGAGAAGGTTATTACAATAGTTAAGGGAAGAGGGGATAAGGGTCTGACTGACCATAGTACTTTTGTGAATAGAGGAAAATAAGGGGACTGATGAAAGTTTTTATGAAGGGCCAATTAACCTTTTGTTGCTTTTGCTCTTACATAGATGCTGCTGAATGAAGGTAGAGAAATCACACAAGCATTCTGACTGTGGGTCAGCTACAGATTTTTGTTATGTAACCTCAACTGGGCCCATA
>CM053588.1:222273880-222297672 GCA_028646515.1 Pseudochirops corinnae
AGTTAAATGATATGCTTGATTAAAGTAAGATTGTTAACCCATTTTGAGTTGCTTTCCTTTAGAAAAGCAGATCTGAGAACCTATGCTAGTAGCCGCCCTAGGCATGCTAGGGTGCTTACTGTTACAACAAATAACTAATTTTCACTGAAATATAGTATGTTCAAAATAACGTGGGTTAGCCAATTGCTTGGAATTTAGAGATAAGTTATGTCTAATTGGTAGATCCTCACATCCACACCCCATAAGCAATTAGTAGCACTTCTCCAAAATGAGAGACTGGGCTGAAGGACAGAAGATCTCCAATCCCTGCAACTATAGAGAGTTCAGCAAGTATTTAGGCCTTCCTTCTGCTTTAGGCGGATATGTAATAACTCTCAGGTGAACTACTGAGCACCCTGTGAGCAGCATTAGCATCATATTGTGCTTAAATAATTATCTTTTTGTATGTCTTAGCCTCTCTATAATATCCTGAGTTCCTTAAGTATATCAACTACGTCTTATTTCATCTCTATATTGTCATCACCTAGCACAGCACCTCACACACAGTAAACACTTAATAAACGTTTCTTTAAAGGAGTAAAATTCTGTGGGTGAGGGGGATGGAGCAGAGAAGCTTTAGTGTGACCAAGTATAATAATACATTCTGAGGAAAATTACTAAACTATACTTCTATACACTTAAGAAAGGTAGTTAGGTGGTGCAGTGGATAGAGTGCTGACTCTGAAGTCAGGAGGATTCTTCTTCCTGAGTTCAAGCCTGGTCTCAAATGCTTACTAGCTATGTGACCCTGGGCCTCAGTTTCCTCTTCTGTAAAGTGAGCTGGAGAAAGAAACGTCAAACTACTCCAGTATGTTTGCCAAGAAAACCCCAAACAGGATCTCAAAGAATCAGACATGAATGAACAACAATACTTCTAAGATGAATTCTCCCCTTCCATTTAAAATCTTGGAAAGGAAGTAAGAGTCAGTGAATATTGTATCCTAAATATATCAGCTCAGTGTACTTCCTCAATAAAGTCTATATTCCCTAGCCTCTCATTCAAGGCCCTCAACAATCTGCCTATGACACTGCATTTCCATTTTCATCTTACATCTTTAATCTTGTAATTCCTCTTACGTTGACTCACTTCACCTACCGTATGCACGTGCTAGTTAGACTGGAGTACTAACTTTTCCACCTCTGCATCTTTGCTCGGACTATAATCTAGGTCAGGAATGCCCTCCCTCTCAGCTTTGCAAGTTGAAATTCTAGCTGTTCTTCAAGACCCAGCTCAGGTTGCATTTCTTCTTTGGTGCTTTCCCTGATGCCACCCAGATGGGAGTGGTCTCCTCTTTGAACTTTCGTGGCTTTTTATTTTACTTCTCTATTACACTCAGCACGATTTATTCTGTATTGTAGCTTTTTGTATATGTTTTACTTTCCCCACTAGATGCTTCTATTGGTAGTTTGAAATTAGAGGTTGTGTTTTTGTATATCTTTGTATATTTCTTTCTTTTAATGCCTAGCACAGTACATACATAGTCTAGGCATCATCAGCAAAGCATTCCAATTAAAACAGAAAACATCAATCTGCCATAATACACTTACATCGCCATATATTGGATTAATGTCTTAAACTCTGATTTTTATGTCTCAAGAAAGACTTAACAGAAATGAAAAAGATCCAAGGAAAAGTAATTCAACACTTTAAGGGTGAGAGGGAGAGAAATAATTCTGTATGAGGGCTGAATAAAAAACAGAGGATGGAAGATGAGAATTAAGGGGTGAGAGATAAAATTAAAGTTCCTAAAATCATGAAGAGCATAGATAAAACAATATGGAGTTGTTTGACAAATTCTGGAATTCCAGAATTGGTGGGACTATTTGAAGCCTACTAAAGGAAAAGATTGCAATTATGTTTTATATTTTTATAGCACTCTGGAATTTGCAAAGTATTTTTATATACAAATAAAAAGACAACTTTGCCCCAGAGATAATATATTTATGAGACTCTTCCCACGAGGTGACATTAACTGAAATACACAAAGGATGAGAAAAGGTTTGCATACATTTTAGATGATAGCTACATAATAGTTTATTAAGAGAAATTATTGATGTTTGGGCTAATCACCAATAGTTGAGATTTGGTCCACAGAAGGCCACCTTTCTTTTAGCTTAGAATATACCTTACTTAATATCAGGGACAGGAGAGAGAATAGGGATGTTGATTACAGCAGCTCCTATGCTCTTATAAAAGTCAAATTACCTAAGATCTGTTGGAGATTTTTTTGCATCTTTTCATATTTTCTCAGAGGATTACCATATTTATACTAGCTTGCTATACCAAAAAAAGTACTGAGTTATTTTAAGCAAATGGTTAAAAGTGTTTTTGAGAATTAGTAAACTACAAGAATATCTTTTATAACAATTCCCAGCTCAATATAAATTGCTGGTTCACATTCAAGTAAAAGAGACTCAAAGAACAGATGAAATAAGAATGTGTTAAAGGGTCAGTTTTCCTCTTTTGAGAAATGTTACCCACATTCCCATGTGATGCCTTGATGGGCTTTGCCCAGAATAAAAAGAATTCCTTGGAAGGAACACAATGATCTCTATGCCTTAGAGATGTTCTTTTGTTTCCTGTTTCACAGAAAAAGAACAACAGAAGCAGAGCTAGCCATGACTAAATCCTGGGTGACTCTGACTGAACCAACCAAACAATATTCAGCTGCTTGTCAGGGTGTGAGGACTGGCCAACCTCTGATCGAACTAGTCACCACAAGACTTGACAAACTGGAACGCCAGCTCCAGATGGCAATGACAAGGTCATCACCAATTTATGATTTAACCTCCCTTGGTCTTAAGGCACCAATCTAATAAGTGAATATACTGACCTGCCTTATGGTATTTTTCTGAGGTTTAATTAAAGTTCATAAAGTGTTTGATGATCTTCCCACACAAATACTTTGGGAATTGAAGTGTGGCATTCAAGCACTGTCATTACTGCTGTTATAGTAAGGTGAAGCATATTTGTTTCCCTAATTTGTTGGTTCCTCTCATCTTTATTGTACTATGCTGCTGACCCAACATTAGTAGGAAGCATATCTTGGCTGTTCTTCCAGTGTGGTATAGTTGAAAGAACTCAGAATTTAGAGTCCAAGCACTTAAATTCCTTCCTCTCACTTAAAACCTGTTTTACACTGGGCATCTTTTAATCCCTAAGTTTCCTCATCTGCAAAAGGAGGCAATTGGATTGGATAGGGTTTAATTTCTCTTCCAACTCAAAATATATGGTTATAAATGTTAATGTATTTTTATGGAAAAAAATCACAGCTTTTCTTGGGTCTCCCTTTTGATTAATAACATTCATTTATGTGATGGTAGGTCAGGGATAAATATGCAGTCTATGGCCAAAGAGCAGGTTTGTTGTTTTTTTGCATGTGTGAATAGATTAAATGTAGTTAGTCTTTTGTTCAAAACCGGCCTTGGACACTTACTAGCTATGTGACCCTGGACAAGTCATTTAAGCCTGTTTGCCTCAGCTTTGTCATCTGTAAAATGAACTGGAAAAGGAAATGGCAAACCACTCCAGTATCTTTGCCAAGAAGAGTCAGATATGACTGAAATGACTGAACGACAAAAATAGCCCTTTAATCTTCCAAAACATTTTCCCTACAATAACCCCATAAGGGTGCAACTGCTACCTTTATTTTCTAGAGTAGCAATCTGAGGCTTAGAAAAATGAGATCATTTGCCCAATTAACCTGGTAAGTGACAAATTTTGCACTCAAACATAGATCTTGAGATTCTAAACCCAGGGCTCCAAAAACAAAAAAAAGGTTTTATGAATTCACTTGTCTTTTTAAACATACAACTACCCCACTTTCCACTGACTCTTCCCTAGCCCCAATCAAAAAATTCCTTGTAGCAAGTAAGTTTAGCTAGAAAAACAAATCAACACATCGATCATGTCTAAAAACGTGTGTCTCATTCTCCACCTTTAGTCCACCACTTCTCTTCCAAGAAGCAAGAAGCAACATCAGTTCAGGCTTCTGAAGTTTGCAGTGCCCAGTGCTCTGAAGTCTGATCCATGAATGGCCACTACACAGTCCATTCTGAAGACTTTCAGTGTCATTTTCTTTAACATCATTGTGGTCTTCAGATATATTTTTTCCCCTGGTACTAGTTACTTTACTCTATACAAGTTTTCCCAAATTGCTCTGAACTCTTCATATTTATAATTTCTTGTTGTGTAATAATATTCCCTTATATTCATACAAAACAATTTGTTCATTCCCCAATCCCAAAATAATTACTTTATTTCTAGTTATTTGCTACTACAAAAAGATCTATAAATGTTTCTGTTATATATGTGAACTTTACTTCTATCTTTTACATCATATGGTGTATAAACCTATTAATAAGCTTGGATAAAAGTATAATTTAGTTACTTTTTTCATATAATTCCAAAAAAAATTTCTGAAATGGTTGGAACAGTTTATAGCCCCACCAACAACACATTAGTAGTGCACCTGTTTTCCCACAGCCCCTGTAGTATCTACCATTTTCATCTTTGCCAGGATGACTGGGGAGTCAGATGAATTGTTTTCATTTTAATTTTTCTTGTTATTTGTTGTTTTCCAGTATGCTCTTTCTTGGACCAGCTAGATGATGCCACAGTAGATAGAGTGCCAGGCCCAGAGTCAGGAAGTCTCATCTTCCTGAGTTCAAATCTGGCCAGTAAGCTGGCCTTACTCACAGCTAGTAAGTGTGATTAGTAAGTAATCACACTTACTAGCTGTGTGATCATGGGCAAGTCACTTAACCCTGCTTATCTCAGTTTCCTCATGAGTACAAATGAATAGTGGAAGGAAAAGGTAAACCATTCCAGTATCTTTATCAAGAAAACCCCAAATTGGGTAGTGAAGAGTAAGGATACAATTGAACCAACTGAACAATAAAATTCTCTTTCTACGATGTCATGCAACTAGTTAGTATGTGGATCTAGCATACATTTATAGGAATTAGAACTAGAAGGAACCTTCAAGAATACCTAGTCTGGTCTTCTTACTTCATGATTCAGATGAGGAAACTAAGACCAAGAAAGTCTGGATGATTTGTCCAAAGTCAGGAGGCAACATGATACAGGGGAAAGAGTGCTGACTTTGGAATCAGACGACCTGGATTCAAATCCTGTCTCTCACACTATTTATGTGAGTCACTTAACCTTCTTAGGCCTCAGTTTCCTTATCTATAGAAGGCTTACTAGATACCCTCTAAGGTCCTCTGATTCTAAATATAGCCCTCTGTCTTACCACTTTTACTTTACTGGAGTTCATAAACTGAAATTTGGGATGACTTAAAATTTGAAGCAGAGAAAATTAGAATTCTTTTATCATGGGCACAGGTTAGGGACTTTGATAAACTACTTTTATTTCTTTTTTTAATTCCAAAATCTATCAAATGCAGACTCCCTTAGAGTGTCCTGGCTAGCGTGGGGATGTCTCTACAGCACAACTTGGGCATTCCACAGAACTGAGGCAACATTATGAAATAAGTTCAATTATGTAACTTGGTCAAAGTATGTCGATATTAATTCTGGATAACATAAGTAACTATCCTAAGTTGGACATATAATCCTCTGGAAACTCAAATTTCACACCACCAAAATTGATGGAGTACTTTCATATTATTCTTGGAGCCCACTTCTCTGCTACAGTTGTTTGTGTTTGTCACTCATTCTGAAAGAGGACCATGACATCAGGGGAATGATGACATGATTTTCAGTTGACTTTGATTTGAGTGAGTGAGGGCTGTGCAAGGTCAACAGACTCATCTCCTCCAGAGCCCTCTGGGTCCAGTGGCCAGATATTCATCACCTCGACTGAAGATGGCCCCAGGATGCAATGGGAAACCCTGGCCCTTTTAGGCTAAGGTCTTTTCAGGTTCTCACTTTGAGTGAGATAACACTCATTCCGGGAATAGGCCTTATTAAGTAATTACTAAAGGGATTTGAAACTGTTTCTCTTTTGACCCCTGAGGGTCTTCCCCTCCCAGTTTGATCTTTTTTTTTCTCTGCTACAGCTATAATCACATTAAATAGTTCCAACTTGACTTTTGAGGTTCAAATCATTCTTCTTTGGCTTTAGAAACATGGTATCTTGATGACAATGTACACTATCATCCTTGTCCCCATCCCAACCTATTGTAACCACAGATACTAATGGGGGGGGGGGTGGACTAATAAAAGAACCTAAGAGAAGAGGAAAGATTGGGAAAGGAGGAATTGGGGGTGGGTAGGGATATTTACCAGGAATTATGGCAGATAGGATGAATAAAGAGTTCTTCTGGACCTTTAGCAACATCTAAGTAAAATGCTTCTAGTCCTGAATCTGCTACTAACTACCTTTTGTCACCTTGATCAAGTCATTTCTTTCTTCTGAACCTTACTTAGCTGACTCATGGTTGATCTCTAAATAAATTCCCTCAACTCTAAAATTCCATGATTCGTATAAATTATTGGTTTCTTGTGTAGTTAGGCAGATAAACCTAGAGGAAATAGGTAAAACGGTCAAATAAAGTAAGTAAGGTACAAAAAACCAACCTGATAAGCACTCAATACTTATTGACTTCTTGCTGAACTGTTTAACAGGGAGAACTATAGTCTTGCATCTTGGTAAAAAAAAATTACACAACTAGAGGAAGGAACAAATCTGACTTGACAAAAAGAACTGCCTAGAATTTTGAGTCGAACACAAGCCAATTCTTTGGGATGCGACTGATTATTCTTAAATTGCAATAATGGGAATATAACGGCATATCATTCAACTTTACAGCATCTGCTTCCTCTTCTACAAAAATGAGTGGGTTAGATGAGACAATTGGTTTCTGTGGGTCAAAGAGCCCTGGGAATGGTGAAGTTTTGGCAAGGGATGTATGAATTAATAATTACAATAAAAAACGGGTGGCACAATGGAGAGTACCGAGCCTGGAGTCAGGAAGACTCATCTTTCTGAACTCAAATCTAGACTCAGACACTTACTAGCTGTGTGACCCTGTGCAAGTCATTTAACCCAGTTGGCCTCAGTTTCCTTATCTGTAAAATGAACTGGAAAAGGAAATTTCAAACCTTCTAGTATCTTTGTCAAGAAAACCCCAAATGGAGTCACAAAGTCAGATAGTACTAAAAAACAACTCAACAACACAACAATCTTCTTTCAACTAAACAAATACTATGCCCTGTATGTATGTTGTACTCATTTTAAAATGTATAAAGAGGTTGTCATTTTATTTTAAAGTGTTACTGATTAATGATAGTTTTTGTCATTATGCTTTTTCCTATTTGACAGACACTAATAGCTTAACTCCTATTCCTGACATTGGAGGGAAGAGGGGACATTAGAAAAGGGTTTTCATTCTCAAAAAGAATGGTCCCCAACTGTTGTAGATGATCTCTTCTATGACTCATATTATGACACTAATCAGAAAGGGGGAGGTGAGAATCCTACCATACTCTGCCCTGCTTAGACTACATCTGAATATTGTATTTAGTTCTACACACTAAATTGTATTTAGATCGGTGTTCCCCAAGTCCTTGCTCCTTTCTCTTTTCTTTCTATATTCTCTTGGTCAGCTCAATAACTCCAAAAGATTCAGTTATCTCAATGCAGATGACTCCCAGATCTATATAGTCAAACCTAATCTCCTTCACTAATGCTAATTCTGATACTACAAACTGCCTGTTGGATATCTCTACCTGTATGTTTTACAGGCAACTCAAAATCAACATGTCCTAATCAGAACTCATCTCCTCAAGCCCACTCCCATCATACTGCAATCCCCCAAAACAACCCTACCTCTTTTCTACACTTTCTTATTTGTATTCAAGACACCATTACCCTCCCAGTAACCCAGGTTGATAAATTCAAATCATCCTTAGCTCTGACTTTTCCTTCAACCTACATATCCATCCAATTACCATCTCTTCAATTCTACCTCCACAATTGTCCATATCTGTCCCCTTCTCTCCACTAACACTGCTATCACGCTTGTTCAAGCCTTCATCACCCATGGCCTGGGCTGTTTCAATAGTCCTCACATCGACTCTTGACTGCTACTCTGTGCCCTCTCAATTCTATCATCCATATTGCCAAAATTATTTTCTTAAAGCTTGTCTGACCATGTCACTTTTCTGCTCAAGAACTTCTAGTATCTCCCTGTTCTCTAAAAGACAAAATTTTCCGCTTGGTAGTTAAAGTCCTTCATATCTGAGAAGCCTACTTTTCCCTGTCTATTTCACATTATTTGCCTTCATATACTTTTTTGTATCAGCCAAATGTTCTTCTTGATGTTTCCCAAATTTAGTATTTCATGATCTGCCTCTGTGCTTTGGTATAGGTTTTCCCTTGTGTTTGGAAATCAAAAGCTCCTCACCTATAGAATCACTAGTTTCCTTTAAGACTCAGCTCATGTGCCAACCTCTATAGAAAGTCTTTCCTGATCCCCTTAATTATTAGTCCTCTCTTTCTCTCTAAATTATGTGCTTGTTTACAGTTGGATATTCTCCCATTCTCTATACTCTTCCCAGACTATAATCTTCTTGAGGACAGGTATCATTTAGTTTTTATCTTTGTATACCAAGCACCTATCACACTGCAGTACATAGTAGCTTAATAAATGTTTGTTGAATGTGAATTTGACAAACTACAATATTCAGAAGTCAACCAAGATGGTGAGAGATCCAGAAACCTGTCACAAGGAACAGTAAAAGGAACTAGGGATATTTAACCTTAATAAAAGAAGACTATACCCATGAATGAATTCAGCTGGATTCAATAAAGATTTACAAAGCACCTCCTAGGTACAAGGCACTGCACGAAGGTTACGAAGATGAAATATTACAGTCATGGCCTTTAAAACATAAAGAATCACCAAATGATATCAATAAGGAGCAGCCAAAAAGGTCAAAAGTAGGAAAGAACAATGGCATTGGGAAAAAGAGGAGAGTAACTAAGAGGAGGGGGGAGTTCAACAGGGGTGAATGAAAGACTAAGAAAAGATCATCAGATTTAGTAATTAACAGGTGGCTTTTGAAAAAAGTAGTTTATGTAGAATTATGGGGTCAGTAGCAAAAGGTTGATAAGTCAATGGGTGGTGAGAACTTGGAAGCAGGAAGTATAAACTACTAGGATTTTTTTTTGAGGCAATCAGGGCTAAGTGACTAACCCGGGCTCACATAACTAGTAAATGTCTGAGGCCAGATTTGAACTCAGGCCCTCCTAACTCCAGGTCTGGTACTGTATCCACTACACCACCTATCCACCCCAACTACTAGGATTTTAGCAGTCAATGGGAGTAATGATAAAGGTCAATAGCTTGAAGGGATGACTGTAGCATCAAGGCAATATTCACAGCACTGAGAGCGACTATGAATATGCTAGCTCTGAATTGCAAAACACAACAGACTCTCCATATAGAAGACAGAAGCAAAACATTTATTCAGACACAAGAAAACCAAATCCCAGCACCAGAAAATCAAATTCATCATAGCAACAAAGAAGTTACTATATCATAACATAGCAGGGAGCAACACCATACCTCGCTGTCTCCTTGCCTGCATCCTCTCCTCCTTCCTTTCTAATTGCTCTAACTCACAGCTTCCTCTGGGCTCTGCTCCATCCATTCAGCATACTCCTCCCACCACAGGCTCCATGTGATTACATTTGGACTATTAAGGAGCAGGGAAGATCTTCAAATTCCCATTACCATTGCAATGGCATAGTAAAATGAATGTTTTTTTTTTTTTAAGGATGGGGAGAATTTATCAGATTAGTAGGCAATAGAGTCAGTTGGTCAGTAGACAGGAAGAGGTTGAAGATGAGTGATCAAGAATGTATGATCCATGAGACAATCTCCTGGAAGGAATATGAGGGGGTAAGCTCAAAGGCACAACTGGAGAAAGATCACTTCATTTTCTAAGACTTCAGCAAAGGAGGAAAGAAGAGATCAAGATGAAAAATTTTGGGGTGTGAAGGAAAGGAGATGAAAAAGCTCACAGAAGATCACCTCAGTCTTCTCAGTAAAAGAGGAGGCAAGGTCATCTGCTGAGAAATAGAAAGGTTAGAGTAAAGTTCAGGGCTTGAGAAGGAAAGGGAAGGGAAGGTTTGGAACTGTTGTAAAAAGTATAATAGGAATGAACAAAAAGGATTACAGTTCAGTGGTGAGGGTCTGGTGGAGGTCAGAGAATATGAATTTTTAGTGGACCCAGTCTATATGGTTCTATGACTTCCTCCATCAGCATTTATTAATTCAGCGACAGGAAAAAAGAAAGTAGAGGACATTCGCTTATTGAGCCCTTTAGCACTAGGGCCAAGACTACAATGAGAGGGAAGTAGAACCAGAACAGGAATAATGGACTGAGAGAATAGAAAGGGCTTTAGGAGTCACAGTTCATGGAGAAGAGTTTAGGAGGAGGGAGGCAATGAGAGATAACCATTTCCAAAAAGATGAAAGCTGTACGTGGAAGGGGACAAAGCACTAGCTATTTATTCACTCTTTCATAAGACAGTCTAAGAAAAGACAGTCTGGACTATTATAGAGTTTTAGGCTTAGAACCAGGAAGACCCGGGTTCAGATTTTGTCTCTGACAAACCCTTGGATAGACACTTGACCTCAGTAATCATTAAGCAGCTCCCTAAGACTTATCAACTAAGTCCTAGAGCAGTGGTTCTCAAACTTCCTAATGCTGCAACCTTTTAATATTCATATGTGGGCATATCTGCATGTGGGCAGACTCACCTGGAGACAATAGAGGAGTGGTGTCTTGGTTCCTAAGACCATGGGAAATACGCATTTTCCGATGGTCTTAGGCAACCCCTGTGAAAGTGTTGGTCGACTCCCAAAGGGGTCACGACCCACAGGTTGAGAACCGCTGTCCTAGAGATATTGTCCTTTTACATTGGTAGAGGGATTTCCAACATAAAGATTTCCCTGTTTGACAAAAGTACAAACCCTTCATATGTGCAAGTGCTATGTTCTAATGGTTATACAAAGAATAGGAGATTACCTCTACCCAGAGAGTGTTAGAAACTTGCCCCAAATCACACAATTGACAAAGCCAGGATTCTAACCCAGATCCTCTGATTCTACTATCCAGAAATAAAACAGGCTTTCCTCAAGTAGCTCCCTCCTTGTTACTGGAAGTCAACAAGAGGAGGCTGACTGTCAGCAATGCTAAAAGGAAATTCCTATGTTATGTGATGAGTTGGATTAAAATACTGCTAAGTACCCTTCTTCCAGCTTGAAATTCTATGTTCCTGGCACAGTGCTAGGATTGTAAAGGGAATTTATCAAACATCCACTTTTGTTAAAGTTTTATTTCAGTTTTTCATTGCATGAAAACCTTTTGGATTTTCAAAAACTCAGCCAGTGGTGCTCAAGCCCTGGTAGATCCTAGCAAGCATCAAGCTAGAAAAGCATCTGTTGTGAACTTAGCAATGGCCTAGATGTTTGGTATCCAAGGACGAGCCTAGTCCAATTTGGAGAGGTT
Organism: Pseudochirops corinnae; assembly: GCA_028646515.1. Taxonomy (NCBI): domain Eukaryota; kingdom Metazoa; phylum Chordata; class Mammalia; order Diprotodontia; family Pseudocheiridae; genus Pseudochirops; species Pseudochirops corinnae. The sequence goes on from CM053588.1 coordinate 222,285,408, forward strand.
TTTAACCAGGTTGGCCCAAGGGTGTTGAATCTTTTGGCCCTGGAAACTCTAGAAGTCATATAATCTTCATCACAGTGGCAAGAACACCTTCTTCTGATCCTTGAATTTTAACAGGTACCATCAACATATGCACAGTTGTCTAGCAAATTCAAATTCAACAAAAATTAAGTGCCCACTTTGGGAAAGGTATTGTTGCTATAAAGGCCAGAAAAATTACGCAGTCCCTCCTCTTAAGGAGCAATCTAATAGTGTGATGAAGAAATGGATTAGGGCATGTATATAAGTATGTATTATATAAAGTTGACTATAATGGGAGCAAAAGAGAGATCCAAAGTGCTTTAAGAAAATTTAAGGAGGGGGATATGACTTTTAGTTAGCTACATCAGGGAAATGGGGAGGGTGACACACATGAGCTGGATCCTGAAGAATTAAATGCCTTTCCACAGGCAGAAATTAGGAATATGTATATGCTACAGAGTCCATTCCCCTGCCATCTCCTCATCAGTCACCATGGCAAAGCACATATGTGCCTCTCCCCATACTCTTCCAATTCTGAATCTATTCTATTCAACTCCATCATCACTTCTAGACAAAGTATGTCTATCTATTCCCTTATACACCACTCACCAGCTGGCAACTTTCCAAATCAAAATACCCTTCCCTGGATATGTAGAAATAGGTAGAAAATATATATATTTATTTTCTATATACCAGACCCAGTATGTGTTATCTCTCCTTATTGAAAAAGGTAGGTGGCAGCACAATAGAGAGAGAACTGGATCTGAAATCAAGAAGACCTGAGTTCAAATCCAGCTTCAGACACTTATTAGCTGTGTGACCCTGGGCAAATCACTTAATGTCTCAGCCTCGGTTTCTAATCGACAAAATGGAGATAATAATAACGCTCACCCTCCAGGGTTATTATGAAGAGTAATATTTGGAAAGGGTTTAGCATACATAGTACATGGCACATTGAAAGTACCATTAAAATACCAGCTGTTATGACTACATATGGCCTGAGAGTCTGGCTGATGAAGTTTTCCTAAACCATTCCTCTGTATGTAGAGGAGAGGGATATTTGATTCCCCCAGCACTATGAGGATATAGGCTTCTAGCTGGAGAGAGGACATTTACTTTGCAATACCAGTCTTGACAATAGCCTTGGGGGTAACCTCAAGTTTGAGGATTCCCAAGTTCAAGAATCTGAGGATCAGATTTTAGAGAGGGAAAAAAGATTTCCTGTTCATGCATAACTCATGAAAAAAAAGATAATTGCCCGTGTGTTCTCCAAGCCTGGAGAAGTAATGAAGGGCAACTATCTGGACCTTACAACCCTTGCTCATTCATGAATTATTTCGATAGTGCAGACTCAATGGGAAAGGTATTGCTTGTTTAGCAAACAGTTCCAAATTTTATTTCTCTTCAAGGAGAATCTAGAGAGCCTCTATGGGTTAAAAAGAGACTTAACTGAAATACTGGAATGATTGTGTGTTCTATGTATATGCTTGTGGAATCCTATGAATACTTTGTATCTTCTGTACCTTCTGTGGAATGAAATGACTGGCCTGCCATCTAAGAATTTACTGCCTTGAGTGTTTATACGGGAGCTAGGGACCTTTTTTACTCACTCTCGAGAAAACACACAAAAACTGTTCCTGAGCTATAGTGGGAGATATCCCCAGAATAAATTCTGTTTTAAGACATAATAAATCCAAAATAAAAATTTACCTTAATCGATCAAACCTTGAAATGAAACTCAGTCTGTATGAGCCCATATGAGTTACATGATAAATAAAACAGAAGCAAAAAAAGCACATAGAGTAGGAGAATTTAAAATGAGAATGCATTAGGGGGACAGTATTGGAAAAGTAGATTGGAGTAAGGTTTGTTGTTGTTTTTATAGCTTTGAGGTTATCCTTAAATAATACCAGGCTAAAGAGATGCATTTTATCTCAGAAGAAAGAAGGAACCACTGGAGGTTTTGGTGTTGTTGCATTGTTTTGTCCTGTTATATTTATTCAACAGGGAGACAAATAGTCCTGCCTGTTCATTAAGAACTTTTTTGGCAGTTATGTGAAGAATTTGTTGGAGAAGGAAAAGACTAGAGGTTGAAGAACACATAATGGCCTCTGCGAGAAGTTTACAATATAAATTAGGCAATATATAAAGGAAACAACCCCAAAGAGGACGGGTAAACAACCACAAAACCGAATACAAATCAAGAGCTGATCCAACATTGAGAAAAGTCTATAAAGAAACAAACAAGTAAGTATTGACTAATGTTTAAGGTTAGATTTTTATGGTGATGGTTTTAGAGAACTATGTCTTAGCAACAAAACAAATGTGTAAATGGTGATCCAATGAGAATAAAAAAACCCCAAAAGACCATGGGGCACAGCATGTCAAAAGACTGAAATCTATTTCCCAGAATGCTGAGCAAGATCCTGTTGCTACATGGTAGTTTCCTGTGATTTCCAGGGCCTTCCTTTTTATTCATTGCAAAGGCAAAGGAGAACAGTGGAAGTTGGAATCTAGTGTTGAGTCAGCAGCTCTGATTCCAGCCCAAGCCATGGATCCTTATTCATTTTGTGACCTGGGGCAAATTGAAGCATCCTGGGTATTCTGGGTTGGGCCTGGCTCGGGGCTGTCCTCTGGTAGTTTAGGTTTGATAGAGGATTAAACTAAGTTACATACGTTATACAGCATTAACAAAAGATTCACTCATCTGTATCATGAGAAAGATATTCAACAAGGAAATGCATTGAGGATCTCACAAGTAGACATAGCTGAGCAAAGCCACTTTGGCTGAGTTACCCAATCATTTTCCACCAGTCAAGGATCAGAGAGAATACCAGGAGCTTCTTGTGGCTGTTTTGTACTTCGCCTTCTCTTAGAAGAGCAGGAAATGACTTCAATAGCCTAAGCCTTTCAGTCCCCTGAACCAATCAAGTATCTACAAAAAAAAAAAAATTAACTACCATTTATTTATTTTAACATTCTTTTCTTTTTGAATTTTGAATTCCAAATTCTCTCCCTCCCTCCTGACATTAGATATCTGAAAGAGGTGTAAACCAAGTGAACCCAGTGAGGCAAATCATTGTTTTCATTATTTCACTAACTTGCTTTTTACTACAATGGTATTCAGAGACCCTCTGTAGGATGTCATGGACTCAGCGCTGCTTAGAAAGAAGAAAAATAATAACTGATAATAATAAACAGTAGCTGACATTTCTATGGCGCTTACAATGTGCCAGGCTCTGTGCCAAGTGTTATACAATTATTATCTCATTTGATCCTCATAACTGCCCTGGGAAGCAGGTGTTATTATTATCTTCATTTTACAGATGAAGGAATTGAGTCAAATGGAGGTGAAATGACTTACCCAAGGTCACACAACTAGGAAGTTTCTGGGACTGGATCTGAATGCAGGTTTTCCTGCCACCAGACCAGGGCTCTATCTACTGTGCCACAAAGGATGACATGACAGCTGAGGTTTTCTTTCTGCTCTATCTACATCCAAGCTTCCAATATATTCCTTTTAGGCTATTAAAAGACACCATGTTCTATGAACTTGTTAATGGGAGGACAGCTGGTTCAGCTTCTGAAATTATTTTCAGCAAATACAGACTACTTGAGAGGAGACATGGCATAGTTGGATAGAAAGTGGATAGTGGTCCCAAAGTCAGAAACACCTGGGTTCAAGGCCCACTTCTTTCACATACTGGTCGTGTGATCCTGGGCAAGTTGTTTAACCCATCAGTGAGCTAGGCAATTGTTAAAAACTCTAAGCTACAGAGAAAGAGCCAATCTGCATTGATAAATTCCTCTCCAGAATCTTTCTATAGGGATGAAATCTCAGGTCCAACCTTCCCTCCTACCCTCACCCCCCACCAAATTCCTGCCATTATCCCGCACTATCCCCCAAATAAACTATAGAGACAATGCAATGATGAGGTTCGTATTAAAAACTGACTCCAGGGGCCAAATTCAATATATTTATTAAGTGCCCATTTTCTCTGTGCAGCTACAAATAATCCCATGTCTAGGAATTCTACTTTAAGGGTTGTTTTTTTTTTCCTATATACTGGGTAGGTTTGTATTACAAAGAATTCAACAGCAAGGAAGTTGAACTGAATGATCTCAAAGTTGTCTTCCATCTCTAAATCTGATCCAATGAAGGCACAGAGGTAAGAGATTATGTAGTAATAATATGTCACCTTCATAAGTTCTGAGGATCCTCACTCCAACTCATACTCACACTGATGAGTCAGACCTCCCAGAAGAAAGCTGCATCTTCCCCTCAGGTATTTACCTCTGAAGGTGGCTTTCTCCAATGCTATTGTCCAGAGTGCCTATTCCAGTGTGCCCTTCCCAGTATCATTAGTCAATTATCATATGGGAAGCCAAACTGAAGTAGCTTTTAGAAAGAGATATATACCAACGTGGTACAGTAATACCAAACTTCCCCCTAAAAGTCCATGACATGTGCCCCCATAAGTAGATACAGAATCCAGGGAAAAGTGTCATTAAACTTAGAAAGCACATATGGCAAAGGGGTAACTCACAATTCTTAGTTCCTGGAAGTCCTTTTCTCTCTTTTGTAGGATGAGGCAGAGTGAAGTTTCTTTGCTGTGCTCTTTGTGGGCCATGAGTCATGCCACGTCCTTGGCTTCTGATGCAGACACTGGCATCAAGTGATCTGGGGACACCACTAGTACAGAGATGAGGAAATGAAATATCCAAAATACCTTGGACTTGTCCATGCTCTTAAGGTCTTCCTCACATCAAGAAAGGAATGGGAAGAAGGGCATGGAAGGAAAACTAGGACATGCTGGAGCAGTTTCTCCACAGGGGTTTTACTAGAACACCGAACTTGCTCCAAAGACATCAGTTCTCAACTTGATAGACAGCCCCATCTCCATCTGGACATAATTCCTAGATAATGTTACTTCAGAGGCAGCTAGGTGGCTCAGTGCATAGTCAGGAAGACCTGAGTTCTAATGCAGCCTGGATACTAGTTATGTGACCCTAGGCAAGTCACTTAACTTCTTTTTGCCTTAATGCACAGGAGAAGAAAATGGTAAATTATTTTGGTATCTTTGCCAAGAAAACACTATGGACAACACTGGTATACTATGGTCCACAGGGTCAAAAAGAGTCAGATGCAATTGAAAACCAGAACAACAATGTCTCTCCAGTTCCAAGGACCTATCACATTTACCCCAAAGCCCATTATAAATCAATTGATTGAAACCAATCCCTCTCTTTAAGAATAGTTCATTGTTTTCACCTGGTTAAGGTACCAAAGCCATTTTTATTACTCCCTTAGAAGTGGGGAGGAAATGACTTGATTTACCTAACACTCTACCCTTATTAATATCATCTCACATTTTGTCATTTACAAAAAGAGTTTACAAAGTTCTTTCTTCCCAACAGTTCTCTGAGAGCGACAGGGCAGGTATTTTAAAGATAAGCAAAATGAAAGAGGAATTTAGTGACTTCCCCATAGTCATGAATTGGTAGAGCAGAGATGGAAAACGAAGGCCTGCTACTGCTTTGTTCAGGGCTCTTCTTATTACACTGAGCTGCCTCTGTGACAGGCTCTTGTGGAAGAGGAATGCCAATTTTAAGTGGGTACCCCTGGGTACAGGGTAAAAAGAGAGTGGCTTGGTGAGACAACATAGAATTCAAAGAAAGTGCAGCTGGTAAACAGGGAACTTGACAAGAGGTGCAGTTCTAAGAACCAAACACAAACAGAGCCAACTTTGTGTTTACAACTTTGAGGTCAGCTGGGTTTTGCTTGGCATCCTTCCAAGTCCACCTGTGCTTGGTTAGTCTTCATTATCAGCCGCAGCAGTGTCAGAAAATTAAAGGCAAGGGAATATAGAATAGTTTATTCATTCTTTTAGCAAATAGTTATCTGAGGTCTTATAAAAGTTTATTTCCAGTTTCTTTAAGTGGAAGAGGAAGGAAAAATTACCTTATTTTTAGAATTTAGGAGGGGGAAAGAAGGAATAGGGAAATCAGAATTTCAGGAAATCTTCCTTAGGAACACTCCATCTTCCCCCTCCCCCCACCCCCTTCACTTTTATAATCACAAATTAGTATTTAGGATATGTTAGAAGAGGGTGATATTTAAATGATTGATCAAGGACTGATTATATACAATGTAATTTAAAGAATACTGGACTTGAAGTCATAGAATCTGGGCTAGAATTCCTTCTCTGTCACTAGGTGGTGTAGTGTATAGAGTGCCAGGCCTGGAGTCAGAAAGACTCATCTCCCTGAGTTCAAATCTGGCCTCAGATATTTACAAGCTGTGTGACCCTGGGCAAGTCACTTAACTATGTTTGCCTCAGTTTCCTCATCTATGAAATGAGCTGAAGAAGGAAACGGTAAACCACTCCAGTACCTCTGCCAAGAACACCCCTAAATGAAGTCAGAGTCAAACATGACTGAAAAAAAACAACATTTATCACCTAAGTGACCTGAGGCAAACAAAGCACTTCATCTCTCTGGACGTCAGTCTCTTTTTCTGTAAAATTAGGGGTTTAAAATAAATGAGTATTATAATACCTTCCTCCTCTAAATATATGGTCCTATGAAACTCTAATCATCTAAAAAGCAGAATTTAAGAATAAGGAATAAAAAAAGCAGTTATTAAGCCCTTGTTATATGCTAAGCAGTAGGGACACAAAGAAAAGGCAAAAATGGTCCCAGTCCTCAAGAAGTTTATGTTCTAATGGTGGAGACATTATTTATATCAATTGATAAATATAAGATAAATCCAGGGTTGGAAGAAGGCAGCCTTAGAGGGGAAGATGCTTAGATGAGAAAGGCCTTCTGAAGATGGTGCTTGAGCTGAGTCTTAAAGGAATCTTGGGACAATTGGAGGCAAAGGTAAGAAAGCATTACAGGTATGCAGACAGTCAAAACAAAGGTAGGAGATGGAACTGTCATGTACGAGGAATGGCAAGGCCTGGTTTGGAGAGTGTGCAGAGGGAAAATGTGTTAAAAATTATCAAGTTAAGAAGAAGTTAGGTTAGAAGGTATGGAGTGGGGATAAAGGAGAGGCAGAGATCTTCCAAACAAGTGATAGCTCTTCATTTGTTAAAGCCTGACCTATAAAGGGAAAAATTGTCAAGATTTATTTATATACGTATTAACTGTCTCCACTCACATAACTACATCATACTACTAATTCATATGGGGTTGTAGTCCATATAAACCCCATATCCTTTTCAGAGCAGTACTTTTTAACCATGGTTCTCCCTTCTTGTACTTGTGAAGTTGATGTTTTGCCCCCAAGAGCAAGGCTTTACATTTATCTCTATTGAAATTTATGTTATTATATCTATCCAGTGCTTTAGCCAGGAGTTCTTAACCTTTTATTGTTTCATGGATTCCTTTGGCACTGTTGGTGAAGTCTGCAGACCCCTTTTCAGAGTAATGTTTTTAAATACATAAAATACACAGGATTATAAAGGGAATCAATCATTTTAAAACACAACTGTCAAAATAACTGGATACCTCCTGCCACTGATTCATTAGCAGCTGGACCATCACCAGTCATCCTGATTTATGTCTTAGCACTGGCCCCAGATGACTCTGAAGGAGATAGTGAGGCTGATGACTTTGTACAGCCATGCCTCGCTTAAATCCAATTCACTTGCAAGTCAAGATATCACCCTCCTGATATCATTGGTCCTCTTTGAGAAAGAGGGATGAACAACAATAACAACAAAAAACTGATTCATTAACATCCATGTTCCTTAACGCTTGACACTTGATCTCCTGCCTTGGTTGCCTTTGCATGGTCTCCTATGCTTGGCATGTGTTTCTTCCTCATCTCTGCCTCTAAGAAGCTCTGATTTCCTTCAAGACTCATTTCAAGCCAACTTTTACATGAGGCCTTTCCTGGTTCTACCAGCTGCTTGTGTTTTTCTCATAAAGCTAACCGATATAATCTTTCTATGTGTTTTCTATATGGGCATTGTTGTCTCTTCTCTGTGAGAATGTAAACCCTTTGAGAGCAGGGACTGGTTTACTTTTGAGCTTGGGTTCTCAGTGCCTAGCACAGAGCTTGGCACACAGTAGGCCCTTAAATGTTTGTTGGCTGATTGAATCACAGGAAGCCCAGAGGTCACCTAGCCCAACACCTTCATTTTGCAGATCAGGAAGCTGTGTCCCAGGGAGGGGTGGTGACTCGTCCAGTGTAGTACAACAAGGAGGTGACAGCTGACTCCAGGACTCAGGCCTCTTGGCTCCTGGTTCAGTTCTCATTTCAGTGTTCCACACTGTGCTGTCTCCTAGGGTGTCAGGATATCTGAGTGCCTGAAAAACTGATACTTTCAGAAAGTAAAGGTTAATACCACAATAACCAAAGTAGCTCTTTAGTTCCCACCTGTTTATTTTGCAAACTGCTTTGATAGGGCGAGAAACCACAGACCACCTGGTTTTGGCATAGGAAGAAAACTACCTCTGACTGCAATGGGGAACATGAACTGCTTTTAAGGAGGGAAAAGAAACAGTAAAAAAAAAAAATAGGGGATAGGGGGAGAATAATGAGCCCTTACCTTTTCTTACCTAGATTGCCGCACTCATCTCATACACTTTTGAACCAGCTGGGAAGCCAACCAAAAGTCTGGCAGCAACCTGGGCTATGAAGAACCATCATGTAAATGGAGGGCAGGCAGTGGAGGCCCACAAAAGGCCTATTGGCCCTGACTTTGTCCCTGCCTTAGGCCCTGGACTTGGCCAAAATGAAAGAGGAGGTATCAGGCCCAGACTGCTGGATTTAGGAAAGTAAGCCTAAGGTCAGGTTTCCTTATCATTTTTGTATTTTCAGCCTGTACAACCTTTTAGGTCATAGAGTGCTGGAACTTTACCAAGTAAATTACAGAGTAATTTAATATTTCCATAGGCATGCATAGAGAATGTGTGCTGAAGAATTATTTCCTTTAATTTTGTTACTAACCCTGTTCATGTACTTCATGATTTAAATGCTTTCTTTATTATCCATTTCACTCTATCTTTCTAGACCAGAGAGTCCTATGGGTATTTTTTTGTTTGGTTTTGTTTTATTCTCTTCCCTGCACAGAAATTCCAACCCTTTAATCATTGTGTTATTATGATTAGGGCAACTAGTTTTTAAGGTAATGAGTGTATAACCCAGGCTGGGTTTCCAAGGTCCAGTTGGGGTGACATGGAAGCCTGTGTCCCCTACCATGTGGGTGGGGGTAGCTTCACTGATTGGCGAGACTGAGCCAATGGCTGCTGCAGTTGAGCTCTTCTACCCCCCTTTTTTCCAGTAGTCTCATCTGCCATTACCAGAGGATAAAGAGCCCACTTCACCTGTAGTGAGGCCACCATATACTCAACCACGGTGGCCACAAACTGAATTGGCAAGAGGAAGAAGCCTTTCTTCCCCCTGCTCCCTCTTTTACCCCAGTTCCAAGAAATGGGCTTCAGGATTTTTGCCTCTATTCTGTGCTGTCCTCCTCAGTTTCAGGCACTAGCAGTGATCCCTGGGTGACCAGGAGTTTGAACCATGGCTGCTTTAGAGCCAAGACTACAGATGGGATGATGTAGCCAGTCAGCCTTGTATGGAAGCCCTGAGAAATGAGTAGGCCTGGAACTTGAATCTGAGCAGGTTTCAGACTTGGAACTGGGACTGTTGCTCTATGGTAACCAAACTAAACAGAGATTGAGGTTGCGCAGGGGTGGAGGAGGATTACGCCTCCCATGTGTTGGGGGCGTAAGTTTTGATATTTATGATTATACCATTTAAAATAAATATTTCTGTCTAAATGCTAATCTCTCAGTGGCTAATGGAACTTGGGGACGGGGGGCCCACCACCTATAATTGAGGGAACAACATTAGTAAGGGCTGGAGCTATTTGCAGAGAGCTAGACACTCCCACCCCTTTTTACCATACTAGAGAACCCTAGGGGAAGAATGAAATCGAATCTACCTGACTCTCTAGGTGGTAAAGGCCCAAGTAGCCAGTATTATAGGTGTTTTCAGCCTAAATAAATAAATTCCACAAAATCAACCCCATAGATCAATCATATGATGATTCAAATAGGCCATTGTGTCAGCTTCGGACATGGACTGCCTCTTTTACAACCTGGATTTTCTCATTTTATGAACACGGCCTAAAGTTTAGTCTCTTTCCTTTCTACCTTCCCCATAACGCTGGCATTTTTATGGTTTCAAAACAGCACTGTAACCAGAGTGAGGTGACTGGGGATTTTCCTGAGAGTGTTGTCATTTAGGGAGGCACATTTTTCTCCTCACCAGTTGTCTTTTCAGCCAGCCATCATCCTTATCCCTTAACCCCAGAATCTTGGACTCTACGCCTGTATCTCTTGGTTCTGAGAGGCAAGGTTGGGCCTCCATGTTACTTCTTCTCTTCACTCCATGTCTCTTCACTCTCTACTACTTTCCAGGGTCCCTCAATGTGTTGTCTTAGCCTATTAGAACGTAAATTTCTTGAAGGTAGCAACTCTTGCTTGCTTATGTTTGTATCCCAGCACTTAAGACAGTGCTTGGCACACAGTGAATACTTCATGAGTGCCCACCCTACCTATCTATCGTTCCTCCCCCTAACTCTGCTTCAAAGTCCAAGGAACTAAAATGGTGCCTCTAAATACCCAGGCCATCTGACTCACAAAGAGTTTAGGAATAGCCCAAGTCATACTCATTCAAAAAGATTGTCCATGTGACTCACCGTAGGTTTCTGGGTCATTAAACTGAGTTCTAAAAACCAAGGAATCCCTTTTCTACATTGCAGGAAAGCAACTCCCATAAAGACTGAAGGTGCCTACTAGATTTCTTGTTGGAAACTGGTTGCCATGGCAGCAGACATTTGGAGACCATGCACCTGAGTGCTTATTATATTCTAACAGTCATTTTCCCTCATGAATCAAGCTCTGCAATTACAGGCAAGGAATTTCTAGGTCATATAGTATTTGTATGAAGATTGTATTAGTGAACAATAGCCACAGGCATGTAGTAGAACTATAAACACATAATGCTGCTTTTCTATTTTTATGTTTCTTTTCTCCACCCAGCACACACACACAGAAATGTCAGTGTATTTGACAGATGTGTGTATATATACCCACATTATTCAAAAACCCTATCATTTAGTTCAAGTTTTAATAATCATGGTGTGAACTTCTAAACTTTATAAATATTAATTAATTCTCATGGTAACTATGTGTTGTAAATTAAAATGATTAGTTCCATTTTACAAGGGATTAACTAAAGCAATGGGTTAAAGTAGGTTTTTGGCTCATCATAACTTATGTTCAGAATCCAAAAAGAGAGCCCAAGACCTCTGACTTTTAGTTACCTAAACATCCGGTAGAAAACACTATTGCTCTTCTCTGTTTACCAATCTATTTTTGATGGCTCTTGAGACCCAGAGTAATCAGTCCTTAGGTGCCTATGCTTCAAGGTCATCTGGAAGGCACGCAGTAGGGTTGGAGAATGAAATAATGGGCTGGATTGGCAGATTACTCCCTAGCCTATCGAGTTAGTGGCCAATTAGAATGATCCCATAGGTCATTCTTCATGGTGGGGTCAGAAGTATCTCTTTAATTCAACCATCCCCGTTCCTTAACCTTCAGAACACCTGCTCTTCTTGCTTCCCTTTCTAAATGAGAGAAATACTGCCCATACTACTTTTTCTTCCATGGAGTTTTTCCCATCAACCATTTCTCTGTGCAAACAAAGTAATAAATAACCTGTCAAGGTAGATGTACTCAGTGCTATGATCAAATGGGACCTGAAAGCAAGAGAATTTCATTTCTGAGATGGACCAATAGCTAATTTTGAAAGCTACAGGTAATGCAAGAAACATACTTTAATAATGGTCCTCAAAGGGTCACTGGTGAATGGAGAAGAGTCCTCAAGAATATCTGAAGTGATATATTGCAGCTTAGGAATTTTGATCAAAAAATGTTATAAACCCCTTTTTTAAAGTAAACAAACTATATGCCTCAAATAACCCTTGTTTATTTGTTGAATACATATTCTGCTATAGAAGAATCCTATCACTCTCTGTGAAGATCATTATTTTTATCTTAATAAATGTATTTGTAAAAGAAACAGGAGACATGACATGTATGCAAGAAAAGGAGTCACCAGTACGAAGTAGAGCTGATGGTTTGACCAGTATATTCTGAAATTAGCCATGGGTGTGTGTGTGTGTGTGTGTGTGTGTGGGTGTGTGTGTGTGTGTGTGTGTGGGTGTGT
>CM053588.1:222297772-222331709 GCA_028646515.1 Pseudochirops corinnae
TTTATATTCATTGGTAATGTGGAGAATTGAAAAGAAAAATATTAATTGATCATAGGGAATAGAAGTCAAAATAATAAAAATAATAATATTAAACAAATTTGGGAAAAAATAATTGTTGTTATTCAGTGCCATACCAAACTACCAAAGGATTACTTTATAGAGCTAAAAAAAAAAAAATTAGTAACATAATTCACGTAGAAGGAAAAAAGTCAAGCATGTCCAGAGAAATCATGAAAAGGAGTGGGGAATGAAGGGGGCCTAACAACACCAAATCTCAAACTACACTACACAGCAAGAATTCTCAAAACAATTGTTAACAGTTAAAACAGAGATGTCAGCCAGTGGAACAGATCAGTTACACAACATAAAGAAACAAATATATCTAGAACCTTAGAATTAGATAAACATAAAGACCTCAGTGCCTGTAATAAGGACACACTAAGTGACAAAAGCATAGTGGGAAAATTGGACAATATTATAGGAATTCACTTTAGATCAAAACTCACAGCTGGTACCAAGACAAACTCCAAATGAATCCATGATCTAGATATAAAATACGACATCATAAACAAATTACAGAAACATGGGGATGCGGGTGGGATACCTATCAGATCTATGGATGGGAGAAAAGTTCATGAAGAAACATGGGATAGAGAAAATCTCAAAGATCATTTAATTACATAAAATGAAAGATTATACTCAAACAAATCCAGGATAGCTAATGCTAAACAGGAAATAATCAACTAGGGAAAAAGCTTTGTAGCAAGTTTCCATGACAAAGGTCTCATTTCCAAGGATATATAAAAAATTGATTTAAATTTATAAGATCTGTTCCCCAATTTATAAATAGTTTAGGGATATGAACAGTTCTCATGGGAAGAAACCCAAATATCTATAGCTATATTTTTTTAAAAGTTCCAAATCACTACTAATTAGAGAAATCCAAATTAATTTTGAAGTTCCACCTCACACCCATTAGATTGGTGAAGTTGACCAAAAAAAAGAAAATGATAAATGCTGAAGGGGTTATGGGAAAACAGGCAAATGAGTGAACCACTGGTGGACATGTTACAACTATTATAAAAAATAATTTGGAATGATACACAAAATGTTACTAAACAGGACATGCCTTTTAATCCAACAACACTACTGCTAATCTAAACCCAAAAGAAGTCAAGGAAATAGGAAAAAGTCCTATAAGGATGAAAATATTTATAATAGTTGTTTTTTAGGTGGAAAAAATGCTGGAAAAGAAATGGATGCTCAATAATTGAGAAATGATTGAATGATTTATGTTATACAAATGTGATAAAATATTATTGTGCTATAAGAAAGGAGAAAATAGATGATTTTGGAGACATAGAAAGTCTTGTATGAATTAACGCAGAATGAAATAAACAGAATCAGAACAATTTGTAGCATAACATCAATTATTACAAAAAATTATCAGTTTTGAAGACTTTTATAAACTGATGCAGAATGAAATTAGCAAAACCAAAACAATGTATATAGTAATGTCTTAAACCAAGTTAAACTCCAAATGAATACACAACCTAAATATTAAGGTATAAACACAATTTTGAAAGCTGCAAGAACTATGAAAAATACAATGACCATTCATGACTCCAGGGAAATTTTGATGAAACCAATCCATTACAGAAATGTGACAGATTTAGGGTATAGTATACACACACATACATATATATATATATATATATATATATATATATATGTATATACATGTAAATATATATTCATGTATATAAATACACATAACACAGAGGAAGACTTGAGTTCAAATCTGGACTCAGACATTTACTAGCTATGTGACCTTGGGCAAGTCACTTAACCATGTTTGCCTCAGTTTCCTCATCCATAAAAGGAGCTAGAGAAAGAAATAATAAACCACTCCAGTATCTTTGCCAAGAAAACACCAAATGAGGTCATAAAAAGTCAGAATTGACTAAGATGTGTGTGTGTGTGTATGTGTATAGAACTAAAGGAATGCCTATTAATTGAAGAATGACTGAATAAGTTATGACATATGAATGTGATTGAATACTGTTGTGAAATAGAATACAATATATGTATGCATGTGGAACGTGGTGTTGGAAAGCCAAATAGGAGATAGTGTGGTAAGGGCTTGAAGTTTCACCTGGCATATGGCCACCAGGAAGGAAGAAGCCCACTCTGCAACACTTTGAATTTTCTACAGCACTGAAGGCCTGGTTGCTGCTAGGATTCAAGGACTAGGAAGGGCTGCTGCTTCCAGGGCAGGAGAGAAGATGTTCTGTGAGGCTGCCATCTCTGAGTAAGGCCAAGTATGGAGAAGTTCACTTATGGTACAGCTCCTGAAAGGAGCAAACATTTCCTGGAGTGATTCCCTAGGTGATCTACAAATTTCAGCACCTTCGGCCTTTATTGTCTTATCTTAAAGTTCTGCTAAATGTTAGTTAACTCAACAAAAATCTTAGTCTTGAAAATTTTTGAAAAAATATTCTTATAAATAAAATTTCAAAACAATGTCTACCTAACTCATGGAATTACAGCTTTTCAGAGTTGAAAGGAACATTAGTATCCGACTAATATAATCAATGTTTGGAGATGTCTAGATCTGTGATTTTACTGGAACAAGGGACTCCCAGGTGTGGAAACTTCCTCTACTAAGAGAGAACAGTACCTTCTTTGTAATTTAAAGACTTAGAGAATTGACTAAAGTGCTGAATTATGTATCAGAGGCAGAACTGGAATGTCAGGGTTCTCTCTTAGGGTGCCCTAACTTACCAGCAGAGGCAACTGGTTACACACATAACTCAACAACGCTAGTGTACCTTTCAGGAACAGAAGAGTCAGCTCTGAGGTCTAAACAGAAAAGTTTATTAAGGTCTCTCCATGGGGAAGCCTTAAAGCCATATACTAAGACAGACTTCCAAGGATACCAACCAGCCCTAGGTCTTAAATAGACCCCAGATCCACATACCTCACGTGATAGGGCCCAGCTGAAAAGAATTGTGAGAGGGGGAGTGCAATTGCAAGGGTATGAAGGCCCCAAGGTGTGGAGATGCCAATCAGGAACAGAGGGTAACCCCACGCAAGAGAGTCCTGAGCAATGCAGTATCCCCTGGCAGGGGACAGTGCGACATGCCCTGACCTCCACGTGACCCAGCTAATTCCCGGGCCTCAAACACTTCCCTGTGGCATGACACAACCACTTGCAATGTGAACCTCACACTGGAATCCAGGTTGGAGGCAGCTGAGTGATGGGATGGATAAAGCATGTACCTAGAGTCAGAAAGACCCAAGTTCAAATCCAGCCTCAGACACTTCTTAGCTGAGTGATCCTGGGCAAGTCACTTAACTCCTGTCTACCTCAATTTCCTCAAATGTGAAACGGATAATAATAGTACCTCCCACACAGATTCTCTCCAAACTTCTATTTAAGAAGAGAGTTCAGTTCAGACATCTGATCTCTCCCTAGGCTCCACCGTGCCCGTGCTTTTTAGCTTCTTTTTAGGTATCGTCTTCTTCCATTGGCTCCTTGAGGACAAGGATTCTTCCTCTCCTCCCCCTTTTTTTTGTATTTGTATCCCCAGTGCTCAGCATGGTGTCTGACACATAGTAGGTGCTTAATATTGACTCTTTATTGACTGTGAGGCTCAAATGAGTTAAAAAGTACAGCACTTGCCACAGTGGCTGGCACATAGTAGGTGCTTAGTAAATTCCTGTTTCCTTCCTTCTTTCCCCTGCCTTCCTGACTTCAAGGCCAGCTCTCAATTCACGACATCATACAACCAACACATTCTCCTCCTCCCACCCCAAATTTCCATTATATGTTCTCAACAAACGGTCATCCAGCCTCTGTTTGTAGATCTCCAGTGAAGGGGAACCCATTATCTCCTGCAGCAGCTCATTCCGCTTTTGAATGGTGCTGTTTGTTAAGAAGTTTTACATTAAGTCTTCATGACTTCCATCTACTACCCCTAGATTTTCCCTCCAGGGCCACACAGAACAAGTCCATTCTCCCTTCCATACGACCATTGTTCAGATATTTGGAGACAATTACCAAGTTCCCCATGAGTCCTCCTTTTGAGGCTCTACATCTCCAAGTCTTTCAACTGATCCTCAATGGCATAGGTTTGAGGCCCTTGACTTATTAATTTTACGCAGTCAAAATTGCCAGTTTTACTTCTAGTGAACTTCTCTGGTCTCTGTTCTTTGCTCCTCTGATTTGTTTATGTTATTACTGTTTATGTCAAATGGCAATTTTTAGGCCAATAGATGAGATTTTAAAGTTTTGGGTTTTTTTTTTTTAATCTTCTCTGGATATTCTTCAACTTAACTTTCATTCCCAGAACAACAGAATTACTGGCTTAAAGGTTTGTTTGGTTTTTTAAAAATCTATTTGATTATTTTTCCTAAATGTTTTTATTTAAACCCAAAAGCTTCTGAAGATCAAGAGAGCTGATCCCATCAGTCAATGTTTTCAAAGGTTGAAATCAGGCAAGTGCGTTAGTTACTGTCCATTTAGTCAAAATGATTAAACCTACTGTCCGTGGAGGCACAGATCCTACTGAAGGCTTTCACCAAATGAGATTGAGTAACAGGAGAATACTCTGGAAGCTCTCTCTGAACTGGGACCAAGAGAAGGGAAAGAGGACAGACAGTTCTTGCTTTATATAAGTTCTCATTATGCAAATTTGACTTTATATAAAGATTTTGAAAGAATTCAAAGTTCTAAATCAAAGATTAGTTAAGAATAACATTTGCTTGCTGTCCTCAGATATATAAGGGAAAAAAAAAAAAGAACCACTGTCCAAACATCTTTTGAAAGCGTCATAAAAAAACTTGTGCAACCAATCACCATCAATGAAGGCTAGGTGAAGTGTGGGGAGGAAGTGGCAATGTATTACACATCCGTATTCATTTTACTGTACAGTATTGTGCATACTTTATCATCCCCTTTACCTTTCATTTCATAATTCAGTTTATTACTATGGTAAAGTATTTAATATGTCTGCATTTTAGTATATTTTATGAGTTGGGTAAGGCTATCATTTTGTATATGTCTTTGTTATATAGACTAAGTGAAGTGGTTGGGTAGGGCCAAATTTGCATTATGGGAAAACTGTTTTACATAGAGGTCTGCAGAATGCTCCACTTGCATGAAGTGGGAACTATCTGTATTTAGTTAACTGTTATAGTTAACAGTGGAGGAGCCGAGCTGTTTATATTGTGATAGTCATAGTTTAGTTGGTGGTACAGTATGAAAACAAAGGGCCAGCCAGGTAGACTTCCTGGAACCTGGCACTAGGTATTCCTTCCTCCTCTTTCTCTATGGCCTTGCTTATTGACCTTCAGTCAGGATCTCACATGTTATGTCTGTGTTCCCCTGAGCATCTATGTGTGACTTAGATCTCCTTGCATATTTGTTTATCTAGGATTCAGATTCAAAATACAGTGAATAGGGCATCTGAGTATTAATAATATTCCACAGATATAGGCTAGAACCAGGAGCATGCTGGAGCCAGTTGGAAGCTCTCTGATTATTAAATTTTTATATGAGTATTTACATCTCAGAAATATGCAAATACTACAAATTAGGACTAGATTATTTTGTTGATTGTCTAGACTTTAGATTCAGAGAATATTAATAATACAGATTAAACCTGTGGTCACACATTTACCAGGACATCTCGGACTAGAACCCCATAGTGGATTCTTTAAGACCGAGCTCAAGTCACCATCCCTAGAGAAGGCATTCTCAAGGGTATGCATTGGAATGGCACAGAGCATTCCAACCTTCCAATTTCTGCTGCTTCTTTTTTTTTTGAGGGGGAGAAGGCAGGGCAATGGGGGTTAAGTGACTTACCCAAGGTCACACAGCTAGTAATTATTAAGTGTCTGAAGCCAGATTTGAACTCAGGTCCTCCTGATTCCAGGGCCAGTGCTCTATTCACTGCTCCATCTAGCTGCCCCTCAATTTCTGGATAAGATTGAGAAGGAAAATAAATTTGGAGGAAAGAATGGAATCTGTGCTGGTGAGGTACAGAATTTCAAACAGAAATCAGTGTAAGTAATATAGTCAAATAGACCTGTCATCTCAATTCAGGGTTTTACTTTGGTGATAACGATAATAGCTATTTATTTACCACTTTATTTATTTATTTATTTACCACTTTAAGGTTTTAAAACATTCTACAAATATCTTATTCCACCCTATAATGCCATGCATGAGCAGCTTCCCAAAAGAATGCTACAGCTTCCCAAAAGAATGAACAGCTTTTAAGATTCTGATTACACAGTATAGTGAACACTCTATTTATTCCATAACAAATCAAAGGAAAACATTCACAACAAATCAAGATAGAGTATTCACAACATTACATCTTATCACAGAAAATCACAATATAATGTTCACAACAGCTCATCATTAAAATGGCCACATAGTTTTCATCAAAGTGGTCACAGTATTTAGAACAAAGAGCAAAAGAACAATCATCTGGTATTCCTAAGGAGGTTCGCCTCCTTACTTAGTCATTCAGTCATCTCAGAATACAAGTCAGTCTTCCACTCATGGGGCAACTAGGTTAACTTAATCAGTCACTTATTTAGCAATCAGTTACTAACTGTCGCTAATCACTAAATATAATCATTAGAAAATACACAACTCCTCCATGCTAGGTCACTAGTAAACCATGTCATAATCACAGCATTCAATATCCAAGGAGAGATCTTTTCTTCATCTTGACTCAGGCTGGTCTCTCAGATTCCCTGGATCCCCTTCCATGGTCCCAGCTCCTACCTGAATCCACCAAACAGTCACCTGGATTCAGAGACAGACAGATCCCAAGTTCTTGTCCAGTCCTCCGGGCAGTTCTTGCTACACACTGAAGTTCACAGGATCCAGTCCATCTCAAAACCTTCACAATTTCTGTTCCTGGAAATTCAAGGATCAACCAAGCCACAAACAAACAAAGTCTTAGCATCCTGGTCATGCTTCCTCAGTCCTCCAGCAGTTAAGCTGGCCCTAGGACCCAGAAGAAATCTCATCCTTCCAGGTGGCAGTAGCAACATTGGCCTTCCAGGCAGCAACTTCAGCCTTCACCAGATCTCTCAGCAGAATAGCTTCTTCCACCAGAAAGCTTGAAAATCCTCTATTTCATTGAATGACCATATTTTCTCCTGAAGCATCATACTTGGTTTTGCTGGGTAGATGATTCTTGGTTTTAATCCTAGCTCCTTCAATCTCTGGAATATCATATTTCAAGCCCTTCGATCCCTTAATGTAGAAGCTGCTAGGTCTTGTGTTATCCTGATTATATTTCCACAATAGTAAAATTGTTCTTTCCTAATTGCTTGTAATATTTTCTCCTTAATCTGGGAACTCTGGAGTTTGTTTATGATATTCCTAAGAGTTTTCTTTTTGGGTTCTTTTTCAAAAGGTGATTGGTGAATTCTTTCAATTTCTATTTTGCCCTCTGGTTCTGGAATATCAGGGCAATTTTGTTTGATGATTTCTTGAAAGATGGTGTCTAGGCTCTTTTTTTTGATCATGGCTTTCAGGTAGTCCAATATTTTTTAAATTGTCTCTCCTGGATCTATTTTTCAGGTCAGTGGTTTTTGCAATGAGATATTTCACATTGCCTTCTATTCTTTCATTTTTTGGGATCTGTTTTATAGTATCTTGATTTCTCATAAAGTCGTTAGCTTCCATTTGCTCCAATCTAATTTTGAAGGAATTATTCTCTTCAGTGAGCTCTTGAGATTCTTTTTCCATCTGGC
This sequence comes from Pseudochirops corinnae, assembly GCA_028646515.1. Lineage (NCBI taxonomy): Eukaryota > Metazoa > Chordata > Mammalia > Diprotodontia > Pseudocheiridae > Pseudochirops > Pseudochirops corinnae. The sequence goes on from CM053588.1 coordinate 222,305,555, forward strand.
AAATTTGGCTTTTTAAGGCATTCTTCTCCTCATTGGCTTTTTGGGCCTCTTTTGCCATTTGAGTTAGTCTATTTTTTAAAGTGTTATTTCCTTCAGTCAGTCTGTTGACTTGCTTTTCTTGATTTTCTTATATTATTCTAATTTCTCTTCCCAATTTTTCCTCTACTTCTCTTACTTGGTTTTCAAAATCCTTCTTGAGTTCCTCCATGGTCTATAACCAGTTCATATTTTTCTTGGGAGGTTTTGATACAGGAGTTTTGACTGTTATCTTCTTCCCATTCCATGCTTTGATCCTTTTTGTCCTCAAAAAAAGAATCTATGGTAGGGTTGTGTTTCCTCTGCTTGCTCATGTTGCCAATCAAATACTTGACTTTTAAACTCTTTGCCATGGTAGAACTCTGCTTTCAGAATGAAGAGAGCTTTGTCCCAAATCACTGGGGTTTTTGCAGCTGCTGGAGCAATTAGGAGGGCTTCCTCTCTGCAGCCTCCAAGGCTCTGGCACCTGGCCACATACCCCAGGACCTCTACCCAAGACCATGATCCGGATCCAAGCAGGTCAAAGCAAGAGCAATTACCCTCTGAATAGTCACTTGGTCCCCCTACAATCTGCAGGCCAGGAACTCCTGAGGCAGCCACAAGGCACAGCCGCACACCTCTACTTCTTACCCTGGGGACAGGGGCCAGAATGTGCTCTTCTGTCCACCCCTGTTCCAACAGAGTTACACACTGATCTTTTATTTTATCTTTGGTGTTTATGTGTTTATGTCTGGAAAACTCCACAGCTGCTGGTACTTCACTATCCTAAAGTCTGCTATGGCCCGGCTGCTGGTCAGGGCTGCCCTGGGGCCAAAACTGCATCGCTCATGTGGGGCTGGGCTTGGCTGTCAGCTTGGTGCAATAGCCCCTTCCTGCTGGCCTTCTAGGCTGCCTTCAGTGGGAGATTTGTTTCTCTCTGTCACTTTGTGGGTTCTGTAGCTCTAAAATTTGTTTAGAGTCATTTTTTACATGTATTGGAAAAGGTGGAAGCCAGAGCTGCGAGGAAGTCCTGTTTCTACTCCACCATCTTGGCTCCACCCCCTTAAAATCTACCCTTTTCATTTTTGATACTAGTGATTTGGTTTTCTTCTCTTTTTTGAAATATTAACCAATCTACTTTATTTTATTTATTTTTATCTATTTTATTTTTTTCATAAAATCAACTTTGAGTTTTATTTATTAATTCAATGGTGTTCTTACATTCAATTTTATAAATCTCACCTTTAATTTTTAGGATTTCCAATTTGTTGTTTAATTGGGGATTTTTTATTGTTCTTTTTCTATTTTTTTAAGTTGCATACCCAATTCATTAACCTGTTCTTTCTCTTATTTTATTGATATAAGCATTTAGAAATATAAATTTTCTTCTGATTACTGCTTTTTCTGCATCTCATAAGTTTTGAAGTATGTTGTTTTATTATCATCATTCTCTTTTAAAAATTATTTATTGTTTCCATGACTTGTTCTTTAACCCACTCATTCTTTAAGATTGGGTTATTTAGACTTCGATTAATTAATTAATCTTTGTTTCTATGGTCCCTCAATAAATATAATTTTTATTACATCATGATTTGAAAAGGATACATTTAATATTTCTGCTTTTCTGTTATTCCCTCTATAACCCAGTTTTGATAAGAATAAGATTCTAGTATTACCAGTTTTTTACTCCTTTCCACCTCCACTGTAACATTTCTTCTATGCATACTCTGTTTGTATGAGGTCATTGCTCCATTTTACCTCTTCCTACACAGTTTTATTTTTTAGGCTCATCCCATCATATTTAACTCAACCCCAAGCCTTCTTTTTGTTTGTTTGTTTTATTTTATATTCAGTTCACAGAACAAAACAAGATTTTCCATAGCACCCTAATAATGATAATATTTCTACAACTTACAGATAATGTTTTCTCATATAAGAAGAAAACAGTTTGACCTCGTTAAATCCCTTACAATTGTTTCGCCCCAAGCAGCTCTCAAACTGTAAGTGGCAGTGAGCATGTGCTGATCTACATTGGGAGACAGATTTTCCTCACTGAGAGTTCCCCATACTAATGAAATCATAAGTCTAGTCCAAAAGTATATGACATAATGCATGGAAAGGGCTTTGCAAATTTTGAGGTGCTATAAGGTCATTAATATTAACTTCATTAACTTATTTTTGTCCTGGCTTTTGATAGCCTTTGTCACTTATAATAAATATGTGTCATTACACGTGGGTTGGATTATGGATATAATCACCAAAACAGTCACCATGGATAGCGCACACTTTTACAACCCATGAAAATTCACTGAGCACTTTCTTCATATCATCCCTGTGAAGCAGCGAGTAGTGAATGCCAGTATTGCTATCCTCACTTTACAGACAAGAAAACTGAAACTCAGAGAGATCATGTGGCTGGTAAATATTAGAGCTAGAATTCAAAATAAGCTCTGAGGACACCCAGAGCTTTCATATCAGGAAGTTCTGTAATGTCATTTACATATACAACATATAAACATATATACGACATGCATGTTTACACACATACATCCTGATATATATGCAACATATCTATTTACATACACTATAACCAGATAATAGATGATTAATGCATGTATATATGTATGTATGTATGTATGTATATATATATATATATATAATTAATATTCTACTTAGACATAAATACTTAGTTGAATGAGGTAGTTTATGCTTTTGGGGTGCGTAACAATGTGATTCATTGATATCCCTGTACCTCATTCCTAAAAACATTCATGAAAACTTACCATGTTTATCCTCAGATTCTGTGAGCCAATAGGTAACAAAATTATGAGTAATCAAGTATTTAAAAACTCCATTTCAGAGAAAAGACATTATCTGAGGGCCATGGGCAGTTGACAAAGAGAAATCATGGATAAGAAAATTAGTTGACAAAGTTGGGGGGATGCATCTTTTTTGCTTCTATGGATCTGTGCATTTTCAGATTTTATCATAATTATGACCCCATGTGGCAGGATAGTTACCAATTTCAGAAAATAATTATATGAGCAATATTCATAGGAGCTAGAAACTCAAGGAATCAAACCTAATCAGGGCTAGAAAAAATGATTTGCACTATTATTTGTATTGAATAATAAATGAATATAAATCCAAATTTTGTCTAGCAGTCAAATTATTTTTTTTACCTAAGTGCCAATATTGATCTTTTCCTTAGTTTAGAAAGGATACTGTTTAAATCTCTGTTCAAAAATAGGTAAATAGAGGTAGCTCAAGCAGTGGGTCACTGGAGGCAGGAGATCTTCATTGGGATACACCTACACAGACAACAGGTAAGAAGAGCAGAGAGTCAGGAGATTCCAACAGCAGGTAATGAGAACCCACCATAAAGAGTGGTTTTCAGACTCCCTGGAAGGATTCTAAGTAGATGAGACCTCAAGTAAGACCCTGATCCTTGAGAACCTAAGGTAGTATGCAAGGAATTAAGTCAGGGACTCAAATAAGAGAAATTCAATTCAATTTAACTGATGCTTATTAAGTGCACAAGACTCAGATCCTGGAATTCAGGCATGAAGTCATTGCAGGACCAGCAGCATCTAATGTAAGATTAATTTGATACAAAGTTGGTGATGTATTAGCCATTGGCTACCTTATGTTCTTGTATATAGCCAAAATTGAGCCTCTATTCTGGGGACAGGTTAAATTTATAGGAATAATTAGGTGACTCATTGTACAGATTAGAGAAATTTGAAACAGATTACGATACCATATGATAGTATGTGCTTTAAGGGCAACCCTTTGAAGGTAAAAAGAGATCTGAATTTGAGGTTACCTCTACTTTGATCATCATTTCCTGGCTCTGACACTCACTATGTAAGTAGTATGACCATGGGCAAGTCTCTTAGACTTGGGTCTCAGTTTTCTCAACTGCAAAATGGAGATAATACTGCACAGGGTTAGACAGAAGGTGCTTTTTCAACCTTAAAGTGTTTTTGAGCTGCAAACGCTAGTTATATCATTCCCTATCATTGGTTTCTGTAGTCTTAATACAGCAAATGATAAAGCTCAGGGGCTTTCTTACCCTAATCACTGGTGATACCAGATTAGAGGACATTAGGACTATTGGGCTTAGTGGGTTCATGCTTTGAAAAGGATTCATTTCCAGTAGTTTGGTATAGACAAGGGGCTCACCATTCAGGTACCACATTCTGTAGAGCTGAAACAATTTCATCATGGCTTTAACACCAATGCAGCCATGGTTGACCCCATTAGATTGATTTGTATGTTTTCCCTCACTATCTGTGGGCAACTAATAGACAATATTGAAATTCCTGCAATAGATTTCAGAGACAGGGTCATTTTAGGGATCATTGGTCCCAGTGAATCGCAGGGATTGTAGCCATTACAAAAGCAAAAGTCCATGTTGAAGGTTTGGAGGCAACCACAACAATCTCTAAAGTATTTAGAGAAGTCTATGAGATATATCATGACTCTTTCATCAGTGCTTAAGAAGTGTAGGAATTCTGGTTCCAAGTAAAGCTCAACAATGGTGGTTACCCAATCTGGGGTTAACAACTAGGGTTCTGAGAAGCAAGTACCACACTGAATCAAGTCTAAGAATGTTGCCAGGGTTTTTATTGAATCTAGAAGTAGCTTGGAAGGCAAACGTGAGAGTCAGAATCAGTTATCCAACAAATAAAAGGGTGTCTACTATACATAGGGCTCTATGATTAGAGAGTGGAAAGCAATAACATTTTCAAAGAGTTTACAATTTTGTTGGTAAGGTGACTTCATCATATGAAAAGATCAACAGCAATCCATAGTCAGTAAATTATAAATACAAAATGAGGTCTGTGATAGATATTATAACTTCCTTCAGAAAGAGATTCCTTCTTTTTGGAGTGGCCAGAGATTATATCAGGAGATAATTCAACTTGAAAGTTTGGTCCTGACCAAAGACTTCAAAATATAATACTGATAGTTAGCCTTTATGTAGTCCTTAAAATTGACAAAGCACTTCTCATTCATTCAGCTAATAAGAATTTGTTCACTGCCTACTAAATGCTAGATTCTACCCAAAACAAACAAACAAACCAGTCCCTGACTTTAAGGAGCTAATGGAGATAGGAGAGTGACAGAGAGAAGGGGGAACATAACATACATAGATGAATAAATACAGAATATAGACAAAGTAATTTCTGAATAGACGCTTCTAGGTGATTCAGTGGATAGAGCTCTGGGGCTGGAGTCAGGAATTCAAATCCAGCCTCAAACACTTACTAGCTGCGTGATCCTGAGCAAGTCACTTAACCTCTGCTTGTCTTTATCGACTGGAGAAAGAAATGGTAAACCACTCCAGTATCTTTGTCGAGAAAACCCCATGGACAGTATGGTCAATAAGTCACAAAGAGTCAAACACAACTAAATCATTGAATAACAACAGCAATTTCTGGATAAGACCAGCACATTAGCAATTTAGGAGACTGGGATAGACCTTGTGTAGGAGGTGACTTTTGAATTGTTCCATGATGGATCAAGCAAAGCTTATTAAGTTTCAAAAGTAGGACATGAACCCAGGTCATGCATAAAAAGTGACAGGAAAAATTAAAAGGAGAGGACAGAAGAACAATGAACCTCCAAGGAAGATTCACACAGGATCAAAGATTTAAAGTTCGAAGGGCCATTCAATCCAACTCCCTCATCCTACAGGTGAGGAAACTGAAGGCCAAGAGGTCGAGTTACTTCTCCAACTCTCTCTAGTCTAGGTAGTGTCAGAGGCAGGATTTGAAGACAGATCCTGTCGTTCCCAAGCGAGTTCACTTTACATTGCATCACACTGTGCCTCCTCTAGATTCAAGGAGGTCTGATGTCTAATTGAATGTGAAGGCAAGGGAGAGGGAAGAATCAAGTAGGAAGGTAAAGTTGGAAGCCTGTGTGACTGAGAAAACAGCAGCACCATTCACAGAAAGAGAGGCATTAGAAAAGAGAGTTATTGAACTGCCTATACCCTTTGACCAGCAATACTAATGGGGTACAGGCTTTGGGAACCCCCTGGAATCTTCCCACTTGATGGGGAATTTGCCTGAGCCCATGATCCTTTCATTATCCTAGGCCCAAATCTCTGTTACTCTTAACCTTGCCTAGCCCTCCATTGTCTGTCATCTCCAGGTAGCATTCAGCTACTTCCCACCCTTAATCCCATTCCTGGAGTCTGACCTCAGTCTGTCAAGATCCTCCTTAGACTCCTCCTCAAAACCCTCCCCAAAACCCTCCTCTAGACCACCCCTAGATCCCTCCCACAGTCTTTCTGTATATAAGATCCATCTTGCCTCCATGAAGGTGCTCAGATTCAGTCTAGCTCAGACTCACTCTGTGTCACATTGTTCTGGCCTGCTTGTCCAATACAGGCATCACAAATACTTAGGCTCCTTAAGAGTCTACCCATTATGGCAAATCTTTGACAAACTTTGTTTTACTTTGGCTGAGAGAAGGTTTGAGTCAAATTCATTCAGCAGGACCCAGTGTGTTGATATTTTGAGGTCTCGAGCACCCCTAAACCCCAAACAATTTCACTACTAGGTCTATTTACCAAAAAGATTAGGAAAAAAGGGAGAGAGACAGAGGTGACTGAGGAGTGACTGACTGAAAACTGGGGTCAAAGTCAAGGAATCTGCAAAAGATTAAGGAGCCAAAAAGCAAGAGTGTAGGAAAGTCAACACAATGTTCCAACTCAAGCTTCCCTCACAAATTTAGGTCTTTTTATTTCCAGGTCTAAATGCTCTACCAGGGCTATAAAGAACAGGCCCTACTGCCTCGAGCTAACTCAGTAAACTCTACTGAGTCACAAGTCTGCACAGTAATTTAGTACTGAATGCACATGGTATACCTCTGGATAAGTTAAGGAGAATAGAGAAGGCAGGGGAAAAGCCTATAATGTGTAACGATAAGAGCTCTGAGTTTGAATCCCACACTAGCTGTGCGTAATGACTCAGCAGGAAGTCCCAAAACCTTTGAGTCACATTGTCAGAATAAGAGCTACAATAAAGACCCAAAGCCCCTTTTCCCCTATATCAATTAGTTACCAATTCCTAAGAGTTTTTTCTCCCTCCACGAGCATGAATCAGCATGAGTCCCCAGGTCCAGCCTCCTGATTCCCTTCCCCCAAAGCCTGATTCTACTAGGCCCGTCTAAGAACCCTATAAAAACCCCAATGACTGATTTGGGAGAGGTATCCCATTCCCTTCAAGGTTCCAGCAGTGTTGCCTACCTCCAGCCAGGCCCTGAAGGCCTGACCTGTTCCACCAGCCCAATCTCCTCCAGAAAGCTGTCTTGTTTTATTGTCTTGCTACCATGCTACCCTGTACTGGATGCTGGTACTCCAAACCTTCCTAATTCTGCTTAAAGGCACTGTAACAAGGAAAGTCACTTGACCTGAGTCTCCACTTTCTCATGTGAAAAAAATAGAAATAATAACATTGTATTTCCTATATCTTGGCAGTTTTGTGAAAGAAAGGTTCTGCCAGATCTTAGTATGTCTTAGAAATGTGAGTTATTCTTTTCTGATGGAGAAGAAACATGAGTCATTTGATTGAGAAGAAAATCATAGGAGATTTTGTACTCCCTGTAGCAAGATGATCTTCACAACTATTCCATTTTCCCTCCTACCATTTATAAAAGAAGTAGGATCTCTGAAATAAAATAAATTGAAAAAAAGCAAAGTCTTCCCAGGGACCAACTCAAGCCACAGAGACTGAATAGACTTTGAGGGAGACACAGAGGAGCCAGCTGTTCAGAGATAAGCACCCCAAGGTATTTTGATGTCCAATAAAGTTTCAATGCAAACCACAGGGAAGTCCCTTTGACTTCAACAGAGAATTCAGTGTGGGTAGACAGACAAAAAGGGAGAAAGGCAATTTGTATCTAGGCATTTCATATATTTTTTTAGTGTCAACAAAGTTATCTAATCCGCTAATTTAATATATAAATTCTAACATTACATATTGTATTATGTATCGTAATATGTTGTATAAATAAATGTTATGTTAATGAAGAGCTTTAATTTTTTCATATAATAGTCATACAGTCATTCTGTGTTCACCTTGAATCCAGGTCTTCCTGATTCCAAGGCTGGCCTTCTCTTTACTAGTCATGCACTGTATATTTTGCTAATCTAATTAAATACTCTTACACTGAAGCGCTTCCTTCCTGGGTCCCCTAGCTATGGCACACTACCACCACCTACAGGCCATGTGAAAAATAGCAGCACCTGTTTTTTGAGATAAAAATGACTTCATCTTTTGAAAACTGAGTCTACAAAAGGAAAGGCATGAAACCAACGCTGGTTTGCAGTTGGGGTTTAGGCTAACTTAAACAGATTTCTTTAATTTTTTTTCCTTAAAGAGCTATATTCTGGAGATCTTACTTACTTCCCTGTCTTTAACTGTTACCTATCTGTGGTTGACTTCCCAATCTGTATTGCTTTTAGACTCTAGTCCTATATTTCCGACTGCCTGTGGATACTTTTCTTTCAATGTTCCATCATCACCTTAGATTCTACATGTTTAGAACTGAACGCATCATCTTTTCCACAAAATCCTTGCTCCCTTTTGATTTCTCTACAAGTATCAGTAGGTCCAGAAATCATTTCTTAAGATGAACATCAGTTTATAAAGTGATCCATTTAAAGACAAATATTAAACATCTGAGAAACTAGGGGATTAAACTATGATTCCATGTGATAGCAGAGCAGCTAGATGGTGCAGTGAATAGAGCACCGGACTTATAATCAGGAAGACTCATCTTCATGCGTTCAGGATTGGCCTCAGATACGGCCTCAGATACTCATTAGCTATGTGGCCCTGGGCGAGTCACTTAACCCTATTTGCCTCAGTTCCTCATCTGTAAAATGAACTGGAAAAGGAAATTATCAAACCACTCCAGTATCTTTGCCAGGAAAACCACAAAAGGGAGTCACAAAGAGTGGAAACGATTAAACAACAGCTATATTCTATTGTTATGACATTCCCCTTCAAACTGAAAAGATTACATAGTAAGAAAACTCCTCTACATATCTATGCTGAAAAGAGAAGGCAAAATTTCAAAACAGATTAGATTCACAGAACAATTTTTTAAGGACAGGATATACCAATAATAATATTTACAGTAATAACGATAGTTTTAATTTACAGGGCAGTTAAAGCTTTACAAAATATTTTCATTGGCTACACATACATCATCCCATTTTGCTCTTAGAGCAACAGATCAAGCAGATATTAACATTCCCATTTTACTGGTAAGGAATGGAGAGGTTGTGATTAAGATCAGAAATTTACTCAGTTACATGGCCAAAATGTGATGAAGAAGACATTTGAATTAAGGTCTTCTGCATCCAAATCCAGGGCTCTATGGAATGATGATTAGAGGTACAAAACCATTCATCTAAAAACTGATTTTTTCATAATCACTCCCATACATTGCTGTAATGTACAGTATGTAAGTTTGTAGAACTAGCATAGATGACAACAATAATAATGAAAATAATAATAATACTCTATAGTGGTCTAATACTTTCTGCTTTGCAAATGCTTTCCCATCCATTATTTTATTGAAATCTCACAAGAGTCTTATGAGGTAGGCAGGACAGAGGTTATAATCCTCATTTAACAGAAGGAGAAACCAAAACATGGCATGTTAAGCATTTTGCTCAGGATCACATAGCTCCTTAGGTAAAGAGGCAGGGCCACAGCCAGAAGTTAGATCTCTGAGTCCTGATTATACCACAATCTGAAACAAGCCATTAGACAATGCACATGCTCTAATAATACCAATAAGATAGTTGTACCAGGACAGTCCCTGACACTCTGCCTCTTCCTTGCCTGACTTAAAAGTAAACAAAAAATCTATTTCCTCATCTATAAGATGAGAGGGTTGGCCTGGATGGCCCCTAAGGTCCCTTCCAACTCACAGTCCATGATCCTATGATCCAATGGATTTAGTAGCATCGAACTGAAATAGCTTTCACTAGCAGTCAGATAGGATACAAAATAAGCTAGCCAAGATATCCATTCATCTACCTTTACAGCAAACTTAAAACAAGCTTCCCAAAGTCCCTTGCTAACAGCTATCCTCCCAAAAGGAAAGCCAACCATTCTTCCCATAGCTTGAAGGACCTCAACTCCATGAATGTTACATATGATGCATCTCTAGCTTTCACTGCTATGGGGAGTTTTCTGATGCAGAAGTTTAGTAAAATTCAAAAAGGGATTGCTATAAGAATAACAATGACACCTAAGGCAAAATTATAGTCTGGGAACTTCAACGTATATGCTGATCCTCAGCAGATGGAACAAGAAATCTTCTCTCATGGTACCAATGCCAGTTTCCTAGTACATTCTTCTTTTCTATCAGTAATAAAGAAGATTAACACAAGCAACTTGTATGTAAGAAATCATCTGTATTCTGCATGTTCTACCCTAGAATGTGAGGTAGCGATTCAAGGACAATAGGCTGCCCCAAAGTAATTTGGTTTCTCCAATGACTTATCCAGCATTGAAAGTAGTCAAATGGATATTGAACCAGACAGATCATTTTTCTATTCTGATATAGAAATTCCTGTAATCCCAAAACAAAAGTAATTCATTCGGTAGGTTGTTATTTTTTTTAACATCAGAGATATAAAGCAAAGCCAACTACACTGAGGAATTCAATTTAAAAATAGATATATACCTCCTTGTCTTCATTTTTTTTAATCAAAGTTATAGCTGCTTTTAGATTTTGTACCTGTGATTCTATAATCCATTTTTAAAATTACACATATTTGAAAAGTGTCTCTTAACCTAGGTTACCATCACCTGTCACCTATGCATAATCTTGTCATAGATATGCAGCTGTCCATCCCACTCATCTTTTTGCCATCCACCCTGCTGTCTTCTCCCCTTCTGTCCTTTCTGCACTGACAACTATAATCAATTCAATGTTACCATAGCATCTAAAAAGGGTGTGTCAATTGCCTGCCCTGTGTTAATTGTCTCTCCAGGCTCTATTCACCATCCCAGTGACTTCCTACACCAAAATGCCATTCCTTAACCACCACTTTCCTATACACCCTCTCTCTGCCATTATAGATGGCCTCCCCTAGCACTATCTCCCTTTTGCATTAAGTTCTTAGCTCAGTGTCTGACACATAGTAAATAATTAATAAGAGCTTTACATTCATTCATAAATTACTGGGGGGGATGGTGTTGATTTTCTCCTTCTTCACCTTTTTGGTAATCTTCATATCTAGTATGATGCAGCTATACGGTTCTTTATGGAATAATGTTGTTTTGTTTTGTTTTGTTTTTCCAGAAAAGCCTTGTGCAAATCGCACCATCCACAAGACAAATCCTAAGGGTATTAAGGAAGCTCTCAAGTTAAAGCAGGAGTTCTTAATCTGGGGCCTGTGACTTTTAAAAAAACAAGTGTAATTCAATATAATTAACTTCCTTTGTGATTCTATGCATTTTATTTTATGCATTTAAAAACACCATTTGGAGGAGACCATAGGCATCACCAGACTGCCAAAGGAGCCTCTGACCCACAGTAGGGTAAGAACATTTGAATTTTAAAGGAAACAACAATGAATCCTCATGTAAACTGAAGAATCCTCTTGTAATGTGAAGATTTACTCAATAATTGAATGCTTTGTGAATTCCAGTTCCTATATTGGTTTTCTTAGAATAAGAACATTATGAAAATGCCTCTATCAGCAATAAGGATACAATACCACAACATATTTTGGTGGCAGAAATTTTATTACTAGGGTGAAAAAGCATGTATATGCAACATGAAGATGCATCTCAAGACCACAGGAAGAAAAAAGGAAGGCAAAACAGAGGACATGATGTCAAAATACACTAAATAATATTATTTAATACCATATATTAGTAGAGGCTCTATTTTCTTACCTGCTAAAAACTGGGATAATAACATCTACTATGCCTGCCCCACAGGATTGTTGCAAGGTTCAAATGAAAGAATGGACATGAAAGTACCTACAGGCAATAAGGTGTTGTGCAAATGAATTATGAAGGTAATCAAATAAAATGCAGGTATGACTAATTATGATCCTTAACAAAGAGACTAGTATCTCCTTCCTTTTGGATAAGTAGGGCTAATGTATCTCAGTGTGATCATGTAGGCCATTCTATGTTCCTCTTGCCTCCTACCTATGCCTCAGTGATCACTCATGCAAGCTTTTATGTACATAATTCCAGTTGTAACTCCCTCATCCCAAACGTCCTTTACATACACACACACATATACACACACAACATATGTTTGTGCATATGTAGACATATAATGTGTATTGTGTATATGCATACACATACATTGTGTTTGTGTATATATATATAAATGTGTGTTTATATGTATTATATATAATTTTTGGTAATTCCGAATCTGACAAACACAAATATATATATATGTATGTATATGTTTCTATGTACAAAGAAAAACCAGGGGGAAAAGAATTGTACATGAAACCATGAATCTCAATTCCATTCAGTTTGTGGGGTTGTTATTTTTATGAAAGTCACATGCTGAATGTATTACATATTTTAGAAGAAAATCAAGCTGTGCATAATAGAGATTCACATTTTTATGTACCATCTTTTTTTCATCTGTTATATACATGGAAATGTCCATTTTATATGGTTTTTAAGTTTGGAACAAAAACATAATTTAAAAATATAAAATCCATACAATAACAATTTGATTCCTGTAGTACCAACTTTACAGGGTTGTTGCAAGGCTTAAATGAGATAATGTATGTTGAACACTTTGCAAGTTTCCTAGTGCTATAAAATGTCAGCCTATTGTCTTTCTCTCCTTCCCTGCTTGAGTAATTTCTCACAGTTTTTGATCCTGTCCTATTTGCTTGTTAGCATCTAACTATAACTATGCTGATCCCCGGGTGTTTGAAGTCTTACTTGCCCTTTGTAAATTTTTTAAAGAGTATATAACACTTTTACCAGGTTATTCATAAAGCTGTCCCACTTGTCCCTCCTAACCTCATTACCATCAGTGTCTTTAGAGACCTTTGAGGGGAAAATTTTTTCTTGAGGACAACAGGCAAACCAATTGTCTTCTCCCTATTTCCTTTTTGGGCCAACCTAAGTAGGTGTACCTTCCCGGCTTTTGCTGGAAGAGAATAGAGATTGAGAGGAAAAAAAAGAGAGAAGAGGAAAAAGAAGAGGTGGGACAAAGGAAAGGGAAATGACTAACCATTCAAGTCTTTGGCCAGCTCTCACTACCAAGTGGCAAAGTCACCACCCCCAGCATTCCCATGCCCTTGTCACTATGCAGCAGGGCTGCCATTCACAATGTTCTATCACTGCCTGAACCATCTCCTTCTCCTGGGTCAGCTGCCCCAGAGGTTGTATTCTCCCCCCCTCAACTGATTTTTGTCTTAGATGAAAAATTATCTATGTGTGGCTCAAACTAAGACTTCCATCCACATCTTGAAGGGATCTTTCAGTGGTCTTTCTACTAAACTTAGTTACTTTTGTCTACATTGAATCCTTCTGAGGAAAAAGGAAAATATGTAAATATGGTTTGGGTTTTTTTTTTCAATTACTTTTACTAGTTATCTAGTAATAGATAATAATTAACTATCTAGTAATAGATAATAATTAACTATTAATAATAACTATTGGATAATAGTTTTCTCCTCCTTTAACCTAATAAAGGAACTTCAACTTTATTATTCTACATATATTTTAGCATGGGAAACAAATGAATATATACCATCATAATTGATGTGCTAATATAAATTCCATTAAAGCTACATCAAAAATTATTTTTAAGGACTCCTTTTAGTCCTAGTTCTACTCATTTGGGTTAGTAGGTTATTCAGCACTATTTATCAAGCAACCAGCAGGGGCCTCAATATTTATTAAGCATAGTGGTTCTCAGGAAAGATCCAAGGAGTTCACACACATACATACATCCTTAATGGTGCCTTAAAGAGTAAATAATTGCCCAATTATGTTACAGATATATTTTTTCTCTGTGACAAACACATACATGGTTGAAATATTCTAAATTTGTTTCTGTAATGATTTGAAACCATTGTGATAATGCACACAACAGTTTTGGTGTTCATGCCATGATTACCTCGAATTCTCCACCATCTATACATGGAACCATCAGTTACAGAAAATGGAGAAATTTTGAATGTTGTGGATAAGTTCACTCACCTTGGCCGCATATTTTCCAGGGATGTACACATAGATAATGAGGGTAATTCATGCATTGTCAAAGCTAGCTCAGTGTTTGGGAAGCTCCAAAGGAAAGTGTGGGAGAGAAGAGGTATTAGTCTGCCAACCAAACTGAAGGTCTACAGAGCCATTGTACTGACCTCATTGTTGTATGACTATGAAACCTGGACAACATGCCAGAGCCATGCCAGGAAATGAAATCACATTCCTTTGAATTGTCTTAGAAATATTCTGAAGATTACCTAGAAAGATAAGATACTGAGGTCCTTTCTCAAGCTGAATTGTCAAACATTCACACTCTACTGCAGAACGCAACTCCAATGGGCCAGCCACTTTGTTCAAATACCAAATATAAGTTTGCCTAAAGACTATTTTACAAGAAACACACAAGGCGAGTGATCACATAAAGGTCAGAAGCAGCAATACATGGACACTTTCAAGGTCTCTCTAAAGAACTTTGGGATTGATTGTGAGACATGGGATACCCTGGCACATGACTGTTCAGCACTGGATGCCTGCAAGGCATTATGCAAAGCAGAATTACAGTAGCTCAAAAAAAATGTAAGATGTGAAAATTGATGTTTTCCACTCCCAAATGTTCTTGTGAACTATTTGTCCATGACCTGTGGTAGAGCTTCCAACCTGGTATTAGTCTGATCAGGCATAGCTGGACATACTGTACCTTGATCCCAACATAGTGATATCATTTTGGTCTTCTTATAGTACAAAAGACAGCAACCACCAGCCACCTAAAACTATGAACATAAAAGCTCAAAATGTTCTGGAAGTTTTTCAATCTGTCATCAAGTTGCTTCCACCTTTTCACAAATGTTCTTTCTATACTTGAGGACAAAATTCCCATTGGAAAGTCAGATACATTTGCATACCCTCATTAATGTTCTGTAACCCATACCAGAATAGCTTCTTCGTTTCTTTGATTACCCTATACTCATCCTCATCAGCGGTGTAATCACAAGACCAAGATGTTACAAATGCCTGGATTCTTACTCAAATATTGAAAACTAATCATTAGGCAGGTGTATTACCATCATGAATCATCTCAAATGTTCTACTAAACAAACCTTATTCTGCCATTTATTGTAATGTTAAGGTTGTTTCATGAGTTAAACTTAACTTCCTCTTATGTTACTATTATTCCATATAGTGGATTTTCTAATGAACTAGTAGGCAAGTCGGGCCCCTTCACATACCTTGGATGTGACCCTATGGGTTCACAACCCTTTCTTTTTTCCATTCTTGCTGAAAGAAATTCAGTCCAGTTTCTATGAGCATGTAGCTGGGATGCCACTGGTAGAAGAGAAGAAAATTACATCTGAAGAGCCTCTTTCCCTACAAAGGTTAGTTTATATTGTTAAATATAATTGTTAAACATTATTAAAATGAAGCAATATATGCAACAGGACTTTTAAATACATGTGTTATTTAAAACAGTGCTTATCAACCAGTAGAAAAATTAATGTTTTATATGTAGTTAGCTATTTATTTCCATCAGTTGGTTAGGCTAAAAAAATGAATGTCCATATTTTAGCAGGACATCTTATACAATTTTCTTACCATTTTCCACCACATATTCTGTGAGCAAGCATTTTCACTTTATTCCTATTTAAATCAAAATACAGAAATAAAATGAATGTGAAACCAGATTTAAGACTGTCTGATTTGGAGCCAAATATGGCTCACTTTGTTCAAATAAAAAAAGTCCAACATTGAAATAAATTTATTTATGATTGTTGTATTATATTAATCATCTTCTCAGTTGTCATTTATTTCACTGAAATGTTATTTACATTCAATAAAAAGTATAAAATAAAGAAATTTAACATGAAGTACTGCAAATAATAATTGCATGAGGTCTTGTTGGATTACTTCTTTTAATTCTCACAGAATGCTCCGTGTAAAATTTGTAATTATTTTATAAAGTTTTATGATTTTCTACTTGGAGTTTTCATAAAAGATAGGCAAAATAAAATTTTATATTTTATGATTACATAAATTTTAATTTGGGGTTTTTTTAAGACAAAAATTATTGTAAGCACTTAATGAATACATCTAAAAGAATACTGTGAGTATTTCATTGAATAGCTCAGAGAGTTCACATCACTTTTTGCTGTCGTTCTTGAAAGGAGTCCATGGAACAAAAGATATTGGGCACCACTAATCTAGCATACAGCAAAATATTTGACCAAGGGCAGCATCCTAGCTTATGGTCTATTTGGGGACTTAGAATGTACACAAATTTTTTAAAAATATAAAAATCTTTATTACAAAGCAAAATATCAGGCCCACATACCACTTCTTAATCATCTCCATGTTATGCTGCCACCATACTCTGTCCACTCCTCTTCAATCCAAGTTCTGAGATCAGTATAATAAAATCAATGCTATGATTCCCAGAAAGGATTTATTAATAATTTTCCCAGAGGCTCCAGTAACCATCCCTATGACTTTTGGGTCCAAACCACTACTCCCTGGACACCTCTCCCCTATGAATGTTATCTTCCCATATTAGAATGTATCGTGAGGGCAGGAACTGTCTTCCTCACTTGTCTTTGTATCCCCAGCTCTTAGCATAGAGTCTGGCACATAGTAAAGACTTTAAAAAATAGTGGACTAGATTTAGAATGAGATGAATGCCATGAGCAGGAAAGAGGGTGCAATGGCTTAAACCAGTAATGTAGAAGCAGTGGCAAGTAAGGGATTTGTTTGTTCTGGGCACTTGAGTGACCCTAAAGCAAACAGAGCAGGGAGAGAGACAGCCTACCTAGTGGCAGTAAAGTAATAGAGGCTTTTAGGGATACAGATTCTGCTTGGCTGAAGTTTCCATCACCACCACCAGTACTTTCCATACCTGTAAAAAGAAATTTAGCCAAGCCTTCCCCACGGGCATCTTTGGAGGCATTAAAGACCCAAACTATTCAGAGAGCTGAGACTATATTTCCTGAGAACATAAACTATAGTTACTTCCTGTGACTTTACTATCCATAACTATCTGGAATAAGCGTTCTATGTTTCTGAATTTAATAGCAGCTTTGGTTTGTTAGCCAGCAAGGAAATAAAGCAATCTTTAGAAGTTCCCAGAGTTATCTGGATGAGGCAAACCATTGACAGAGGTTGTTAATCACTGGGAATCTTCATGGTGTGAATCCAACCTATTGTGTTAGAAGAGAAATCTGGACTAATTGAGTTATATTAGTTGGAACTTGTCTGGGATCACTGATTTTCATTTTGAACCTAGGCTATTTATACTAATAGGGCATTAGTCAGGGGCAGCATCTTCATCAGGACCAAGGCAGTCATGAGACTTACAGTTCGTTGATAAGCTAAGTGATAACAATAAGTATAAACCCCAAGGCAGGTATGAACTCAGGGTTTGCAGAGTTCAACTGCAGAGTTGGTAGTGTGAGTGAGTAGTGACCATGGCTGCTTCATTAATGGAGAGCTTATACACTACACTGAGTATAGACCCTCACCAAGGGCTGTTGATTTTATGAGTGCCTATAGATAATGACAAAGGCTTTGCACACAGTTGTAGATCCTACTGGGGAAGCATGATACGGGTGGAAACAGCACTGACTCTGCAAGCAAGAGAACACATCTTCAAATCCTGCCTCCAACCTTATCTGCATAATGCTCCCTTTGCTTGAGTTTCCTTATCTATAAAGAGAAGGCCCATATAGCCTCTGACACCCTTGTCAGGTCTATTTTATATCAATGATCCTACTCTTTGGAGGAGTATAAGGTACTGGAGAAAGCATCCAGGTAGGAAGACAATAACTCTATCTTAACTGAGTTGCTTGATACTGTGGAACTTTACTAGAGAGATACCTAGAATTAGTGTCAGTGCACCTGGAGGCAATGTCATTTAACTTACAAGGTCTACAAGAGAGGCAATGTGGCATAGTAGATGGTAGACTGAACTTGGAATCATGAAGGCCTGGGTTCACATCTCACCTTTGATACTTATTGGTTGCATAACTTGTAGAGAAATCACTTAACCTCATATGCTCAATTTCCTCTTCTGTAAAATGAAGGGACTGAAGTAGATAGCCTCAAAGGCACCCTCTATTTCTGAACCAATACTCTTAAGACTGAAAATTATTTTACTGGTGGAGGGGAGGGCATATTAGGGAATGGAGGAAGAATGCATTGGGTATACCCAGGCACATTCTAGGTGGAGAATGGTAAGATCCTCCTTGCTTTACTGTTTCCTCAAACATAGTTTGAAATTCACAGGATATAATGATGAGGTCTGAGCTCACCTGGTCCTGAATCCTCAATTGCCCTTTTAACATAACTCTCAATTTTAGAATTGATTCTCTTAGTCCCAGAGTTCCAGCAACAATCAAGATTACAAACCTGATACCACCTGGGTGATGAAATGATAGAATTACGGATTTGGAGCTTGAAGGGACCTTAGAGGTCATCTAATGTAGCTCCCAGGGGCTGTTTCCAGTCATCTTGAACTAAGTCTTGCTGATGGAATCCTAATAAAGCTGCCCCCAGCCCCAATATTCTAACTTCATTATAGGCTCCTCTGTACCTAGCCTTCCCACCCTACCTCCTAACTTCTTCATATATGCCTCACTGCTCACTGGAACAACAGGTATGTCCCTGAACTCTTAGTTTCCACAGAAACAGCAGGTATATCCATGTGATGGGAACCCAGCTACTGCCTCTACCTAGTCACTGCCCTCAGACCCATTGCCACAGAAACAGGTGTGTTCTTGTACTCAACCACAATCACATCATCCATCTAGCCTAAGACAGGACCACAATACCTAACTATCTGTCTTGTCCAGACAGGACCACAATAGCTAGCCAATCGGAGGGCAGCATGCCCAGAATGTTTAACCGCTGGATCATAGATGGGACCCCTCCTCCATTACCTAATCCCTTAACAAATTCCTCCTGCCATTCTAATATTATTCATATTCATATGTTTTCTATGTAAATTTCTGTTATGTAATTACATCTTTACCCTATAAAAATCCATCTTGCTTTCTCTGAAATTGCTGGTTCCTCTTGGAACCTAGTCTGCTTCTTGAGAGGTGTCAATCTCAATAAATGCCTACACTTGGATTAGAGGTGGTCTGACTCTGAATTCTTTGAGACGGTTCTACCACAATACATCATGAAACCCCAGCAGGTTTTTTGGTGGGCAGAGCCTCAGCTATAACACTGCCACTGGACTCCAATGGCTATGAAGGAGAAAGGCTGATGACTTTGAACAGTTCTGCTTCACTTAAATCTAATTCACTTCAAATCAAGATATCACCCTCCTGGTGTCATGGGTCCTCTTCAAGAAGGAGGGACAAACAACAATCTATAAGTATTAGCTACCCCCTGGGGACCCAACCAGTCTATTCCAATTGTGTAATGCTCCTATTTCTTCCTCCTGCTCCTCATCTTCCTCCTCTGTACACATGGAGGGTCATAACTCTTACACGTACGTGCTCTGTCCAAAGGAATACAAATATTGATCACTTATGCTTCCCAAGTTATCTTGGGGTTTGGGGACTAGATTTTTTTTCTCTTATTTTTTTTTTTAATTGGGACAATTAGCTCTTTTGTTTCATGTAGTTTTCATTTGTGATTTCTTGAACTATAGCTCTGGAAAACCAGACTTTGTTAAAGCCCACTATGATTCAAATGGAGCTACTTGAGTATGCCTTTAACCCAAATCACTCTGACTTTCACTGATTGGCCAATAATAGGTCCCAGCCCAAACCTCCCTTGCTGTTGTTTGGATTTCTATGGCTCAAAATGAGTGTAAATAGCAATTGTTTCTGTTCTAGCCACAAACTCTGAGGATCTTCCCCTCCCAGATTTATTCTTTTATGAAGGCAAATTATCTTTTGCCTCAATTCTTCTCAATACTTAGCCTTTAGTTATTGAATGGTATTGCCTCAGACAAACTGAGACCTGGGAAAGACCTTGGCTTTAAAAGGCCAAAAGTCTCCCACTGCATCTCGGGCCATCACCACTTATCTTGACCTATATCACGCCACTGGACTCAAATGTCTATGGAGGAGAGAGTGAGACTGATGACTTTGCACAGCTCTACCTTACTTAAATCCAATTCACTTGCCAGTCAAGACGTCACCCTCCTGAAGTCATGAATATCAACAATGTAGTTCGCTCATTTTGAGGATGAAAAAACTGAGGCCAAGAAGAGTTAAGTGCCTGGATAAAGGGTCACTTAGAACCTAAGCGAAAGAACCAGGATGGAAACCCAGGTATTCTGACTTCAACTCCTGTACTCTTTATATCATGCCTCTAGTTGCCTCTAGTCACAAAAGCTTGTGTCAAGGCCTGATTCCCAATAGATAACAGTCATGTTTCAGCTGTGTTACCTGTGAATTCCCAAAATTCTTGAGACATTGAGACCAACACACTATGACCTGAAAGGAGACCAGCATTTCGATATGAGATCCCAGAGATAGGGAGTGGAGTATTTCCCAAAAGAAGTACAAAGAGATAAAACCTTGACATGAGAAGGTGGAAGAAAATAGAGATATACTTGGCCTCACTCAGATGTAAAGACAAAGTCTGCAGGCCATACCATATATGCAGCCTCAAAGGGGAAAAAGGATCATCACATCAGAGAGAATAATATGTTCTGTGACTTCCACTGTGACCAATGTGGACTATTATAGGGCCAGAAATGAAGGTTATTGCTAATTTCTTGAACAACCTACAGTTCCCTGGTTCTTATGTGTATATATAAGTTGTTTTACTTCAAGCAATCCTGAAGGAGTGTGGGGGTATGGGGGTCAGGGTAACAGGAACACAGGCTTCTCAAGGTAGAGGTGAGGAGGTAGATTCAGAGCAAGTACTATAAATCTAGAACACAGTTCAGGTCCCTGGGGAAGACAGAAACCTATTGGCAAGGGAAGTAGAATTGTCATGACTGCTAATGGGCTTGTATGAGAGGACTGAATTTTCTGTCAGGTTAAATTAAACCTGCCCACATTCAGTGTTTTCTGGCCTGAATGCTTGCATGGCGGCCAAGGCTATTTCCTATATAACTGGCTCTCTGGAAAAAAAAATGTGCTCATGACATACTTTAAAATTTAATTTGCATTTTTAATATTTTCTTCATCACATCATAAGGCTGGACAATTGACAAAGCTGCAAATCAAGTCTTGATTGGTAACATTTTTCAATTTCCACAGTGTAAAAGCACTCACTGAAAATTTAACAACCAGATCTCACAGGCCAGTAGAAACTGACTCTGTGTTTTGGTTTGTTTTTTTGTCGGGGGGAGGATGGTACTAGGGTACTAGATATAAGCCAGGTTCTGAGGTGCACGGGAGTAAAAACTGGGTGGAAATATAAGCAAGAGGTTTCAATACATATATGTATCTTTATTTATTTATTTTTATTCTGAACTTAAACTATAAATAAAACAGAATTTCCATAATTTCCATATATATAGTAGAACAGAAAAAGAGAACTGCACATTAACCTTCTGATAGTTATTATATAGTTTGCTTTTGTTTTTAATTGTATAATAAATTCAACCTGTAGTTTTCAAAGCTGTGATTTTTTTCTGATCTGCTTTCCATTTTCTTCCATGCATTTTAAAAAAGATGTCTCAATTGACCCTCTTTTCTTCTTCTTCTTCTTCTTCTTCTTCTTCTTCTTCTTCTTCTTCTTCTTCTTCTTCTTCTCCTCTTCCCTCCCTCCCTCTCTCTCTCTCTCTCTCTCTCTCTCTCCCTCTCTCTTTTTCTCTTTCCTACACTATTACTAGCTCCTCTCTACCTATCCCCTAGTAGCTAGGTGACACAGTGGGTAGAGTGCTAAGGCTGGAGTCAGGAAGACTAATATTCCTGAGTTCAAATCTGGTCTCAGACATTTACTAACTGTGTGACCCCTGGGCAAGTCACTTAACCCTGTTAGCCTCAGTTTCCTCATCTACAAAAGGAACTAGAGAAGGAAGTGGCAAACTACTCCATTATCTTTGCCAAGAAAACCCCAAATAGGGTCACAAAGACTAAAAACATGACTAAAATGACCAATCAACAATCTATCCTCTCCCCCATGGGAAAAAAGGAAAAACAGAAACAAATCCCTTGTAAAAACTATTCATAGTCAAGTAAAACAATTTTCCACATTGGCCACATTTTAAAAAATCTATGGTGGTCACTAAACAAAGATTCTACAGTAAGAAAACCAGCAGAAAAAAATGATGTTGTAGATGGTCTAGGAGCTGTATGATTCTTAGAGCAGATGAAAGAAGGATAGGCAGCCTAAATATTACACTGGTACTTTTAGATGCTGAGAGAACAAAAGAAAGACTCTAGCACATTAGGTAACACCTTTATGTGCATCAGAGGCAGCATGATGTAGTGAGATTAGACAGGAGAGACCTGAGTTTGAATTTTGCCTCTGATATTTACTAGGCATGTAGAGCTATTCCCTCTAATCATAAATATATCTCACAAGGTTCTGCCCTGGAAACTCTTCTCTTCTGTCTCCATACTACTTCACTTGGTACTTCATCAGCTACCATGGATTTAATTACCATGTTGATGACTCTCATATCTACTTATCGTGCTCCAACCTCTCCACTGACCTCCAATCTCCTCTCTCTGACTGCCTTTTAGACATCTCAAACTGGATGTCCAGTAAACATCTTAAACTCAACGTGGAAATCAACTTCCTTGTTTAGAAATCGGCTCATTCTTTCCAATGTAAAAGTGAAGAAAGACGATTGTCTTTCTCAACCCTATTGAGAACTTCTCCATCCTCCTCCTTCCAGGGGTGGGGAACCTGAGGCCTCAAGGCCACACATGGCTGAATTCAAAGGACTGCCTTTGAGGACCTAAAAGGCCACATGTGGCCTCAAGGCCACAGGTTCTCTACCCCAATGATCTAGTCCTTCATGCTCCCAACCTCGGTGTCATTCTCAACTGCTCACTACCTCTCACCCCACCTCCCATAGATAATCTGTTGCCAAGGCCTGTCAATTTTACCTTTGCAATATTTCTCATCTATGACTCCCTGCCCCTTCCCTCCTCTGACATTGCCACTTACCAATACAGGTCCTCACTAGCTTATGCTTGGACTACTTTAATAGGCCTGCTGGTGGGTCTGCCTGCCTCAATCTCTCCCTACTCCATCCTCCATCCAGCCATCAAAGTGATTTTCCAAAAGTGCAGATATGACCATGTCACTTCCCCTACTCAACAAATCCCAGGGGTTCCCTGTTGCCTCCAGGATCATACAAAATCCTCTGCTTGGCATTCTAAGCCCTTCACGACCTCCTGCTTTCCTGTCTTCTTACACCTTACTCCCTACCGTGTAATCTTTGATCCAGTGACACTGGCCTTGTTATTGTTCCATGAACAAGATGCTCCATCTTTTAACTCTGGGCATTCTCTCTGTCTGTCCCCCATGCCTGGAATGCTCTCCCTCCTCATCTCTGCTCCTGGTTTCCCTGACCTCCTTCAGGTCCCAAATGAAATCCCATCTTCTAGAGGGAGCCTTTCCCAACCTCTTAATTCTAGTTCCTTCTATCTATTAATTATTTCCTATTTATCTTGTATGCAGCTTGTTTATACATATTTGTTTGTTTATTTTCTCCCTCATTAGATTGTGAGCTCCTTGAGGGCAGTGTAGTCTTTTTATTTTTTTTTTAATTCCCTGCTGATTCTAGTCTTTGTGACCCTATTTGGGGTTTTCTTGGCAAAGATAATGGAGTGATTTGCCACTTCCTTCTCTAGTTCCTTTTGTAGATGAGGAAACTGAGGTCAACAGGGTTAAGTGACTTGCCCAGGGTAACACATCTTGTAAATGTATGAGGCCAGATTTGAACTCAGGGAATTTTGTATTCTACTAAGTATAGGGTCTGGAACATAGTACTCACTTAATAAATAATTACTGACTGACTATATGACCAAGGGCAAGTCACTTAACCTCTCTGAGCCTCAGTTTTCTCAACTGCAAAATGGGCACAACAATGCCAATTAGTACTCACCTCATAGTCTTGCTGTGAAGATTAGAGAATATATATAAGGTGCTCATCACAACTTGAAGGGCTGCATGATATTCAGCTATAACAACAAAAGTAATTGATGATGATGATGGTGATGTAAATTACTCCTAACTCTGCCACAGACTTGTGACCCAGGGAAAATAATTTTCCATCTATGGGGCTTTGATTTTCCTAACTATGATATGAGGGATTTAGATTATATGGTCTCTAAGCTCCTTTTTACTTTTACCATTCAATGATCCTGTGATTGTAAGTTAAATTATCTTCTTGCAGTAGGGTTTTGGGTTTGTTTGTTTGTTTTAGTTTGGGTGTTTTGTTTTGTTTTTCCAGATTACATAGAGACAACATAGTCTATTCAGTAAATAAAATTTAGCCCATGTCCTGATATTTCTCTTGAGGTTCTATGATGCTGATTTATCTGGGCCAATAACTTTGGATATTTCCACATCTAGTTATGATTCTTCAGCAAGCTCATCCAATTAAATTTTTTTTAAAGGGAAGAATAATTCTGACAGCATGAATGACAGTAAGCTAAATGAAACTGGCTGTCTATACAGGTTCTGACTTTTAAACAGGCACCAGTCTCATTAAATTGGAACTGCCAAATCATTCAAGGCACTTTTCCATTATATCTACCCATACCTGAGACTTCAAGAGAAAACTCTGTCCAACTATTAACATTCTGCACAAAGTAAGAGAGCAAATTCTTTCCAGAAGCTTAAAGAAACAAATTTTTTGCCATTAAGTTTAGGGGTTTCATAAGTTTTACCTTAGTTTATTTAACTGTTGTTATTGTTCAATTGTTTTTCAGCCATGAATAACTCTTCATGACCCAATTTGGGGTTCTCTTGGCAAAGATACTTGAGTGGTTTGCCATTTCCTTCTCCAGTTCATTTTACAGATGAGGAAAGTGAGGTTAACAGAATTAAGTGACATGCCTAGGGTCACACAACTAATAAATGTTTGAGGCTGGATTTGAACTCAGTAAGATAAGTCTTCCTGATTCCAGACCCAGTACCCTATCCACTGTGCCACTGAGCTGTCCATGTAACCATACCTGGTAATAAAACTTTAGAGAACTGTGCCTTTCTGAGTCAGAAATTTCTACAAATATGATACACTCCAAGTGAAGGATTATTTCTGCTTGCTTGTGTCTAATCAGCTTGACATGAGTTTCATTGATTCTTTTGTTCCCCTGCATTGGGTCGTTGGAAAAAGAATCATAGGAATGTTGCTATTTCCATGTTACCAAGTAGACATTCAGCAATTCATCCCAATAATTATGAACCACCTACTACAGATAAGATCAAGAACTAAGCAAGATGTACAAAGACAAAAACTAGGTTGGCATTGTCCCTGAAGAGCTTATTTCTACTGGGGGGATACATTATAGCTGCATCACTATGTACACATGCCATCATCCATAGTTTTCATGAAGGAACATTCACAGCTCAACAGCGGCCATGAAATCAAAGAATGTCAGAGCTGGAAGGGACCTCAAGGGTCATGTATTCTAAGTCTTGTCCAAACATAAATCATATCTGCAGTGTCCTTGATAAGTGACCAATTTCTTCTTGAAGATCTCTTATGAAAGGGAACCTAATGCCTTTTAAAGCAACCTATTCTTCATTTGGCCAGCTCAACCCAATAGGATGTTCTCCCTTATATCAGAGCTCAAATCTGCCTCCCTATAATTACTACTCATTGACCCTCATTATAGACCAAGCAGACCAAGCAGAACACATTTGCTCCTTTTTCTTCCCTCTATCATCTTTTTTTTTATTTTTTTTTATTTTTTAAAATTTTATTACAGTTTGCATCATTCATTTCCACAAGATTTTGAGTTACATATTTTCTCCCCCTCTTT
>CM053588.1:222332209-222359258 GCA_028646515.1 Pseudochirops corinnae
CCCCCCCCATCATCTTTTGAGAAGCAGTTGGTGGTGAAGTTGAAAGAGTGTTGGACGTGGGGTCAGTAAGACATAACTTCAAATCCAGACTTAGTTACTAGCTGTGTGACATGAGGTACATTTATTATTAATTATTAAAATTAATATTTATTATTATTAACCTTTGCTGGTTATTATTAACTATATTCATCATAAACCTGTTTCAGTTTCCTAAACTATAAAGTGGAGATAATAGTAGCCCTTCCCTCTCAGGTCTGTTGTGAGGATCAAATGAGGTAATATTTGCAAAAAACACTTACCACAGTGCCTGGTACCTAATAGGCACTATATGAATGTTTATGTCCCTTCTAACCCCACCCCTGTCAAATGAGACCCCCTTATATATTTGAAGACAACCATCATGATCCCCTCGAATATTTTCTATTTCAGCCTAAATATCTCTATCTCCTCCAGATGAATCTCATGTTACATAGCTTTGAGTACCCACCTGGTGTTGAGGTTCTGATTCATTCTCCCCTGGACATAGTTTGAGCATCCAGGCGAAATGAGTCCACCCACCAGTCATTTTCTCTAAGAATCAGGCAGTTCCTAGACTAGCTACAATAATCAGTTTGATTGTTAGTACACCACTATACTCTATTTTATCATAGTTTTATTTATTAGTTTTATTTATTATTTTATTTATTAGTTCAATAGTTTTCTTAATTTCAATTTTATTCATCTATCCTTTGGTTTTCAGTATACCATTATGCTCCAAGGACAGTTTCTGCCAAGCACCCAGAGATGGTCCCTGCCTGAGGAATGGAAGCAGTAAGAACTGAGTCTTGAATTCACTTTGCTGACACTGGGAGACAGTTTTCCTATTTCCTAGTTCCTTGTGCCCTTTCTCTGGATCTTTCAGCAACTCCTCATTGCAATGTGGCTTGCATTGTGTCAATTTGTGCTTTGCCATATCCTTTTAATAGGCTGTAAGTGTAAGCTCTCAGAGGGAAGAAAGTGTGTAGTGTGTATATCCTTTCCCCAGAACTTAACACAAGAGGTCTCATGCTTAAAAATACTTGGTGAATTTAATTGAATTGTGAAATGGTGCACTCTTTTACATATTTCCCCTTTATCTGGTGTCAGGTCATGGCCTCGGCATGGGTGAGTGTTCAGTATATCAGAGATTGGGGTAACTCTTTTTCTTACATTATTGGTATATAACCAGTTGGATCATATGATAACTCTCAGGGATCAGGAAAGTCTCTCACATTTGATCACTCACCCCCCTCTCCTCAGCCCTAGGCAACATCCAAGTTTCCAGGCACAGATTCTAAATGCAGAAATAACAGCACAAATTTAATAATGGAGCCCAGTATGCTCAGCTCTTGCTGCAGTGCCTTTCTCTAGATAAGAGCTTGACCCTGGAGCCAAAAGAAAGGATGGGCAGGACGTTCCAAATGGGCATAAATTACCTGGGCTTTCAGGTCTGAGTGCCTGATGAGAGGAGGGAAAGGCTTGCTTTGAGACAGTAATTCTTCTAAAGGGTGCTGAGAGAGGTAATGGGTCTCGGTGCCATTAGAATAAGGATAGTGTAGAGCCAGAGAGTCTCTTAGCCTTGCCTCTCCCAGGACTGCCACTGTGCTCTGTTACAGTGACAGTGTCAATGGGGAGATATTACTTTAAGCACAGATGTACAAAGAAATGGATGAAATATGAGCTGAGTGTTTATCAGGGATGATGTTGGTGCTGCGACTGCTGGAGTGAGATAGCATGACACTTTGCAACAAGGCTAGAAATGTTTCCTAGCAGTCTGGGACTTAAAAAGAACATCTCCTACAAATAAAAGGCGTGGACTTTTCCCCCAGATCATCTAAAATATCTCTGCAGTGCCAGGTTGACATTTGGGGGCTCCCTGGCTCATGCTACCATTATTTATCTTGTGTTTATCACGGTGGCATTTAAGTACCTTATCACGTACATGACGGAGAAGCTTAACTTTCTGAGCTGTGTTTCTCAATCTGTGGTTTGAGAATGAGAATTGTTCCTTGAGTTTTGAGAAATGCTCATATTTCTGTTAAGGGTGCCAATAAGGGGGCAGTGAGGTCTGGAGGGGAGAGCCACAATTTCCTTTTTCTTAGGGCTGCTTTCTCACCGGGGAGTCAGTCTAACAGGAATATATTCCTGAGTCTTACCCTTCTTGCCATCTCCCTTTGTTTCTTTTTTCTCTCTCTTCTCTTTTTTTATTCCTTATCAATTCAATACAGGAAGTAATTAGCAAGTATCTGTTATATGCTCAATGCTGGGGACTCAAAGATTAAATAAACCACCCTTAACCAAATCTGAAGCAGGAAATAAGTGGAGGGAAGTGTCATTAGGATTGGGCCTTAGGGAAGTCAAAACCCCAGCTTAGGAAGCAATGCTACTGAGGGAATATATTTATTTATTACTGAATAAGGATGAGTATAGAAATGTTAGAGGTAGAAAGGACCTGGCAGATCATCTGGCACAATCCCCATATTTTACAGATAAGAAAGGCCTGCTGGGAGTAGAATGACTCATCCAAGTTATCAGCAGAGCCAAGACTAGAATCCACGTCTCTTAACTCCAACACCACGATCTTTCTGCTGTGCTCAGCTATGCTAACACACTAAAAGGTCCCCCTTGGTTCATTTTAGCAACAAAAATTGTTGGGAGCAATTTACGCACGTAAATCCTTTCCTTCTACTCTTCCCACCTCCCCTCTACCTCTTATTGGTAAAATATTTGCTTAAAGGGGAGAGGGAGAAGAAAAGATTTTCAATATGCCACTAGAATACCATGCCTTCTCTGCCAAAATAGGATAGTACGAGCCTCAAGACGAAGCTTAAACCCACACATTTTAGCTAACAATAGCAGACAGTTGAGACAGAAAGGATTATCCCAATAGGATATAATGGAGAAAAAAAGCATACTGAAGAAAAATGCAAAAAAGAAACTTTCAAGACAGGTAGCTTCATCACATTTTAACAGGTAGTAAGCAGTTACCATATACACATATATATTCATACATATGTACATACATATGCACATACACAAATACATGAATGTATGTTTATGAATGTGTGTATATATGCATGAATGCTGACTTATTGATTAAATCATTCATTTTGAAGACTAAAAACTATTATGTGAATTTAGTACACATGTATATTTAAATATTTCATTTCTTTCTGTAGTAGGTAAAAGTCTGAAGGAAGGACTACATTTCCCACAAGGCTTCTGCTTCAAGGACAAACCTGACTGAAACTCCAAGGCCTCCATTTCCCACAGGACATGAGATATGAGTTCTGATTAGGGTTGAAAAAACTTCTGAGGAGAATCGAGGGGGACAGGAGAGACGATCATGATGTCACCTAGTACAGGGAGGAAAACACCATCAGGGCAGCTGGCTCGCCAGCTGTTGAGAATAAGCTAAGGGGACCTGAGAGATTCCCAACTAAGATGGGACAGAGGCTCTAGCTAAATGAAATATACTTATCTAAATCATCCTGTATTGAATGCAGTAGTTCATGTGAATCCAGTGTTGGTTGGAACGTGGGTTTCATTTGTGGAGTGTCTCTAGAATATTTATGAAAAATCGAATTGAGCTATCTGAACGAGCAACATGGCAATGAAATGAGGGAAGGGTTTCTAAGCTAGGTGAAAATTACTTACATCAGTGGCCTTGCACTAGTTGATTACTTTGAAATTAAATTGCTTAATTGTTTATACTAATAGCACCTGTACTTGTGGGCTACATGGCAGTTGTTTTTTTTCAAAATCGAAAATACAACTTTTCAACTTTTTTTTTTTTTCATTTCAAACCATGATAGCCAAGATGATTCCAGGAACCACTGCACTATTATGTGTTGAAGTGAATTATGACCTTTGAAATATATTACATGACACATATTGAAGTGCTATGGTGAAACAACACCATAATTACTTGGTTGTGGAGAACTGGTGCTCAGTGATGGTAGCAGACCTTCACAGAAGATTATTGACAATAATAATAATAGCTAGAATTTATGTACTGCCTCCTGTGCACCAGGCACTTTACAAATATTATTGCATTTGTTCCTCACAACAACCCTTGGAGGTAGATGCTATTATTAACTCCCTTTTACAGTAGAGGAAACTGAGGCAAATGGAGGTTAAATGACTTGACCAAGGTTACACAGCTTGTAAGTGTCTAAGGCTGGGCTTGAATTCAGATGTTCCTGACTCCAGGCCCAGTTGTTGGAATTGCCCAGTGAATGTGATGATGAGATAATATAGGGATGTTATACCACATTGTAGAATCTTGGAGAATAAAGTACTAAACAAGGCAAACAGGAAGGAAGATGGCAAAGTTACTTCATTATGTGAATTGTCTAAAATGGTCACATTAACAGATCTCCAAAGAGATCGCTGGAAAAGGGGATTGGTCACATGGAAACTAGTGACTAAACCTGAGCCTGAAGAACAGGAGTTGTTGAGCAAATTAAAAGTTTTTGTGGCAAGAGTAAGATAGACTGAGGAGGATGCAAAAGGAGAGCAATGACACATAGACAAGACCCTATCTCAGCAGTGATCCAGTGGCAACAGATGGAAGGGCATGTCTGAAGGGTTATTATGGTCACTCAGATGAGTAGTTCTACAGAGTTAGAATTGAGAGAGACTTTCATTTTCTAGATAAGGAACCTGAGGCCCAGAGAGATTAAGCAACTTACCCATAACTAGTAAGATTCAAACTCAGGTTTTCCCGATTTCAAGAACAACAAGCTACAATAGCAGATAATGCAGTGTACCACAGTTCCTTAAGAAAAATACATCTGAATATCTGTGCATGTGTGGGTATATGTGTGTGTATACACATGCCTGCAGATCTGGGTCTTTGGTGTATTGATTGTATTTAATTTTCTCTTTATGTGAAGGTTGTATAATCTGATTGTTGAGATGGAGAATTTTGCATGCATGAACACACACACTTGAATGTTTCTATGTGTTTACATGCACAATACAACACCGCCTCAATATTTTATGTTTTATATGTATTTTATTATTATCTTTATATGCATTTTATACATGCATATTTATAAATGTGTGGGTATATAGACATATATCTATACCCACATACATGTATGTCTGTGTATATACACATATACATAGAGAGAGAGGTGTGTGTATGCACACACAATTCTGCATCCCATAAATCAGACTATACAGCCTGTGCATAGAGAGAAAAACAAATAAAATCCATACTTTTTATTATTCTGTTACCAGATAGTGTTTGTGGACTCTGATCCATGGGCATAAAGCTTTCTAGAAGAATAATCTAATCTTTCAGGAATTTGAGGAAGAACTATTATTTTATACAAATAAGAGAAGCAGCTACAGAGACGGAAAAAAAAAAATGTGGCTACCAATATGGTTAATTATATGGCTACCTTAAAGTGGAAAAAAAATATTATATGTGCTACCAGTCCCTTGTGTTTTAGGGCATAAATTGATCTCCAGATGGCTGCAGGGGAAAATCTGCTCTCTCTCCCTGAGGAATAAGATCACCTAATTATACCTTTTTTGTGGGTATTGGGCTTTTTCTCAGCAATGTAACACATCCACATTATCAGACAAACTGGACAAGTAGCCCAGGAATTCTTCCTCCTCCACAGTTTTGTGTGCCGTGAGCAGTGATGTACCAGACAGGTAGATTTAAAATGGGAGCTAGGACCATTTTGTAGGCTGCATTCATCTTAGGTTTTCACATTTCTGTTGTGAGGTGCATGAAAGAAATAGGTTCATCTTCACTCATGGGCCTCAAGTTAAAGCCTCAAGTTCTGTCTTGCATTTAAAACTAGCTGTTCAAAGTTTCTAAATAAGTCACTTAAGAAATACTTTCCTTATCAGTTAATATGTAATCTATTTCCCCCAGTGTTTCAAAGCTTTTAAATAGATTTGTAACCAGAGAATTAACATATCCCTTATGTTTTCCCTTCAAAACAACAACAAAAAAGGTGATAAAACATTATAGGATAGCTATAACACAGGAAATACACTGTTACTTCTTCAATTCCCTAGAAGACACATTTTTAAAGTATAAAGAAAATTGACAAGGATTGGAAAAGTTAAGTCAGTAAAAAAACAAAATTAAGAAAAAAATAAGTTAATTCCCCTCAAAACCTAGGGTATTATTTTAGTGAAAACATCTGCATTTTCACAAGAAGAGTAACTATAGTTTTTATAATTTAAACTTTGTGGGGAAAAATAAGATAGTAGAGTTACTTTGAGAATTAGGGAAAACATAAGATCTAGAACTTCAATCTAGAACTTCATGGGGTTAGAACCTAAAACAGTACTGCTGGTATACTAGCTCTTATGAAGTCCTAGGTCTGGGCAACTTTGGGGCCCTTTCTTTCTGGGGATACTTTCCATTAACCTTTTTATCATTTCAAGTAGTCATTTTCCTGATTAACTAGGATTTGACTCCTCCAAGGATGGTGTTATATAACCTGGACCCAAAATATTTTAAACCCAGTTTTGTTGCATGACATAAACAATATAGAGGATAGACTGTGCATGTGACTTCCAAAGACTTGCCCAACTAAGTTCAGAAACATTCGTCACCAAGTTGGCTACAGGCCAATCAATCTTCAGCTACCCTGACAGATGATCTACTAAGTTGTAAAGTCCATGGTGATCTGAATCAGTGCAGAAGCACTCACATAAACACAATCCCACATATTTGAAATATTTAAAGATGAAAGGGGGAAATGATCTGGGACAGATAACTCTGTTCCAGGAGACATGGGAATATTGATTGACATCTTCCTTGATCATTACACGATCAAGGTATTTTCAGTTTTGGAAACAACTCTTCTGCATAGACCTTAGCTGGATTTTTCAGAGGGACACTATTTCTTTTATGAAAAAAGAGAGAAAGAAAAGAAGGAAGGAAGGAAGGAAGGAAGGAAGGAAGGAAGGAAGGAAGGAAGGAATAGGAGGCAAAACCAAGATGTTAGAGTAAAGGAAGGAACTCACCAGAGCTCCCCACCAAACTCCTCCAAATACATTTAAATAATGACTCTAAACAAATTCTAGAGTGGCAGAACCCACAAAAAGACAGAGCGAAACAATTTTCCAGCCCAAGACAACCAAGAAGGTTGGCAGGAAAGGTCGCTGCACCAGAGTGAGAGAGAAGCCCCAGCAAACCAGGAGCAGAACTCAGGGCAACTGAATCAGTGGCAGCTGTGGTAGTTTCTAGACCTCTCAGCCTACAGATGGTAAGGGGATTGGACAACAGGTCAGAAGGAGATGTACAGGGGGTTCCTTTGCTGGTATAAGGTGCAGGACTCTGTTGCATTGCCTATACTCAGATCTGGGTCATAGCCCTGGGTTTTAGTCCCAGTCTGAGGATGAGCACTAGCACAATAGTGCTTGCAGCCACAAGGGAGTAGGGACCCTGGTCATAGTTCCAAGGTTGAAAAGAGTGCTTGTGGTCACTTGAAAACCAATACACAGTACAGGAAAGTACTAAACACATCTCTCTCCAGAATATATCATCTTGAAAGAGCCAAAAACTTCCAAGTCCCCAGAATTACCTCTGAAAACAGCAGCACAAAAAACTTGAATCTTGGGACAGTGTCTCTTTTACTTGGGAAGCAGAGTCCCACTTTAGCACAGAGTTAAAAGTCAAGAAATACACTGGAAAATGAGCAAACAACAGAAAATATTTGACCATAGAAAGTTACTATGGTGACAAGGAAGATGAAAAGATTCACTTAGAAGAAGACAACAAAGTTAAAATTCCTGCATCCAAGGCCTCAAAGAAAAACCTGAATTTGTCTCAGGCCATGGAAGAGCTCCAAAAGGATTTTAAATATCAGGTAAGAGAGGTGGAGGGAAAATTGGGAAGAGAAATGAGAGTGATACAAGAAAATCATGAAAAAAGAGTCAACAGCTTGGTAAATATTGAAGAAAATAACACCTCAAAAAATGAAACAGGCCAAATGGTAAAAAAGGCACAAAAATCCAATGAGGAGAAGAATGTCTTGAAGAACAGAATTGGCCAAATGGAAAAGGATATACAGAAGCTTACTGAAGAAAATAATTCTTTAAAAGTTAGAATAGGCAAGTAGAAGCTAATGACTTTATGAGATATCAGGAAACAAAATCAAAAGAATGAAAAAAATAGAAGACAATGTGAAATATCTCATTGCAAAAATAACTAACCTGGAAAATAGATTCAGGAGAGATAATTTAAGAATTATTTGACTTCTCAAAAATCATGATCAAAAAAAGTCCAGGCATCATCTTTCAAGAAATTATCAAGGAAAATTGCCCTGATATTCTAGAACCAGAGGGCAAAATTGAAATAAAAAGAGTCCACTGATCACCTCCTGAAAGCAATTGCAAAATGAAAACTCATAAGAATATTATAGCCAGCAGAGAATAAAAGAAGAAAAGGAAGCAAAGAAAGCATGGACAATTCTTCAACACATCAAATATTATTTATCATATAGGCTTTCTTGAAATGAAAATTTCTTGTTAACATATTTTTAATCCTCTCCTATGTTCTGCTATGCACATGACATGTTTTTTTCTCTCTTTGTTATTTTGTATTTAAGTTCTAATATTTAAGTTTATGATATTTTTGTTTCTTTTCTCTATTCTCCATTTGTGTTCAGGTGTTTAAGTCAAAAATAAATTTTTTTGAGGCAAAAAAAAAGAATATTATAGCCAAATTCCAGAGCTGTCAGGTTAAGGAGAAAATATTGCTAGCAGCTAGAAAGAAACAATGCAAGTATTGTAGAGTCACAGTCAGGATAACAAGATTTAGCAGCTTCTACGTTAAAGGATCTGAGCGCTTGAGATATGATATTCTAGAGGGCAAAAGAGCTAGGAGTACAGCCAAGAATCACCTAGCCAGCAAAACTGAGTATAATTCTTCAGGGGGAAAATGGACATTCAGTGAAAAAGAGGACTTTCAAGCTTTCCTGATGAAAAAACCAGAGCTGAACAGAAAATTTTACTTTCAAATACATGATGCAAAAGAAACATAAAAAGGTAAACAGGAAAGAGAAATCATAATGGATTCAATAAGGTTAAAGTGTTTATATTCCTATATGGGAAAATGATATTTTTAACTTCTTAAAAACTTTCTCACTATGAGGGCAGTTAGAAGGAGTATACATAGATAGAAAGCAGGGGTGTGAATTGAATGTGATGTGATGTAATGTGATTATTTAAAAAATTAAATTAAATTAAAGAATGAGAAAGAGGAATGTACTGGTAGAAGGGGAAAGAGAGAGGTAGAATGGGATAAATTATCTGACTTAAAGGGTCCTAAAAGAAATTTTACAGTGGAGGGAGAAATGGGGGAATCAGGGAGGGGAGCACATGAACCTTACTCTCATTGGAATTGGTTCAAAGAGGGAATAATATACACACTCAGTTGGGTGTAGAAATCTATCTCGTCACAGAGGAAAGCAGGAAGAGAAGAGGATAAGAGAAGGAGGGAGGAACCTGATAAAAGGGAGGGCAATTTAGGGGAGGTAAAAGTCAGAAGTAAAACACTTTTGAGAATGAACAGGGTAAAAGGAAAGAGAGAGTAGGATAAATAAGGGGAAATAGGATGGAAGGAAATACATAGTTGGCAATCATTATTGTGAAAAAAAAATTTATAGTGAGTTTCTCTGATAAAGACTTCATTTCTTAAACATAAAGAAGTTGAGTTAAATTTATAGAAATAAGAGCCTGTCCTCAACTGCTAAATGGTCAAAGGATATGAACAGGCAGTTTTCAGACAAAGTAATCAAAGCTATTTATAGTCATGTAGCATATGAAAAAAATGCTCTAAATCACTATTGATGAGAGAAATGCAAATTAAGGCAACTCTGAGCTACTACTTTATACCTGTCAGATTGGCTAATATGACAGAAAAGGAAAATAGAGGGGATGCAATAAAATTAAAACACTAATGTATTATTGAAGTTCTATACTGAGTCAACCATTCCGGAGAGCAATTTGTAACTATGTGTAAAGAGCTATAACACCATGCATACCCTTTGCCCAAGTAATATCACTACAAGGTCTGTATCCCAAAGAGATAAAAAAAAAAAAAAAAAACAAAGAGGAAAAAGACCTATGTGTATAAAAGTATTTTTAGCAGCTCTTTTAGTGATGGCAAAGAATTTCAAATTGAGGGGATGTCCATCAATTGGGGAATGGTTGAACAAGTTGTTGTATACGATTGTTATGGAATACTACAGTGCTTTAAAAAATGATGAGCAGGATACTCTTAGCAAAACATGGAAAGACTTACATGAACTGATGCAAAATGAAATGAGCAGAACTAGGAGAACATTGTACACGGTAACAGCAATATCGTACGATGATCTACTATGAATAACTTAGCTATTCTCGGTAATACAATGATTCAAGAAAATTCTGTAGGACTTATGATGAAAGGTGATGTAAGAGAGAAAGAACTGACAGAGCCTGAATGAAGGCCAAAGATACTTTTTCTTTATTTTTCTTGGTTTTTTTGTGTTTTCTTTCACAGATTTACATGGAAATATGTTTCACATAACTACACATGCATAACCAACGTCAAATTGCTTGCCTTCTCAATGGGGGAAGGAGAGGGAGAGAAAGAATTTTGAACTCAAAA
The DNA here is from genome assembly GCA_028646515.1 of Pseudochirops corinnae. NCBI lineage: Eukaryota > Metazoa > Chordata > Mammalia > Diprotodontia > Pseudocheiridae > Pseudochirops > Pseudochirops corinnae. Next base: position 222,342,861 of record CM053588.1, read on the forward strand.
TTTGAAGTAATAAAAAAGAATGTAAAATAGTTTTTACATGTAATTGGGAAAAAATGTTAAATAAGATTATAAAAGGGGAAGGAAGGGAAAGGAAGGGAAGGGAAGGGAAGGGAAGGGAAGGGAAGGGAAGGGAAGGGAAGGGAAGGGAAGGGAAGGGAAGGGAAGGGAAGGGAAGGGAAGGGCACTAAGGACCTCTATAAAAACATTTATAAAATTTCGATAAAATCTGTTACTTGAAAGAAAGAAACCCTCATTTTCTGATTTAGGCCCCATCAATGTCATCAAAAGAAAGATGATGAGTGCCATCTACTGTATACAACTGATTCCACACTGTGAAGTGTGTTTGCTTTTATCTCTAGATAAAGAAGATCCAAAATCTATGATATTCAATTCATATTATCAGTCATAGGAAGGCTTCATTTGCATGCAGTATTGGTAGTCACAATAAATATTAGTATAATAATATAAAACTGAGAGAAAAAGCCTTGAAAATCATTTTAGGTTTCCAGCCTAGTTTTGAACATCAGAAGAAACAGCAGTGGCCACTCACTCATTCTTGGGGTTCTTACAGCCAAAGTCTCACTACACCATGTCAAGGGGCCAATGAGGATGGTAGGTGAAGAGAAGAAAGAGTAAGCAAAGACAGTCACTTTGCTCCATGAGCGGCTGTCTCCTTTGGGTACACCTTCCTTCTATTCCCCAAGTCTATTCTGCTACTGAGGCATCCAGCTACCAAACAAAGAGAAAAGTATGAGATACCATGAGATTCTATGATGTTTAAAGGTATTTATTTTCAGAGAAAACATATAGTTTTTAAATTAGAATATGAAGCTAATGAAAATGATTTGATATCAACAGTAATATTCATATGTAATACATGCCATATGAAGATGTGTTGAAGAAATTGGGCATATTTAGTCTGGAGAAAAGAAGACTGAGGTGAGAGATGTGATAGTAACCTTCAAGTATCCAAAGGGCTTTCATGAGGAAGAGTTTGCTTTGTTGGCCCCAGAGGGAAGAATTGCGAGCATTGGGTGGAAGAAAATTTAGACTTATTGTTAGGAAAACACTTCCTAAACATTAGAGCTCATAGTGGACTGGGCTGCCTTGGGAGGTAGAGAGTCCACCTCCCTGGGGATCTTTAAGCAGAAGCCACATGACCACTTGTTATCATATTCAATTCAGATTCAGATTCAATTCAACTCAATAGTTATCATATTCAATTCAGAGGTCAAGCTATAGACATCAACTCTAAAAGCTATCTTATTACAGACGTAACAGACCAAAAATACAACCTTGAGAAACCCATTTCCCTGGTTTCCAGTAGTGAATGACACCTGTGACCAAGGTTGTAAATTATCACCTAATTAACATATCTGCCAGATAATCCACTACTTTTCCTATATAAGCTTTAGTATCATTCCTATTAGTTTGCAAGTTCCTTAAGGAGCTCTGCCTGCCATATTGGCATTACAATAAACCATTGCCACCTTGACTTAAAGAACACTTGAGTCCATTAATTCATTCCACATGACCCTGTTCATTACTCCGGTCCTGGGGGGGGGGTGTCCCTGAACCCCTTAAACCACACCACCAGCATGATCAAGTCAGTGACACAAGCTTTATATCCTATATCACCTCTGTTCTTTGAATAGACATATCCCATTTCTATAAACGTTTAGTAGCTTCAATCTATTAACGGCCCATTTGTCTGTTACGGCTTTGGGGGGGGGGGAGAAGCTCAAATTCATCATTTTCCCATGGATACTTTGACTCTCCTGAAATTAAAATCCCTACCAATTAGCTATTTTGTTTTTCTTTTAACTTAATTGTAAACCAATACTACTACTCAGTGTCCTGCTTTCCTTCTGCTGCTTAACATGCAAGACACTCTGACAACTATTGCCCTTTTTTTTAAAGAGGATGATGTTTTTCTTTCAGCTAGGTGGCACAGTGTATAGAATGCTGGGCTGGGAGTCAGAAAGACCAGAGTTCAAATTGAGCCTTGGACACTTACTGGCTGCCTCCCTGGGCAAGTCACTTACTCCCTATTTGCCTCAGTTTCCTCATCTGTAAAATGAGCTAGAGAATGAAATGGCAAATCACTACAGTGTCTTTGTCAAAAAATCCCAAATGTGGTCATGAAGAATCAGACATGACTGAACAGCAACAATGCTCTGGCTTAGGCAGAGAACTCTGATACGTGAGCTGACCTGTGGGTTCATTTTTATCCTAGATTGATCTACATACAGAAAGTTAAGGTATGCCTTCTTTACTTTGGATTTTATAGTCTATCAACAAACATCATAAAGCCTTTAAGCAACTATGTTTGTAACACGTTGGGGAAAAGATTGCCCCGGGAATCACATTTATTTCGTTCCTATCTACCCGATTTATCATTTTCTCAAATATTTACTTTCTTATATAGAAAGGGTAAATAGATGAAAACTTCCTTACTTCTATTTTCTAGCTTAAGAACTAAGCTTTATTTACCCTACCTTTCTGCTCTTTTATTTAGTTTTTCATCTTTAGGTGATTACAAAGAGTAATACCTTAAAGATTGAGTCTTACTCCAAACTCCAAAAAAACCTTAATCACAGAATAACCACACACAGAGGAGAGAGTCCATGTGTTATAAGATAGTGATGTCAAGTTCAGATAGAAATGGGGCCATTACATGGTACATAAGGAAGCCTACAGGCTACATTTTGACTTAGAAAACCACATGTTAACATTATCTATGTTCTATTGTTTTTTTTTTTCTCAGAGTAGCTAGGTGACAAAGTGGACAGAGGACTGGGCATGGAATCAGGAAGACTTTTCTTCCTGAGTTCAAATCCAGCCTCAGATACTTACTAGCTACGTGACCCTGAGCAAGTCACTTAACCTTATTTGCCTCAGTTCCTCATCTGCAAAACGAGCTCAAGAAGCAAATGGCAAACCAGTCCAGTATCTGCCAAGAGAATCCCAAATGGATCATAAAGAGTCAGATACAACTAAACGATAACAAATTTTATTTTTAATTATTCAGTTAGCTATTTTCCAATTGTACTTTAAAGTTGTTCCAGTAGCACTGAGGAGTCTTGCAGACAATGCTTGAAGCCTCTGCCGTATTAGATAGAGGCCTAGTCAGAAAGATGAGTTATACATATCCAACCTCAGTTATACATTGACTGTAAGACTCCAGGCAAGTCACATAACTTTTTAGTGCCACAAGCAAGTCTCTAGCATTATAAGTCATGAATCAGTAGCAAATCTGCTCCTATGGAATTTTCCACCCAAAGATCTATCTTGTTGAACTTACAGCTTGGAAATGCACATGCACACGCGCGTGCGTGTATACACACACACACACACACACACACACACATTCTTCTGTCCTCCAAAAAAATTCTCACACAAAACAAATCATAAGCACCTATCAGCAATCATATTTTCTTCCAAAATTCACACATACTTTCACTCAAAGATTCTATTGATTAGCTAGGAATCTCTTTGCATATAGAAAGGGTAAATAGATGAAAACTTCCTTACTTCTATTTTCTAGCTTAAGAACTAAGCTTCATTTACCCTACCTTTCTGCTCTTTTATTTACTTTTTCATCTTTAGGTGATTACAAAGAATAATACCTTAAAGATTAAGTCTCAATCAAATATTGATCAAATGATAATATGTAATTAGATTTATTTATATACTGCTTTAAGGTTTGCGAAGCACTGTCAGTCTGTCAATAAACAGTTATTAAGTGCCTACTATGCGCCAGGCACTGTCCTAAATACTGGAGATGCAAAGAAAAGCAAAAGGGAGTCCCTGCCCTCAGGGAGCTTATAATTTGATGGGGCAGAAGCAACTCTGTACAAACAAGCTACGTACAAGATAAACAGAGGGAAGGCATTGGCAGTAAGGAGGATCAGGAAAGGTTTCTGATAGAAGGCAGGATTTCAGCTTTAAGGCAGCTTTAAAGAAACCAGGTAAGCCAGGAGACAGAGACAAAAAGGGGAGAATATTCCAGGCATTGAGAATAGTCAGAGAAAATGCCTGGAGTTGGGAAATAGAGTATCTTATGGGAGGAACAAGAAGGAAGTCAGTCACTAGATCTTAGAGTATGCGGTAGGGTGTAAAGGTGAGGACTGGGGAGGGGGACAGCTCATAAGGGACTTTAAACACCAAAAAGATGATTTGTATTTTATCCTAGAAGTGAGAAGGAGCCACTGGTGTTTATTAAGTAGGGGAGTGATGTGGCCATACTTGCACTTTCAGGAGATCACATTGACAGATTTGTGGACCGTGTACATAAGTCATCTCCTTTGATCCTCATAATAACATGACAAGATTAGTACTATTATTAGTCCCATTTTAAAGATAAAAACCCTGAGGCTGAGAAAGGAAAAGTGACTTGCCCAACATCACACAGCTAATAAATGCCCAAAGTATTGTTGAATCATTTTTCAGTCATGTCTTATTCTTTGTGACCCTATTTAGGGTTTTCTTGGCAAAGATACTGGAGTGGTTTGCCATTTCCTTCTCCAAATCATTTACAGATGAGTAAACTGAGGCAAATGGTGTTAAATGACTTACCTAGAGTTATATAACTAGTCAGTGTCTGAGGCTAGATTTGAACTCAAGTCTTCCTGACTCTAGGCCCAGCACTCTATCCACTGAGCCTTCGAGCTGCCTCTCCCTAAATATAAGGAACACACACACACACACACACACACACACACACACACACACACACACACATACAACCTCAACGCATTAATTTAGAGTTAGGAGATGGTTTAAATATTACCTCCATCACTTTTCACTTTACCTATGTGACTCTTTACTAGGTTAAGTTACTAAATCTCTGAACTTCTTCATCAGTCAAATGAGGGAACTGGACTCGATGCCCCTTGAGGTCCCTTCCGATGCTAAATCTGTGATCCTGTGATCTTCTAAACTGTAGAGAGATTGCTATCCGAAAACCCACACTAACAAAATCCCAGGTCCCTGAAACATGAAAATGATGTATCTGCTCAGCCCCTTCCCCTCCTCCTCCCTATTACTTTTCTAACTTTTTTCCATTGTAAGTAGGATTCATATTTACATTTATTTCCATTTTTGGAATAAATTCTCTGCCGCGGTTTCTTAGCTTAAATTATAGTCTAGAGTGGAGGAGGACAAGACTTTAAAATCCATATATCTTATTAAATACTTCTATGATTTTTTTCCTTGCATAAAGTCATTTTAATCTACTTTTCACATGCTTAATGTGTATGGCAGTTGGCAACCACAAATAGTCAAAGTTTGTATGCAGCTACTAACAAAATTCCATAATCTAATCTTTAATATTTTTGCCATGGAGTATGCAAAAACTTATAATTATGATTTACCTTTGATTCACCTCATCTTTATTTTATCTCATATTAAAGTATAATCAAAATCAGGAGGTTTCAAATACTAGGCTGCAAATCCCCTTCTTAAAATTCCTATTCAGTGGTCTTCCCAATTTTCATTTTCTCTGCCTTTTCTTATTATATTAAATCCTGATATCTGAAAATGGAACCATACAGTAGCATTAAGCATGTTCTTTTAAATTCAGATCTTATCTTTTCTTCCTGGATTTTTTATACTCTAACTATATTTTCGAAACCCCAGTCTGCTTGCAATTAGTCTTCTAAAGATGCTATTGTACTAGGCAGTAAATACCATTATTGTTGTAGAAATGATTCACTCGGCTTTTTTGCACTGTTCAGATATTCTGCTGAGATGCCTGATACTACTCTCATCCCCATTCTTTAATTATAATTTTAGGGTTTCTTCTCCAGTTCACTTTTTAAAGTTAATTATTCTTTCCTATCAAACCCAAAAATGCTCTAAGAATAATCATGTTTATTAATAAGATTAATAATATCCTCTTCATTTTTTTGGTCATGCTCCCAGATGAAAAGTGGTAGTGATTTTATTCTTTCCAGACCCCATGACTCCCTAAGATGCTTTAAACAAAGTGCTTCTCTAGGAACGAAATTCCCAAACAAAACCCCTGAATGGATATTTCTATGAGCAAAAAGTTGCTTTCTAGTCTACCCAGTTAGTAGTGGTCATGAGGGTCAAAGTCATACAGTGATAAACATTGGTCTCCTTGCTTCTCAACCTACTGTCCATACACAATCCAAAGTGGAGAATTGAGGAAAGTCAATTCCCCTATAGGAAGTAATATGGTACAAGGGTAAGTAAACTGGCTCTCAAGGCAGAGGACCTGGGTTCAAATTCCTGCCTTTGATAAGTACTATCTGTGTGACCTTTGTCAAGGTACTTAATCTCTCAGCCTCAGTTTCCTCAATCTATAAAATGCTAATGATAACAGTACTACCTCCCAAGTTGTTATGAAGATTAAATTATGTAATGTACTTGAATTGTTTCGCAAACCTCAAAGCACTATATAAGTTCTAGCTATTTTGTTTTGTTATTTCACATCCCAGGGTCCCAGCTTCCTCAATTACAAAATGAGGGGGTTTGACTAGATGGGTTCCTTAGACCTTTCCAGTTCCAGAACTGGGATCCTCTAGATAGGGAAAGGGACTAGATCCATGATTTCATTGGTGTAGGGAATTCCAGGATGAACAAACTCCCTCTACTAGTACTTTTGCAACACAGAGACTTGCCTTGATGTTAAATGATCTCTCTAGGGTCATAAAGTCAGTATATGTCAGAGGCAGGGCTTGACCCATGTCTTAATGACTCCAAGGCCATTTCCCTGTTGCCCGAATCTTACTGCCTTTCAAGAATAACAAAGAATTTGGGGTCTGACTTATTGGATCTTAGCATCAGCTTTCCTCTTCGTTTTGGGCGCATTGCTAGACACAATAAACTTGTCTGGAAGCTCCACCTACTCAGTACCATTGCTTCCCAGAGCCATAACTGGCAATTTTGTCTCCTGGGACTATTTGATACCAGAAATGAGGGAAAACTCTCCAAGCACCACTTTTTGAAGAGATACTTCAGGTCGCCAATGTACAGGTACATTTTTATTAATTATTCCTACTAAGAAGGTAATAAATTCAGTTGTTTGTTTGCTGTAGGTAAACAAGTGCTATCAGTAGCCTTTAAATTCTGGCATGCAGAGACAAAGTTCTGGTCAACCCACTCTAATCAGAGTTTTGCTTCTACACAGTTGACTCAAACATTGGAACAAAAAGAGCCAGATTAATGCAAGAGTGTCTTCTCTTTACAGAGCTCTAATTTCTGTACCATCAGTTGGAGATCCAAAATTGCAAGCCTAAATAATTATGGACTCCATCTCTTAACAGGCAATCTAAAAAGTGAAAAGTTGCTTCTATTTGGCTTAGAGGGCATTCACACAATAAATCTGACCCATTTTTGCACTCAGTTGACGGATTTGGGCTCTTAGACATATAGCAGTACAACTGGCTGATCTCAAATGCAAATGACCACTTATGAATAAAATTATCCACTCATATTCCCTCAGAACTTTTGTATTCAGTCCTCATTATACTAATTAACACTGGCATGAGTTCCGTTTCGTTCTTTGGTCAGTTGTGTTCTTAGCACAAGCAACACTCCATGGCAGATAGACATGCAGTCAGGAAGACTTGTGTTCAAATCCTATTAGCAGTATGGTCATGGGCAAATCAGTTTATTTCTGAGATTCAGGCAACTCTCATTAAGATTTGTTGACTAAGCTAGACTAGATTGTGATCTAGACTAAGCTAATCTGACTAGATTGTGATCTCATCACAGATCCTTGGTTTTTTTTGTTTTCTTTTTAAGTAAAATTTTATTAATATCTTTTGCTTTTATGTTACCTACATTTTCTCCCCCGAACTTTGTGGATGTTTCGACTTTATGGTAGAATTTAATGACTGGGTTCAACTCCTTTGGATTTCATTTACCTCCTTGGACAACACTCTTGTGATATGGAAATTCCCATGTAAAGCTGACCCTGTGAAGTTTTGAAGATAAAGAGTAGCTGAAGAACTATAAATAATAAATAACCAACTACTTAACTTTTCAAAGGGAAATATTAGATTATAACAATTGGAAGTCCAAAAACCAAGTAAACAGCAAAGTCTGCTAAAGGTTTACCTAACCTAATACTCACCTCAGATCTGAGTTTTCCATATTTCCCTCCTAGCTCTCTGTAGGTCTATATATGTTTTTCTCTGTTTTCCTGGTCATTTATCTGTCTGTGTTTTTTTGTTACCTCACTATCTGACTATCCTTTTCTTTCCTCTCTCTTTTGTCCTACCTTCAGACAAAAATGTGACCTTAACCTATAGGAAAGCTTTGTAGTGCCTGGTACAGCAGTCCTTCCCAAGGGGGCACTATTGTGTTTTCCCAGAATTTTCTGTGAGACAAAAAAAAAGGTAGATATGGGAGCTGTCAAAAAGGGTAATTGTCAGTACATATATAAATATATATGTGTATATATATATATATATATATATATATACATATATGCATACACATATACATATATATATATTCCAAATGTAGCTCTACTTCCTTTACCCTAAGAGTCAGCCCTTATAACAAAGAATTTTTTAAAAGAGGAAGAAAAAAAAAAAGTCCAGCAAACCTAATCAACACATCAACTGAATCTGACAACCAATGTAATGCTCCATATCCACCATCACCCACCTCTGTAAAGAAGAAAGGGAGGTATTTTTCTCAACTCTTCTTAAATATCAATCTTGGTTATTATAATTATATACTGTTTAGTTTGGGAGTTTTGTTCTTTCTGATGTAGACATTGTTATAGTCATTGTGTTCATTACTTTCCTGGTTCTGCTTATTTCACTTTGCATAAGTTCATACAAATCTTCCAAAGCTCCCATGTATTCTTTATGCTGTTCCATGACCACTTTTCCCCTCCTGAATCACTGCCTTTTCGTGGCAAAGGAACTTGCATAGCTCAATGAAACTATGAGCTTATATACCATGCAGTTACTCAAGATGGACAGGTCATAGTGGAGAGTTCTGACAAACAATGATCTGCTGGAGAAGGAAATGGCAAACCACTCCAGTATCTTTGCCAAGAAAATCCCATGGACAGTATTAAAATGCATGATATCAGAAAATGAGTCCATGGGGTCAAAAAGAGTTGGACACAACTGAACAACAACCATTACAACTTATGGACCCCTGCAAACAAAAGAGTGCTTAAAGCATAGCCCTGTGGGTTTCTGGGATATGTAGTCTTCATAGAGATATAGCTTTCTTCCCATCAAGAAAGATATTAAAAAATTTGCAAAGCAGCAGCATAAAGAAGGAGCAGCATAGGGGGAATAGTGGGAGCCACCAGAGATAGGCTGCAACTTGTGTTTTCAATGAGCAAGAAAAGGAAATGATGAGTGTAACAGGAAACCAGCCTGAGCATTGAGGTGCTACAGCTGCCTGTGGTGGCTGCTCCCTGACCCTAGGCAGTTATCTCCACTTTCAGCAACTAGAATGGATATCTGAGGCCCCAGTGGTTGCTGACTTTCCATTTAGGAGAACAGATGCCAAAAGGAAGAAGTGGCTATTTTTTAATCTCTCCTTTTTGCCATTTGAGATGGAAATCACTCTAAAAAATTTTTTTGTTCTATCTTTTAAAGCAATGTTTGTGCCTTCTGTTTTAATTAGTACCAATACTGGTCCTCTCTATATAAAAATAAGATTGCTCTTAACTGCTTTTGGATTCAACTGTGTCCTTAGGTTTGAATAGGAGGGTTACAAGGAAAGACAGTACTGGAATGCAGAAAAGAAGATGGTGGTCCAACTCTCCAGCTAAATTGTTACAGTTTTCTTGGTTTTTGTTTTTAATTCTAGCTAGTAGTTCTGAGGTAAAAATGAGAGAGAATCTTACGAACTAGATTCTTTATAAAATTTATTTCATAAACTTCCTAAAAGACAAAACTAAAAAGGATCTGGAATTTTTCTGCCCTCAAGATAAAAGAAGCCCGAACACCATTTGTTATTTTAGACAAGACTGAGCCTTCATGTCTTGTTTCCTCATTCATTCCTTCCTTCTTCCCCCATACATTAACAGAGACAGTTTTCTGAAAGGATGAATCTAGAGTGGTGACTAGGAAATGGGAACCACCTACTAGGAATAGAAGAAAAAGCGAATGGGAAAGTTCTGAACAGCATCCAGTCCAAGGGTGAGAGACAGAGGAAGGTAGGCATGTTTCATTATCAGTACCTGCTTCCAGTTCTTTCTTGCTACAAAACATTGATATATATGATATAAATATTTTTGTATGTATGGAATATTTCCTTCTGTCACTGACTTTCTTGAGATAGTCAATTGTATTATATATGCCCTTTGGGCATAGTTCCAAATTGCTCTCCAGAATGTTTGGATGAGTTCGCAATTCTACCAACAATGCATTAGTGTGCCAATATCCCAAATGGCTATTTTTGAAACTTTCCCTTTCATTTTCACCTTTAGCCTGAAGCCTATACCCATACAGGCACAGGTGATTATACATCCTTTCTTATGGATGAAATAAAATTCATCAACTACCACTTACTTACTCATTCCCCAAGTGATGAGCCTCTACTTTATTTCTAGTTCTTTGCCACTATAAAGTATTACTACAGACATTTTGATGAATTTTAGGACCTTTATGTCAAGCTTTGACCTCTTCACGGTATATGTACAGGGTTGTTGGGAGGCTCAAACGAGATAATGGGTGTAAAGCACTTTGCAAACTTTGAAGTGCTGTGTAAACACAGGCTATTATTGTTGCTGTTGTTCTTATTATTATTACTATTATTACCTCCAGTCACCAGGCTTTCAGTCTGGTGATGACTTCATTCTCTGATCCTGCTCCTGCATTCAGGGGCTTGAAATATGCCCTAATATATCAATGGCTTTTGAACAAATGCATGTTTTTAAATTTTAATAGTATTTTATTCTTTCAAATTACATGTAAAGACAATTTGAAACATTCAATTTTTGAAAGATTTTGAGTTCCAAATTTTTCTCCCTCTCTCTCCCTCCTTCCCTTCCTCAAGATAGCAAGCAATCTGATATAGGTTATATATGTGCAATCATGTAAAACATATTTTCCACATTAGGCATGTTATGAAAGAAGAAACAGAACAGAAGGAAAAAACCCACAAAGAAGTGAAAATAGTATGCTTCAGTCTACAGTCAGATTCCATCAGTTTTTTTCTCTGAATGTGGATAGCATTTTCTATCATGAGGGAATTGTCTTGGATCATTGTATTGCTCAAAAGAGCTAAGTCAATCATAATTGATCATCACACAATGTTACTATTACTATGTATAATGTTCTGGTTCTGCTCACTTCACTCAGCATCAGTTCACACAAATTTTTCCAGGTTTTTCTGAAATCTACTTGTTTACCATTTCTTATAGCACAATAGTAATCCATTACATTCATATAACACAACTTATTCCCAATTGCTAGACATCCCTCAGTTTCTAATTTCTCACCACCTCAAAAAGGGCTGTTGTAATTATTTTTGTACAAATAGGGCCTTTTTCCCTTTTTTAAAAAAATCTCTTTGGGATACAGACCTAGTGTGCTCTTGCTGGATCAAAGAGTATGCACAGTTTGATTGCCCTTTGGGCATATTTCCAAATTGCTCTCCAGAATGTTTGGATAAGTTCACAATTCTACCAACAATGCATTGGTGTTTCAATTTTCCAAATGGGTATTTTTGAAACAGTAAATAAAGTTTAGCTTTTAAGCTAGAAAATAAAGGCAAGGAAGTTTTCATTTGCCCTTTATATAGCACAATTGACTATCTCAAGATAGTGACAGAAGGAAACATTCCATATGTACAAAAATATTTATATCATATATCAATGTTTTTTAGCAGGAAAGAACTGGAAGCAGGGTACTTATAATGAAACATGCCTACCTGTTCTTGACAAAGAACTGATAGATTATAGACATCTCTTCATTTCCCAACCCTTGCACTCATTTGGAGTTCTTTGGCTTCCCCACCCTCCCCCTATGGATAAATCCCCACTCCCCAGCTTTTCAGCTTTCTTGTATGTGTCATCTCCCATTAGATTATAAGCTCCTTGAGGACAGGTGTTGTCTTTCTTTTTTTCATATTTGTTTATCCAGTGGTTAGCACAATACCTGGTGCATAGTAGGTTCTTAATAAATGTTCCTTGATTGGATATGGAATGAAGCATTCATTGTCAGATATGACTATTGTGCTGAGCTGTATTCCCTAGCTACACTTGAGAGTTCAATTGGAGGACAGGAGCAGGAGTGGGGAGTATTTGTGATTGATGATGATGTAAACACTGAAGAAAAGCCTTAATAAAACATTTACTTAGAACAACAACAACAATAAGCACAGAAGCCTGAGTGAGAATATGTGGCTTATTTAAGCCATATTAGACTTTATTAGAGATACTTTCAAGATTGTTTCCATAAATGGACTTTAGTCTGTAGGTGAGTAATCCTTTCAGGATTATTCTGAGATTGAGAAAGGGATTGGAGATTCTGTGGAATGGAGACCAACATGAATCAGGAAAATTACAAATTATGACTGGATCAATCATTTCCTTAGATTAAAAATCCAGAGTAGCACTAAAAGGAGAAAGCTGGAGAGAGGTAGAGTAAAAGTAGTTATTGTCTACACATAGGCAGAGGGACTGAAAGCATCTCAGGATTGAGAAGCGCTAGAGCCTGCTGACACATGCATACTTCTTCAGGCTGCTAGCTCTGAGCTTGCAATGATATGTGGTGCCTTGTCCAGATATAAGACTCCTCACTAGCATGGCACCTGGCATTGAGTCAAGTGTCAGCCCCCATCTGGGAGCCAAGAACTCCTCTTAGTACAAATGTAAAGGCAATGCTTCTACGTGAGTGTGGGTTCATGACACATACAGTTCAATTCCACATAAACAGCTCTGAGACTTTTTTTTTTTGAGTCGTAGTATCAAGAGCTGGGAACAACCTTAGAAATGATCTAATCCAATGGTTCTCAACCTGTGGGTCACGACCCCTTTGGGGGTTGAACAAGGTCACCTAAGACCATCGGAAAACACATATTTCCGATGGTCTTAGGAACCGAGACACCACTCCTCTATCCATCTCCAGGTGGGTCCGTCCACATGCAGATACACCCACATATGAGTATTAAAGGGTCGCGGCATTAGGAACCACTGAAATCTAACTCTTTTAATGACCAAATCAGGCATCTGAAGTCCAGAGAAGTGAGACGAAGGTAATACAGGTAAGTTAGGATTTGGACCCTCTGACTACAATACCACCTAATTCTGCCATTCAAAGAACTAAATATAAAATTGCCAATATAACTATAAAGTGTCAACCACTTACTAGTTACACAGAATCAGAGTTTCAGAGTGGTATAGTAGGACTTCAGAGATTACCTAGCACAACCCATTCCTGTAAAGAAATACCCACTAAAACAGGGGTTTTTAACTGTCTTTATATCATGGACTCCTTGGCACTCTGAGGAAGACCAAGGATTCCTTCTCAGAATATATATTTTAGCCATATTCAATAAAATACAAAGGACTGCATAGAAAACCAATTAAATAATAACAAAAAAAGTTCACAGGTCTCAAGTTAAGAATCCTTATATAGAAAACCTTTTCCAATCTCTCTAGTTATTATCAAGGAAATGACTTTCCTCAAATTATTTTGTATTTATTTAATCTTTTTGCTGTGGTAAAATTCAAGCTACTTGAGGGCAGGTACTGTTTTATTTTGTCTTTGCATACCCAGTGTGTCTCACCATTCTTGGCACATAGTAGGTCCCTGTTAAACAAATAATTCCTTTTTCTATTATGCCTTAAAACTGACTCATTTTTCTCCATTTGGAAAGCTGATTCCTATCCCATAGCCACATTCTACTCTCAGAAATTCATTTTTGATGGGAAATTTATGCTCTTTGAAATCTGTGCCCTGGCTACACATGCTTGCACAATTCTAGCAAGCTTTGGCTTGCCTCTCTTCTGTGTAATTTTTTCCATTTGTTTCAATAAAGAATGGACACCATCAGAACTCATAAAACCACTGGTGACATAATGATATATTGAAGCTACAGCACAGTCACATTACTGTAACTGGTTCAGGGTGCAGTTTGTGAGAGAATGTCATATCATTGTGGTCTGCTCACGTGACCCAGCTTTAATCAATGGCTCTGGAAAGACTGACTTGTTCCTCTCCAAAACACTTATTGAGCTGAATTAGCAAAAAAGAGAATATACGGTTCCATAACCAGAATTAAAATGCAAGACACTCCTTAATCCTCCTTTTCAGAAAGAACAACTCTCAAAACAGGGAAAAAATCCTATTGGTTTCTGTCACTCAGTGTCACTCAAACCCCTAGGAAGCACATAGTTTACAGTAAGCCATAGCCTTCCTTGCTACATCTGTCCTGCACATTTCTAGCACTAAATCAGGGGAACATAACCTGGAGTTTATAGACCCTCATGGCACCCATGGTTAAATTTCTTAGAGTCTGTGAACTCTAAGGGGAAAATCTATGGGGAAAAAAAAACTTTATTTTCACTATTGTTAGCAAAACCAGAATGCCTTTCAATTAGGAATGTAGGCAGGAGTGTACTAGCAAATGCTTAAAAATTGACTCTTGGGGTGGGGGAAATGTATACACATTTTTAAGTTTATTCTTCATTATCAACATTTTATGCATCACTTTCTTAGGTCTAGATGGTAAACAGTAAATCAAACCCTGATTTGAAACATTTGCAATTTCCAAAATATAAATGCTTTCACTTGAACATTCAACAATTGGTTCTCCTGAAACAGTAGGAGCTGGCTCCAACATACCCCCAAATGTAGGCAATAAAACCCTTATTCTGCTAAGGGGTCCATAGGTTTCAATAGTTGGCCAAAGGGCTGGTCCGACAAAAGAAGATTCTGGAGCCAACTCCTACCACCTGAGGAAAGACGATTGTTCTCTTTGTGCTACAAATCAGGGTTTGATTCATTGTTTTATTGATTGTCTAGACTTAAAGTGATTGAGAAAATGTTAATAGTGCTGGTTAAACAAATGTCTTGCCATGACATTAAAAGGGCTAAGAAATTCCTATTCTAGATATCTATCAAGACAGAAAACTTGCTCATTTCCTGGGTTTTAGGAAGGAATCTCAGTTTTTTCAAGTCACACCTACACAATCGTAGGATAGAATATAGGATAGAATCTGCTTTTAGAGTAAACCATTTTTTATTAATTTTGTTGAGAAAAGGAGCTAGAAATTAGTTGGAAATTATAGCAGATCAACATACACATACATATACATATGTGTATACATATATATATATATATGTATATACATTTATGTAAATAACCTCAATCAAGCTTTAGACAAGTATGTGACATGGTCGATAGAACACTGGACCTGGAGTCATGAAGACTTAAGTTTAAATTTGGCTTCACATACTCGCTGCGTGATCCTGGGCAAATCACTTAACCTCTGTCTGCCTCTGTTTTTCCTCAATAAAATGGGAATAATGACAATACCTACTTCCTAGGGTTGTTGTAGGGATCAAATGAGATAATATGTTCTAACAGCCCCCTTCTTGCTGTTGTTCAGTCATTTTCAATTATGTCCAACTCTTCATAACTCCATCTGGAGTTTTCTTAGCAAAGATACTGGACTGGTTTGTCATTTCCTTCTCCAGTTCATTTTACAGATGAGGAAACTGAGGCAACCAGTGTTAAGGGACTTGTCCAGGAAGCTAAATTTAAACTCTCTAAGAACAGCTGTGTTCTCCATTGGTTGGAGGGATTTCCTCTGCTGGAGATGCCTAAACTGAAGAAATCACAGGCATAGAAGAAAAGAGTTGGAAATTCTAGCAACTCATTCAGATGGCAATATCAAGGGGCCATTTGGAGAGTCAAGACTAGTGCTCAGGAGAGAGGTGAGGCCTGGATGGAAATTTAGTAGTCATCCACAATGGTTAAAGAAGAGATTCCACAGAGAACAGAAGCAGGCCAAGGTCAGAGTCCTGGAGAATATTGCATTTAGAGGGCAGAAGAACAAAGAAACAAGGAACTATCAGAAAAGTGTGCAGGAGAACCAAGATAGCAAGAGAAAGAGAAAGTTTCAAGAAAAAGAGGGTAGTAAATGCTACAAGAAGAGTCAAGCAGGATAGGGAATGGAAAAGGACCATATTATTTGGCAATGAGGAGGTCCCCAGTAACTTATAAGAAAAGAGTTTCATTTGCAATCCTTTTCTCTCATTCTCTTCTTAACTGTCTGTAACTGGCTTCAGGCTTTTAATTTCATCATTTCCCTGAAACTACTCCCTCCAAAGTTACAAATCATCTCTCTCTCTCTCTCTCTCTCTCTCTCTCTCTCTCTCTCTCTCTCTCTCTCTCTCTCTCTCTCTCTCTCTCTCTCTCTCTCTCTCTCTCTCTCTCTCT
>CM053588.1:222359758-222372689 GCA_028646515.1 Pseudochirops corinnae
TCTCCCCTTAGGTAATGGGGTTAAGATACTTGCCCAGGGTCACACAGTTACTAAGTGTCTGAGGTCATATTTGAACTCAGGTCCTCCTGATTCAAGGGCCGCTGCTCAAATGATCTCTTACCTGCCAAACCCAAAGACCTTTTCTCCATCCTCATCCTTCTGGACTTCCCCCCAGCCTTTGACACCCTCTTCTCCTTGACATTCTTTTCTATATTTGTAGACACCACTTTTCCTGGTTCTTCTTTTACCTGACTAACCACTAACTATGGGTATGCCATAGGGTTCTGTCCTAGGCCCTCTTCTCTTTTCCATCTGTAATACTTCGCTTGGTGATCTCATCATGTCCCCTGGATTTAATAATCATCTCAATACTGATGATTCTCAGATCTTCTTATCTAGCCCCTGCTTCTCTGCTGACCTCGTCTCATATCTCTAACCACCCATTAGACATCTCAAAGTGGATGCCCAGTAGACATCTTAAACCCACATGTCCAAAACTAAACTCATCATTTTTTCCTCTACACCCTTCCCCCTTCTAAACTACCCTATTACTGTCAAAGGCTTTACCATATAGACCCCATAGCTTGAAGGCTAAGAATCAATCCTCAGCTCCTCACTACCTCTCATTCCCCATATCCAATCTATTGGCCAGACCTATTGATTTCACCTTTGCCACATTTCTCCTTCTCCCCTCTGATCCTGCTACTGCTACCACCCTGGTACAGGCCCTCATCTTTTAAAGCCTAGATTGTTACATAGTCTGCTTGTTGTTCTACCTGCCACAAGTCTCTCCCCACCTAAGTCCATCCTCCACTCAACTGTCAGAGTGATTTTCCTAAATTCCCCTTCTGACAATGTTTGCCCCCCTCCCCAGTAAACTACAGTGTCTCCCTATCACCTCCAGGATCAAATAAAAAGTCTTCTGTTTGCCATTCAAAGCCCTTCATAACTTAGATACCCCTCCCCTATCTTTCTACTCTTCTTGCACTTTATACCTTGACACTTTTCAATTCAATGAACATTGGCATCCTCACCGTTCCCCGAACAAGACACTCCATCTTTCAGTCCTAGGCATTTTCTCTGGCTGTCTTCCATGTCTGAAATGTTCTTTCTCTTCATCTAACCCTTTTGGCTTCCCTAACTTCTAGTGCAGGGGTGGGGAACCTGCGTCCCTGGTTTGGATTTGGTGAAGGGGCCACACTTGAGGACCTAGAGGGTCACATGTAGGCTAGAGGTCATGGGTTTCCCACCCCTGTTCTACTGTCTCCTCTCTCTTAATTATTTCCTACTTATCCTGTGTAGGACACCTAGGTGATGCAATGGATAGAGAACTGGGTTTGGAGTCAGGAAGACTTCATTCAGTTCAAATCTAGCTTCAGAAACTTCCTGTGTGAGCTTGGGCAAGTCACTGAACCTTTGTTTGCCACTAGAGAAGGAAATATCAACTACCCCAGTATCTTTGCCAAGAATACTGCATGTGACAGAGGTCCATGGGGGTCACCAGGAGACAGACACAACTGAAACAGCTGAACAACACTTTATCCTATATATAACTTGTCTCTACATAGTTGTTTTCATATTGTCTCCCCCGCTAAATTATGAGCTCCTTGGAGGCAGGGACTGTCTTTTACCTTTCTTTATACTTCCAGTGCTTAGCAAAGTGCTTGGCACATAGTAGGTGTTTTAAGAAATACTGACTGACTAAATGTACAGCATATAGGACTGAAAGCATTGGTTTTAAAGTCAAATGGCTTGAGTCCAAAGTCTTCCACTCAGTAGCTTCATAACCTTAGGTAAGTTACTGCCCTTTTGGTGCCTGTTTCTGCATCCTGTTTCTGCATCTGTTGTAGGGATGGGTTTGGGGTATAACATGTACAGAGGAAATAGACAAAAACACACACAAATGGAGAGTGTCAGTCCCGTGGGTAGGAACACGAACAAGTGAAAAAATCATGAAATACCTCTTAGAGGTGGCCCTGCAGCTGAGAACTGAAGGGAGCTGGAGATAAGCCGCCCACACATTCCACAGGTATCACTTTGGCAAAGGTAATAGAGATGGAATGATTCATCCAGAGAATGGCACATGGACTTGTTCAGCTAAAACTAGAGTGCATGAGGAAGATTAATGTCTGAAACTATAATCTAGAAGTTCTTAACCCAGGTCCATGAATGTGGATGGGGAAAAAAATGCATCCTGATTTCAATATAGCTGACTTCCTTTGTAATCCTATGCAGGGCAGCTAGGTGGTACACTGGGCTGGGAGCCTGGAAGATTCATCTTCTTGAGTTCACATCTGGCCTCAGATCCCTAGCTGGGTGATCCTGGGCAAGTCATTTAATCCTATTTACCTGGTTTCCTTATCTGTAAAAATGAGCTAGAGAAGAACATGGTAAACCACTGCAGTGTCTTTGCCAAGAAAACCCCGAATGGGGTCATGAAGAGTTGGATATGACTGAACATACATATGGGCAGGACAGTAATCCTATGCATTTCATTTTATGCATTTATAACCCTTATTCAAAGAAGGGGTCCATAGGTTTCTCCAGACTGCCAAAGAGGTCCATGACATAGAAATAACTAAGAACCCCTGGACTAGAGCCAGACTGTAAAAGGTTTTAATGCCAGAGTAGTTTGGTTTTTATCCTAGAGGTGACTGGGAACAAAGGAAGCCACCTTGACAAAGCCTTTCTTCTCTACACAATGCTCTCCTGATAGTAAGTGCTTTTCTTTAGATGATACAAAGGCAGTGCACTGAATTCTTCCAGGCATCCCCTCACTTTTCTGGACATGAATTACAGTGAAATCCTTCTCCAGGTTCCTGGTCCCAGCAGGCAGGCAGGTCCCTGAGGCTGGGAGAGATTTTTTCCCAGTTTGAGTAACACAGATGTTGCTCATCTATCCTTTGCAAAAGGAAACAAACAGCTCCCGTTTTCATTACCTTTTTCTAATATTGCGGCAGTAAACACAGACGGGCCACTCAGGAATTCCAACATTTCCTCTCACATCAGCGTAGTAAAGAAAAAGATCTCCTTTGGAAAAGATGCCAGTCCTCAAAGGCATTAACTGGATTACATTTTGAACTGACTGATTGGAGGAGGGATTTGGCTACCTCCAAGGAAGGGCCAGGCAATTATTTTTGCTGGAGCATCAATAAGTACTTGTTTACTGCTTAGAGGGCTGTTTTCTAAGTTCTTTGGAGTTGTAAGGGGGCTCCCCAAACCACTACTCGGTTGTAAGGTACATTTCGGTGAGCAGATGTTCCAGTCCACTCTTCTTCACACTCTCCCCAGACAGCTGACTGAACCTGGTTTCAATTTGGAGCGACATAATCCCAAGTGGCCCAGAGTGCTAGAACAGGTCTCAAGCCATTTTTGGTCTCCAAGATGTCTGGAGTGCTTCTAAGGGATTGAGATCTCACATGAGATCATAGATGTAAAATGGAAAGGAATCTTAGAGGTAATTTAATACTAGCTTCTTATTTTACAGATGAAGAAACTGACTCCCAGAGAAGCGAAGAGACTTTTCCAAGGTCACTTAAGTAATGAGGGACAAGCCAGGATTTGAGTCAAGTAACCTTGGCTCCAGAATAAAGACCCCTTCCATTGTACCACACTGATTCCCTAAAAAAAAAAAAAAAAATCACATATAAATGCTCTACCCCCCTCCTAGACACATAATAATAAATGGAAATCCTTTTCTTCTGACTGATTCCTAGTTGACAGTGTCTTCTAGCACTAAAGTTTTAAGGTTGGGGTGTTTTTTTTCATTTTTTTTCCCCTCCAGCTGGGGTTAATGATCCACATCTCCAATGTTCCCTCATTCTACAGCATTTCCTGCCACTGTAATGACTCCTGCAGGGCTTTTTGGATTGGTGGGATGAGAAAGTGGGGTGATACATGACCCACAAAGGTAGAGTAGTAATCAAGTTCAGCATGAGAGGGACATAGGAACATGTGAAAAGGGGGCAAGGACTAAGGAAACCCTGCTCATTGCCCAGGGCTTACTACTGATTCCCCTAAATATGTTCTGTGACACATTGGCTATGGCCATATGATGTTAGAGGTCTCTTCCAACCAGTGAAAAAAGCCACCAACCATGCTGAGTTCCAGTTTATAGTAAATTCTGAACCAGCAGTGACCAAGACCCTGACTCAAGTCAATCAATTAGTCAACTCATAATTTTCAGCCCTACTGGGTACCAAGCATTGTGCTAAATGGCAGGTATATAGAGAAGATAAAAGACAGTTTCTGTTCTCAACACTGTAACAGGAAGACAACTGCAAACAACTATGTTCCTATATCCAACAATCCGATGACCATTCTTGTGGGAAGTGTGAGCCAGTCATTTGGAGGGAACTGCCTCCTTTGTGCATGCAAGTGTGACTCTTATTACAGGTGACCTAGAGCCCATGGGCTTCAATTGATCTTATTACTGGAGGGAGAACTAGACTTCCAGGGTATAGGGGAATAATGAGCTTCAAGCCTCTCAGCAAGTATTCTATAGGTTTTATTATCAATAGGTCAGTTAACATTGATTAAAAGCCTACTATGTGCCAGGTACTGTATTAAGGACTGGGAATACAAAGGAAGGTCTGATGGGGAAGACATGTAAACAACTATGTACAAATGAGGTAGAAACAGGCTGATCTCTTTCTCAGGAGGAAGGCACTATGATTAAGGAGGGCCAGGAAAGGGTCCTTTTAGAAACTGGGACTTCAAGTAAAACTTGAAGAAGCCAGGGAGGCTAAGGTCAGAGACATGGAGGGAGAACATCCCAGGCCTTGGGATCAGCTGGTGAAAATGCTGGGAACTTGGAGACGATGTGTCATATGAGAAGAACCTCAGAGCACCTGGCAGGAAACACAGTGGAAGAAGGCTAGAAATGCAGAAAGGGGCCGGGTTATAAAGAGCTTTAAAAGCCAAGCAGAGGGTTTTTATAGTTAATCCTGGAGATGATAGGAGATGACTGGAATTTACTGAGGAAAAGAAGGTGACCAGGTCAGAACTGTGCGTTAGGAAAATCAGTCTTTCCCCAAATATGTTATATCACCATCAAAATAATAGCAACTTATGAAACCGGCTTAGTAAAAGGTTCTGAAAGAAACCTGGGCACTTGAAAGCTCTTTGTTGATGTCTGTCATAGTCCCCCATTACCAATACTCTAATATATCTACAATGGTGCACATTATGACTTATCGCCATCCAAATACCCTGTTTGGTTTCTGTCTGTGTCATCCCATACAGTGACCATCAGGATCCTGCCCAAGGTGCCAGAGAGAGGTCCTTCTCAAGGTCTCCCAACACATGGGAAGAACCAGTAGAACATCTAGTGTGTCTATCAGGTTGATCAGGGCATCTCTTATTCATTATATTATCAGTTCATCTTCTTTTTCTACATTTCTCTGATGACACCCTCTACACCACTCTTTCTCTGTAATTCCTTACTTGTAAAGTGGCATAACCTCTTCACACCAGCTGTATTTGCCCCTCTTCCTTGCCCATTGGCTGATCTCCCACTTCATTGTTTTAGAAACGACATTGGCCCATAACTTGCAGTTCTGTAGCATCCTTGGAAGAATACTGGTGTGAAAAAAACCCCAAAACAACAGGCCTTTGTTTTGAAGAGAAGATTGGGTCATTAAAATAACTTTATAATTTCCCAAGGGCTCTCTAGCCTATTCTCTTCCTTCTGTTTGATTCCAGGATCTTATTACTACAGGCCAGAAATCACAGAAGATGCACGTATCATGACAGATGCAATAGCACCAAATGGATTTTAAAAAAGTAATTCTCTGAGGGTTATTTGGGGAGGGAGAGAGGAAGTACAGTGAGGGATGCAAATCTGCACAGAATTAGGCCACCAAGGAGTAGGTGGATATGTTTGAACTTAGATATTCAATTCAGTAAACATTTATTAAACATCTACTGTGTAAAGTCACTGAGCTGTACACTAGAAGGAAAAAGCTGAAAAGTGGCTGCCTTCAGGGAGTTAATAATAATGAGAAAAACTGAGATTGATGTGGTACTTAAGGGTTCATACGAAAATTTTCTTAGTATAATATTATTATCCCAATTTTGCAGTTGAGGAATCTAAATCATAGGAAGGTTAAGCAACATACCCAAGATCACACAGCTAGGAAATGTCAGAAGCAAGACTCAAAGCCAGGTTTCCTGATTCTAAGCATCTTACTCTTTCATGTCTATAAAGAACTATGGTATGAGGGCAACCGTTACAATTGCAAGGGAGAGGTCTAGAAGTGTGATAAGAATGTGGAGGAGAAAAAGATCACTTTCATCCAGGAAAATCAGAGATGACTTCTTAGAAAAGTAGTACCTGAGTCTGACTTAAAGACAGAGAAGGATTTCAATAGGAAGATAAGGGAAAAAGTCATTTCCAGGCACAGGGGACAGCCTACATAAATGCATAGAAATGGGAAGAGATAATTATGATAATAATAACTCTCATTTATCTGGTACTTACTATGTGCCAGACGCTGTTAAGGGTTTCACAAATGTTATCTTATTTGATCCCCATGACAATCCTGGAAGATAGGTGCTAATATTTTCCCCATTTTACAATTGAAGAAACTGAGTAACAGAAGTCTAGAAACTTGTCCAGGGGCACACAGCTAATAAGTAGCAGAGGCTAGATTTGAACTCAGGTCTTCCTAACTCCAGGACTCTATTCATTGTACTATCTAGCTGCCTAAGGAGAAGGCAGCACTCTGATCAATAATACAGTGATTAATCATGACCTGGTTTCTTTCAAATCTCAGTTAAAATCCCACCTTCTCAAGAAAGGTAGAATCCAGATCCTCCTTAGTTTTAATGCCTTCTCTTGTTGATCATTTCAAATTTATCCTATGTATAGTTTATTTGCACACAGTTGTCTGACTGTTGTCTCCATCGTTATACTATGAGCTCCTGGAGAGAAGGGATAATCTTTTACCTTTCTTTGTATCCCTAGTGCCTGGCATATGGTAAACACTTTAAAAACGCTCTTTGAGTAACTGATGGATTACTAATGATAAATCATGTCTCCCATCTCTAGGGAGAGACATGGTGGAGTAGATGTGCTAAGACAGCAGTTCTCAACCTGTGGGTCGCGACTCCTTTGGGGGTTGAACAACCCTTTCACAGGGGTCACAGGGGTCACCCAATACCATGGGAAAACACATATTTCCCATGGTCTTAGGAACCAAGACACCCCTGTCTCCAGGCGGGTCCACCCACGTGCAGATACGTCCACATATGAGTATTAAAGGGTCGCAGCATTAGGAAGATTAAGAACCACTGTGCTAAGATATGACTGATGTGTCCATTTATTTTACTTAATTTATTTATTCATTACAAGGAAGGGAAGGGGAGCATGAGTTAACGTGCAGTGATCAATTTGCCCCTTCCCACCCCCAAATAATAGAGCATTAATAAAATATTTTAAATACACAAAAGAAAATAGACCCCCCCAAAAAGTTCGGAATGAGATACAGACAAGGCAATTTTGATACTACCATGTTAAATTTAATATACACTTAAAAAACAAATATTGCACACTAGAAATTTCCTCATTCTCATTCTTTGCATATCAAAATACTTGTGTTTGTTGATGATAACTAGGTTCATAGTAAAAGAAAGAAAAAAATTAAATAAAGAGAAGATGGGATGAGATTAGGAGGAACCATAGAGTAATTGAAGGGGAAAATATAAGAAAGTTGTGAACATGTGTTTCTGAGTAAATGAAAGAAAAGCTGCACTTTGGGGGAAAAACTAGATATAGATATACACCCCCACACTCCCTGAACATATATACATGTTATATACATGTATATGTATGTGTGTACACATGCATATACACAAACACACGTTGTATTTCTTTGCATGCACACATATACAGATATTCTGCAGTCAGACCAAATTGGTTCACATTAGCTGATTGTTAAATTTTTGTTGTGATCATTTA
This sequence comes from Pseudochirops corinnae, assembly GCA_028646515.1. Taxonomy (NCBI): domain Eukaryota; kingdom Metazoa; phylum Chordata; class Mammalia; order Diprotodontia; family Pseudocheiridae; genus Pseudochirops; species Pseudochirops corinnae. Next base: position 222,367,719 of record CM053588.1, read on the forward strand.
CACTTTGGAAATCAGCAAATTCTACAAATTGGAGCTTGATTTACTGTTTTATTGATTGTACTTAATATAGTTATGGAGAAAATGTTGATTTCACAGATTAAACTTAAAACTATATCATGTATACATTCTCTTTTCATTTTTATTTCTTGAGAGCTAATTGTGAAATATTTACCAAAACACCCCTGGATATTTATATAAATATATATTATATATGTGTGTATATGTGTATGTAAATGCATTTGTGCGTGTGTGTGTGTGTGTGTGTGTGTGTGTGTAGCTAGATAAATAGATGATAGAGAGATGAAACTAGAGAGAGATAGAAAGAGATTCATAGATAGGTAAATAGATGAGATAGATCTTTACCAATGCAGATAAGCAACTGTTGTACAATTTTATGTGACACGTGTATGTGTGTGTGTGTGTGTGTGTGTGTGTGTGTGCTCAGATAGGTTGTCTACAAGTATACAAATGTAGCTCACGGGGGACTATGAATAAATAACTCCGGAATCTGGCTAACTCTTCTCCAAGGAAGACTATAGTTCATGGCCAAAGGGAAGCAAAAGGACTGTGTCTGGATGCTTGTCCCTTCTCTTACTTATTTCCAAGAAAGATATCAAATTAGAATTATGTCTTTTGTACAGAATGTCACATCATGGTTCTTTCCACCAATTAATAGTCTCCTTATGCATATGATACTTCATGCAAAACATTCCAAACTCAAAAACCTGAGTTAAATATAGCTTTAGAGAGTTGTTTGGGAGGCCAAATGACTTGCCTAGGGTCACATATCCAGTCCAGTATATGTCAGATCTGTTGTTGTTCAGTTATTTCAGATTCTTTATGACCCCATTTGGGGTTTTCTTGGCAGAGATATTGGAGTGGATTGCCATTTTGTCCTCCAGCTCTTTTCACAGATGAGGAAACTGAGGCAAGCAGGGTTAAGTAACTTATTCAGCTACCTAGGTCAGATTTGAACTCAGAAAAATAAGTCTTCCTGACTCCAGGCCTGGCATTTTTTCCACTGTGTCACCTAGCTACCTGTATCAGAGGCAGGGCTCAAATCTAAGTCTTTCTGATTCTAAGGCTAACTCTCTACTATAACAGTGCTTCTCACACATGCATAAGAGTTGCTGTTCTTGAAGAGGACCGTGACATCAGGGAAATGATGACATGACTTGCAGTTGACTTGGATTTGAGTGAGGGAGGGCTGTGCAAGGTCAACAGACTCACTTTTACCTCCACACCCATCTGGGTCCAGAGGCCAGATATTCATCAGCACTACTTGGAGATCTACCAGGATGCAATGGGAACCCTGACCTTTATAAACTAAAGTCTTTTCAGGTCTCACTCTGAGTGAGGTAACACCCATTCAGTGAATAGGCCTCTTCAAGAAGTTAATCCAGGGAGTGGACCCCTTAACCTGCTTTAAGAAAGAAAAAAAAAAATCAAACTGGAGGAGAGGATCCTCAGGCTTCCTGGCCAAAAGAGAAACATTGACTATTTAGTATTTACATTCACTCTGCCCTAGGAGCGCAGGGACCTATTGTCCAATCTGTGAGCTCCAGAGTAAATTGGGTTTAAGGCTTGGTCTTTCATCAAGAAATGTAGCCAGTTAGATGGTATAGTGAATAGAGCACTGACCCTAGAATCAGGAGGACCTAGCTGTATGACCTTGGACAAGTCACTTAACTCCAATTGCCTTGCCTTCCCCCCTCCAAAAGAAAAATGATTATGATAAAAAAAATTAAGTTATGCAAGAGTCTACATACTAGATATGATCAAAGTTGTGAAGTCATGAAACTTTTCTTCTGTGGTTCATGGAAGTGTTTATATATGATACTGCATTTTGCATTTAGTCATACTTGATTCCATTTGTTTTGGCCTGGGCCTGAATCAGAGCAGTTGTTTGGTGGCATCTAGTTGGTATTGTGGATAGAGTGCTAGTCCTGGAATCCGAAGACCTGAGTTCAAATCTAACCACAGGAGCAAAGTGCGATATTTGTAGGTCATTCAGGAGGAACAAAAAGAAATTTACTTAACCTTGACAGAAGAAAAATAGTCAATAAGAATTGCCATTGAGGACACCTCAAATTAATTCAACTGAACAAAGCTCCTTTGGGTAAGTTGCCAATCTTCCACTGGCCAAATATCAGAGAGAGTGCATGGAATTTCACTTGGCTGTTTTGTACCTTGGCAAATAGTGCAAGTGATATTAAGTCTGAGCCTTTAGTCCTAGAAGCAATCACGTCTCAGGATGGTTTCAATACCCTTTTAAAGAAAAACTAGCCCACCTTTCTGGAGAGAATATGTTAGTGGGGAACCTGTAGCTTCAAGGCCACATGGGGCCCTCTAGGTCCTCATGTGCAGAACTTTGTCCGAATCCAAATGTCACGGAACAAATCCTTTTATTAACTGGATTTTAGATTCAAACAGCCACAGTTGAGGACCTAGAGAACCACATGTGACCTCGAGGCCATAGGTTCCCCATCCCTGGACTGTTAGGAAATCACTCCCATCATATTCTACCCTTTGATACTAAGATCTTTAAGGTCTTTCTTCTAAAGGATCTTTCATAATTTAAATGACTTTAAGTCTTTTTTTTTATTGGTCAGTCCTAAGTTCCAGTATATAAGAAATCTAATATATTATTTTGGCAGTGCCAGAAAGAAAATTAATTTCCTCCATTTCTTCAAAGAAAAGCCCCTTGCTCCTTATTTAGAAGTACCTGAAATTCTTTGAACAGATTATGCAAAACCCTATCTTACTGATGATTGAAACTGTCCAAAAGTGGAATGCTACCTTGCTGAGTGGCGAGTTCTTCATCATTATAATTCTTCTAGCAGAAGCTGGATTACTGCTTGTCATGGATGGTATGGAGGATATCCCCACTCAAGTACACCCCACAAATGGACATCAGAGGTCCCTTCCACCTTTGAGAATCTAGGATTCCACAACTGGAGATAGAACTTAAAATGCAAATACCACTAGAAGAGATAACATATTGACTTGAAGTCAAACTAAAGTTTAAAATTTAATTCAACTCAAGAAGTACTAATTAAGCATTTATAATATGCTGGACACTGGGAATAAAAAGACGAAAATCTTTAAAAATTGGATCTAGCTTTAGGAGCTTACATTCTATGGGAAATTACATGTAAACAAATAAATAAATGAAGGAGGAATGTGCTAACAACTAGAAGAGTGAGGAGGCAAATGTATAGGTATTGATGAAAGCCATGGAGCTACCCCTACGTTGCTCACTCTTTCTTCCTCAATGAATTTGGTATGTGGCTCACAATTTTTCTCTCCTTCCCAACTACTGCCTTCATACTAGAGGACTTCCAACATAAATATTGACTCTAACCACTTAGCTCCTCAACCTATTTACATACCATGAGCTATTATTCCTCCACCATACCTCAGCCACACACAAACATGGTCATGCTCTTGATCTTGCTGATCCCCCAAAATGTCCATGTTCAAGCATTCCAAAATCCCTTAGTTTACTATATTATATTGGCTTTTCACCTTTCACTTGCCTTTCCTTATAAAACCCTACTTTTTTTTTTTTTGCTTTTTGGATGGGGGAAGACAGGGCAATTGGGGTTAAATGACTTGCCCAAGGTCACATGAGTAGTAACTGTTAAGCATCTGAGGTCACATTTGAACTCAGGTCCTCCTGACTCCAGGACCTGTGCTCTATTCACTGTACCACCTAGCTGCCCCCAAAACCCTACTCTTGATCCTCATCATGACCTCTGATACCTTGACTCTTCAGTTCTCTCTCAGGCCATCTCCCCTGTACTAGTCAATCTCTTTTTTTCCCTGATCTTGATCTTCAGGTGAATCATTTCAACTCTGTTTACACTGTCCTCTTCTCTTGAATCCCTAGCCCCCTTATCATATCTCTGATTATGCCCTGCCAAGCTTCAGCTTCAGATCTCTCCCATTATCTGCTACCTTTGCTCCTTCACACATGCTGCTGAACAAAAGTGGAGAAAAGCATACAACTGTTCTGACTGTATCCACTACAAATTCATGTTGAACAATCTCAATTGGGCACTCACTGCTGCTAAGCAATCCTCCTCTTCCTTCCTTATCAACTTATTACCCCACTCTCCCCAACAGCTTTCCCCAAATCTCTTTATACTTCCTCAAACCTCCCATGTCTCCCCCATTCCCTCCCACCAGCTGAGATCTATGCCTCATATTTTAGAGAAGATGAAGCTTATTTGCTGTGAGCTATCTCTTCTTCCCTCTTCCTTATCCCCTAGCTCACAGATTCCTTCTACAACTATCTTCTCCTTCACCTCTATGTAACAGGATGAAGTGGCTTCGCTGCTTCCTAAGTCTCACCCCTCTCCCTATTCAAATGATTCCACTCTGTCCCATCTCCTCTAAAATATTGCTCTCCCTGTCATCCTCACTGTATCATTTATTTTCAATGTCTTCCTTACATTCCTTACTGCCTACAAACATACCTCTCTCCCTCATCCTGAAAAAATAAAACTCTCACTTGCCATCACTTGATTCTTTCATCCCTGCTATCATGTAATATACCTTGTGTCCTTTGTGACCAAACTCCTTGAAAAAGCCATTTGCAACAGGTGCCTCCACTTCCTCTCCTATTACTCTCTTATTAATCCCTTACAATTTGGCTTCTGACCTCATCATTCCACTGAAATATCTCTCTCCAAAGTTACCAGCAATCTCTTAATCACCAAGTCCAATGGCCTTTGCTCATTCTTCATTCTCTTTGACCTCACTGCAGCCTTTGACACAATTAGAACACCTTCATCTTCTTACTACTCTCTTCTCTCTAGGTTTTCAGGACACCACTCCCTGCTGGTTCTCCTCCTACTTATCTGACAACTCTCAGATATAGATGTACCTCAGGCTTCTGTCCTGGGTCCTCTTCTCTTCTCCCAACCTAAGTACCTATTTAACAGATTAGCTAAGTACCTAATTACT
>CM053588.1:222372789-222412013 GCA_028646515.1 Pseudochirops corinnae
CCAATCGCCTAAGTAATTAGTTGCCCAAGTACTAAAGTACCTAAGGACCAAAACACATGATTATATACTTATGTCCCTAAAAATAAGTATCTATATAAATATATATATACCTATATAAATATCCAAGTACACCTATACATATATAAATATCCAAGTACTTAACTATGCACCTATATATATAAATATATATATTTAATATATATAAATATCACATATATATAAATACATATATAAATATCCAAGTACTTAACTATGTACCTAAGTGCCTATGTACCTATTTTATCAAGTTACCTAAATACCTGTCTAAGTTGATTATCTAATTTAAGTGTCTATGTACTTAGATACTTAAGTCTCTTGTACCAAAGCACTAAGCACCTAATTACCTAATTAGCAGATTATCTGATTACTTAAGGACCTGGGCACTTCAGTACCTAAATTTCTATGTGCCTCCTTACTTATGAAACTGAATGCACAAGTACTTATTTAAGTACCAAAGTACATAAGTAACTGATTACCCAGTACTTACATACATTTAACAGTTTTGACCATTTTGAACTGTATTGACGCAGTTTGAACCAGATTTTCAACTGGAATCAGATTGAATCTGTTTAGAGTGGTTGAAACCAGATTTATGTATCTATCTTGAATACAAAAGTGTCATTTTCTTAATTATCTAAGTATATAAGTGCCTGTGTACCAGAATACCAAAGTGTCTAAGCACCTAATTTTCTAGTTATCTAATACCAAATCCTGTACAAAGTGCCTGTATATCTAAAGTCAATGTACCTTTTTTTAAAATCTGTATTAGGTTTTGACCAGTTTGAACTGCTTTGAAATGGGTCCAACTGGTTTGGACCAGTTTCTACCAGATATGGCTGGTGTCAATTGATTTGATCTGGTTTCTGCCACTTTTGATTGAACTGAACTGGTTTTGACTGGATTAGACAGGTTGTAACTGATTCCAACCAGTTTAAAGTGAATTGAACAGAGTTTTGATGATTTATCAGTAGATTAAACCAGATGCATCTAGGTGCCTATATCCTTAATTACCTAATTAAGTGCCTAAGCAGCTGATTACCTGCCTGTATATTTAAGTATTAAAATGCCCAAGTAACTAATTATCTAAACACGGAGAGCCTAATTATTTAATTGCCTAAGTGCCAAAGTGCCTGTGAACCAAAATACCAAAGTGCCTAAGTGTCTAATTATCTAATTACCTGAGTATCTAGGTCCTGTACAAAAGTGTCTTTGTACCTAATGCCAAAGTACCTTAACTACTAAGCTGGTTTCCACAAATTTAGACCAGACTGAACCAATTCTGACTAGTCTGAACCAAACTGAACCATTCTGGACTAGTTTCAACTGGTTTGAACCTGGATGAATCAGTTTTGAGAGATTTGAACTGGATTTCCTTTTTTTGAGCAGGTTGCCTATATATGTACCTGAGTGATTGATTCCTTCTATACTACTTCATTTGGTGATCTTATCAGCTTGGATAAATCTAATTGCCATCTCTCAGCTGATTTTCAATCTGAATCTCCAACTGCCTTTCAGACATCTCAACCTCAATGTCAGTAGACATCTTAACCTAAACATATTACTAACAGAATTCATTGTTTCTCTGCCTAAATCCTACTCTACCTCATAACCTTGCTATTACTTTAGAGGATAACACCATCCTTCTCACCCCTTAGGCTTGCAGCCTAGGCTGTTGTTGTTCAGTCATTCAGTCATGTCCAACTCTTCCTGACCTCAGGGACCTGACTCCAGGCCTTTCTATCCTTTGCTGTTTCCCCAAATCTGTCCAAGTTCATGTTCTATGATACTGTCTATCCCTCTCATCCTCTACCATCCCCTTTTCCTTTAGCCCTCAATCTTTCCCACCATCAGGGTCTTTTCTGATAAATCCCATCTTCTCATTATGTGGCCAAAGTATTTAAGCTTCAACATCAGTATTGACCTTCCAGTGAATAGTCTGAATTAATTTCTTTAAATATTGACTGATTTGATCTCCTTGCTCTCTAAGGGACTCTCAAAAGTTTTCTCTAGCATCACAGTTCTAAAGTGTTGATTCTTTCCCTATAGTCCAAGTCTCACAGCCATATATTGCCACTGGAAAAATCATAACTTTGACTACACAGATCTTTGTTAGCAAGATGATGTCTCTGCTTTTTAGTGTGCTGCCCAGATCTGCCATGACTTTCCTTCCAAGGAGCTACTGTCTTTTAATTTCATGACTGCAGTTGCCATCTGCAGTGATCTTTGAGATCAAGAATATAAAATCTGACACTGCTTCTATTTCTTCTCCCCCTATTTGCCAGGAAGTGAAAGAACCAGTTGCCAAGATCTTAGATTTTTTTTGTGTTAAGTTTTAAGCCAGCTTTTACACTCTCCTCTTTCACCCTTATCAAGAGGCTTCTGAATTCTTCTTCACTTTCTGCCATCAGAGTAGTATCATCTGCATATCTGAGATTGTTGATATTTCTCCTGGCAACCTTAATTCTGGCTTTTGATTCATCCAACCTGGCATTTCACATGATGTACTCCGCATATAATTTAAATAAATAAGGTGACAATATACAGCCTTGTCGTACTCCTTTTCCAATCTTAAACCAATCAGTTGTTCCATGTTCAGCTCCAACTGCTGCTTTTTGGCCTGCATACAGGTTCCTCAGGAGACAAGTAAGATGATCTGACACTCCCATCTCTTTGAGGACTTGCCACATTTTGTTGTGATCCACAGTCAAAGGCTTTAGTACAGTCACTGAAGCAGAAGTAGATGTCTTTCTGAAACTCCCTTGTTTTCTCCATAATCCAGTGAATATTGGCACTTTGGTCTGTACTTCTTCTGCCTCTTCAAAAAGCAGCCTGTTCTTCTGGTAATTCGCAGTTCACATATTACTGAAGCCTAGCTTGGAGAATCTTAAATATAACCTTGCAGGCATATGAAATGAGCACAATTGTTTAGGAATTTGAACATTCCTTGGCATTGCCCTTCTTTAGGATTGAGATGTAAATTGATCTTTTCCAATCCAGTGGCCACTGCTGAGTTTTCCAAATTTGGTGGCATATTGGCCTCTTCAGCAGCAGTGTTTGGAGCATATTACTGTGATGTTGAATGGTTTGCCTTCGATTTGAATGGATATCATGCTATCATTTTTGAGATCTTACCCCAGTAATGCTTTTTCTCACTTTTTTATTGACTATGAGGGCTATTCCATTTTTTCTGAGGGATTCTTGCCCATAGTAGTATATGCAATGATCACTTAAATTACATACACCCATTCCCATGCATTTAAGTTCACTGACACCCAAGATACCCAAGTTTAATCTTTCCATCTCCTTTTTGACCACATCCAGCTTGCCTTGGTTCATAGATCCTACATTCCAGTTTCCTATGTGATATTGATCTTTACAATATCAAACTTCCCTTTTGTCACCAGATGCATCTGCAGCTGAGCTTCCTTTTGGTTTTGGCCCAGCTACTTCACTGGTACTGGAGATACTTGCAGTTGTCTTTTGCTCTTCCCCATTAGTGTGTTGGACACCTTCTGACCTGAGGGGTTCATCTTTAGTGTCACAGCTTTTATCGTTTTAATACTGTCCATGGGGCTTTCTTGGCAAAGATACTGAAGTGGTTTGCTTTTTCCTTCTCTAGTAGATCACCTTTTGTCAGAACTCTCCACTATGACCTGTCTTCTTGGGTAATCCTGCATGACATAGTTCATAGTTTCATTGAACTACATGAGCCCCTTTGCCATGACAAGGGAGTGATCCAGGAGGGCTGCAACCTAGGAGTTATTCTCAATTTTTCACTTTCTTTCATCTCCCATATCCAATGTGTTGCCAAGGCTTATTGATTCCACCTTTACCACATCTTTCAATTATGCCCCTTTCTCTCTTCTGATACCACCACTAGTCTTGTGTAAGCCCTCATCACCTCACTCCTGGACAAGTGCTGTAGCCTGCAGGTGGGTCTGCCTGCTTCAAGTCTCTTCCCACTCCAATGCATTCTCCATTCACTGATTTTCCTAAAGCACATTACTGACCATGTCACCTTCCCCCATTCAACAAATTTCACTGGGTCCCTATCACTTCCAGGATCAAATACAAAATGCTCAAAACCTCCTACATTTTCAATCTTATTATACCTGACTACCCAGTAACGCTGCCCTCCTACCTATTCCACAAACAAGACATTCAGTTTCTTGGTTCTCAGCATTTTCTTTCTTTTTTTCCCAACGTAATGGTATTTTATTTTTCCCATCTTCTCTGGTTATCCCCCATGCCTGAAATGCTCTTGCTTCTCAACTCCCCCTACTGACTTTCTGGCTTCCTTTAAGTTCCAACTAAAATCCCATCTTTTGAAAGAAGCCTTCCTCATCCCCTCCTAATGCTAATCCCTTTCCTCTGTTATTTATTTTCTATTTAACCTACATACAGCTTCCTTGCTATATATTTATTTGTGTGTTGCCTCCCCATTAGACTGTCTTTTGCTTCTTTTTGTATCCTTACTTCTTAACAGAATGCCTGGAACACAGTTGTTACTGAATAATGTTTATTGACTGATTAACTCTTTCAGCCTCAGTTTTCTTATTTATGAAATAAGAGTTTGAAGTAGCTCCCTTCAATCACTCTAGGTATAAGTGGTAGTAGTAAGGTTTCTGGCACTGGTATTCTTGCTCATGCCCTGTGAGTTAGAAGCCCTTAGTCAGTCCCATTAAACTCTCCTCAATTCAACCCTTCACCTCCAATCAGATATCTATACCAAAGTATTGCTTGGAACCAGAGGAAATATTTTTTTCAGAGGAAGAAACTATAACAAAATAAATAGGACCTGAGAAAAGTGGTGTTTTGAGAAAGACATGTCTCAGGCCTGAGGGCTACCCATGAGCTTTTCCAGCATCAAATGATCTAATGAGTAATCTCTACTTTCCTTCAGAAAGAAAATTTCTGTGGAGGCCAATATCTTTTTTTATATGGAATGTGTAGACCTGAAATGGCCATTCCTATGTCATTCTCTACAATATCCTTTGGACCTGGTGGCAGCCTTGACATTAGAGACATTAGAACCACAAGAAGATGATGGGCTCCCAGGTACTGCCTGCTATGGGCCACCTGTTCAGCCTTAAGCTGCAGAAGCACTTAGCCTGTACAGACCAACACTGAAAAAGTGTTTAGACTTGATAGCCAAAAAAATTCCATAACAGGAAGAGCTATCTATAAGTGGAAGGAGCTACCAGGGAAGCTAGTGAAATGCATTTCTCTACCTGGAAGAATCCCTAACTTTCTTCAAAGCTCAGTTTTGAAGCCATAAACTACACAATCCCTCCAACTGCTGGTACTTACCGTCCCTGAAATTTCTTTGTATATGTGGTAGGCATTCTTCCTATCACTGTTTCATCTCAGTGAGAGCTGAGGGTTCTCCAGAATTTCCCATGGGAGAAATTGATAGACACTGGAATGGGATAGGATCTTTACATGGGTCAGGGGCTTAGGATTTCCTATTTTCTTTGCTCTTAAAAGAAAATATTTTCAAATACCGGAGACACAGAGGGAGAAAGTTTCTGAATCAATCTGCCCCCCATGTGGGCAAGAGATAACTGGCTTTGGGAATCAGACATCAGGATTGTGATTTAAGAGATAAGCAACAGCGAGTTGCCACAGTAGGTTTGAAACCCTGAGACCAGAATGCCATGCAGTGCCAATGGCCACGTCCTACTGTCTACTCAGCTTCTTTTTGTGTATAGTCTTTCTCCATTAGACTGTAAGCTCCTTGATGGCAAACTAGCACACATAGTAGACACTTCATAAATGCTTATTGTGTTATATTTGTAGTGCCAGGGACCATCCCTAGGAGAATGGTGACCACATGTGAGCTAAGTCAGACTGGGGAGCAGAAGCAGGGACAGGTTCAGAGTACTGGAGATTGCCAGCTTTTGTGAAAACTGGAGGATTATCCAGGAGGTCGAGTGGGGAATCTTTCTCCTTGTCATTTGTGTGCTTCCCTTTTCCCTACATCTTGATCTGTGGGAGAGTGTGGTCAGAAATCTCCCCAGATTTCGGTCATACCTACTAGAGGGGAGAGTGGTTGGGAAACATTTTGGAAGATGGTTGAGCAGGGGGCTCCACATAGGGATCCATAATAGGGTTCTTGTATGTTTTGCTATGTGGCCTCAGCATGTTGATCACTTACCTCTGGTGAACATGCAGGGTACTGACACAGAAGGGAAATTCCAGAGGCAGGGGCAGGATAGAGCCATAAATTTTCCATTTAAAAAATTCCAAGTCATATTTTACATCATCCCATAACCTATATTTAGAACCTGACTAGGATGAGTTTTTACTTGCCTAGACGCATATGTGAGATATATGAGAGGCTCTCAAAGCCATGCCACAGAGACGGCAGGAAGAACACCTGGCTGGTCACTTGAGCATATCAACCCATTCTGATATTACATTCAGATATTACACTCTCTTCCTGGATAATTTATTTGGTGGAACATCGCATCTCTGTAGTCTCAAGGAAGGCAACATATGAGCCAATCTGAGATGCTTAAACTACTGCAATGCACCACGGATAGATACACAGTGAACATGCAGACCACAGGTATGTAAAGACATATACACACCAATACATATCTACCATAAAACACTGTGCATGTACATGCATCCACATCCACATCCACATAAATATTATATTACATATCTGTGTGTATATACATGCATGTATATAAAACATATAGAAACATATACAATACAGCCCACAGATGTGTGTATAAACATACACACATATATGATATACAACATTATACATGGACACAAAGATTGCATTGTGTGTATGTGTGTGCACATATGCATACATATACATAACATATACACAGAAATACATATGTATATACATATTTACACATACACATGCACACATATATACATGTGCACATACACACATACATACATATATTTCTATGTATATGTGTTGTTTCCTCCCTGGGAACAAGGATAGCTTCATTTTTTATTCTCTATTTTCAGCACTCAGCACAGTGCCTGGCACATTTTTTAAATTGTTGTTTGGATCTATGATTTCATTGCTGTAGGAAACTTGGGGGAGAATTCTTTCTACAGCAGATTTACAACTATTCTGAAACTCATAGTTTGTGAGGGCATTGAGAGATTAAATTACCTGCCCAGAATCATGCAACCAGGATGTGTTAGAGGCAGGACTTGAAACCAGGTCTAACCACTACATTGGGATAATAGGTGCTCAGTTAATGCTTCTTGGATGAATTAATGAATAAATCTCTTCCATCATCAGTTTCTTCCACTGTCAAAGGGGGATTTTAATAGAACCTACCTCCCAGGGTTGTTGTGAGAATCAGAGATAATATTTGTAAAATGCTTAGCAAAGTGCCTGGTACGTAGTAAGCACTTAATAAATGTTTTTTTTTTCCTTCCTTCCTCCCTTCCTTCCTTCCTTCCTCTCTTCTTCCCTTCCTTCCTTCCTCCCTTCCTTCCTTTGTTCCTCCCTCCCTTCCTTCCTTCCTTCCTCCCTTCCTTCCTTCCTTCCTCCCTTCCTTCCTTCCTTCCTCCCTTCCTCCCTTCCTTCCTCCCTTCCTTCCTCCTTTCCTCCCTTCCTTCCTCCCTTCCTTCCTTCCTTCTTTCCTTCCTTCCTCCCTTCCTTCCTTCCTTCTTTCCTTCCTTCCTTCCTTCCTCCCTTCCTCCCTTCCTTCCTTCCTCCCTTCCTTCCTTCCTCCCTTCCTTCCTTTCTTCCTTCCTCCTTCCTTCCTTCCTGCCTTCCTTCCTTCCTTCCTCCCTTCCTTACTTCCTTCCTCTGTCTTCCTGTGAAGAAATCAGAACCCACATCCATTGTTAGGACCTGAAAAATTGTAGCACAGACTTTTCCTTATATTCCTAAAAAGAGCAAGCATGTTGTTAAATTTTTTTAAATTAATAAATATGTATGATAAACTAAATTTATACCACAACTGTTTGGCTGAACTTAGATTGTCTGTCTCCACTCTCTACCTAGAGATCTGGAGGATCAAATACTCCCTGCTCTGATTGCTCCAAGAAGGTTGGGGGCTGGAAAGTGAATGAAGAAATGTGTGCATGAAGTTTGGATTGAGGCCAGGATTTCAGAGCTTAGAAGGAGGTACCCTAGGGGTCTCTGAGAAATAATGAATAATGACTTTATTTGGGGAAAATAGGCCAAGATCTGCGACTCCTCCCAAGCATTCTCCTCAGCCAGGGTTGGGCAGCATAAACTTGAAGTGATATTTAATGTAATTTCATTACATTCCACAAAACAAAAGTCTCTTTAAGTGTTGTTCTTTCTTTGGCACTCTGCCCAAATCCACATACATCTTTACAGGCCATAATATCATAGCCCAGATTCCTCCGACCTTCACCCTCAGCTTCCCACCACCACCACCATCACCTGGGATTCTGATGCCCCAGGCCAACAAGGGAGGATTCCCAAAGGCACAATACAATTAGACCATAGGCTGTATGAAAATATAATGATGTCGAGTACTTTCTCTAGTGAGGCCCTGGCTTTACCTGCAGTGAAATAATTTCTGAAATAATAATAGCAGTCGCACTTCAGTGATTTTCATATTTGTAACTCGGGATAATCAGAAAAGTAACAAGAAAAACAATGTCCCTTTCCCAGAGAGAAGTCACATAGCTGAGGCCAGGCTTTTGTTGTCGTTGTTGTTTTTACCTTTGTGAATAAATGGATTTGATGCCAGTGCCCTCTTCTGGAAATGAGTAGTCCTCACGTTACAGGTTGAAATCAAAGAATTTAGGAAGCTGAATGCTGTGAAATTCTCAGATCTGGAAGGCAGGGACTAATGTTATCAGATACAATGGGTGGTTCACTTTGAAATTCTTCCCTAACTTCCCACTGCCCACCATGACACGTCTACAAGGACCATCACCTGCACCAGTACCCTAGAGTCTGGCCCTGGATCCCTCTGCTCTGATGGGTCTTCACACGATGAGCAGGTGCCCCTACCCACCCTCCTGCAGCTCCCCTTTATGTACTGTCTTCCCCATTAGAATGTAAGCTCCTTGAGGCTGGGGCTATTGCTTGCATTTGTGTCCTCACCTTAGCACAGTATTTGGTATATAGCACATACTTAAAAAATATTCTGTCCTCAGATATGGAAGTCAGAGACCTTCTATAGGGCCTGTGGTGAAATACTTCTCTAAAAAACATGGAGGGCATGAAGGGATAGTGGGGGGGAGGAGGGGGAGGTTAGGAAGAAACCAAGGGAAAAATTACTCCATTGCCTTTAATGAACCCCAATGTGTTTTCTTGACCATCTTGCTTATTCTACTGATTTTCTTTTCCATTGAAACTACAATAAGAAGATAACAGCTTGGCCATTTCCTGAGCAGCCTTATCATTCAAATACCCTGAGGTACACTGTAACCAAATAATCAACCAAGTTATTAAAGCCCACAAGTGAACCATAGGCTTCTATAAAAGTAAATGACCTCATTGGGGATACAGATCTTTGCCCATTATTGTTTGGGGGCATTGCATAAGACCCAACTGAGACTATTTTTCAAGAGCCAAGAGCACAGGACGCTAAGCAGCAAGATCATGAAAATTTTCAGCCCTTCCCAAGGGAGAATGAATCAGAAAACTAAAGTAAGACTTGGTCTTCACTAGAGCCAGCCCATTTCAAGTTCGAATAGGTTTGGGGAATGCTCTAGAACAAAGGAAAGTGAGTTCCTTGAAAGCAGGAACTAATTTTTTTTTTTGTCTCTTTCCATATCCACAACTTCAGTGCCTAATATATAGAAGGCAGAGATGAGAAAGAAGAGCCTTCTGGGGACAGCAACTGAAAACACTGCACAGGGAGAGGATTGCACAAGAAACAGTCAGCAAAGGAGCCAGGAGACTCAGGTTCATGCCCCAGTTCTACCAATTACTAAGACCTTGGGTAAATGAGCCAATTTCTCCCTGGGCCCCAGTTTCTTCATCTGTAAAACGTAGGTGATTGCTAAGGTCTCTTGTAGCTCCAGCAATCTCTAAAACTGAGGAATAAAAATGGGAAGTGACTGGCCCAGGATGGCAAAGCTAAAAACTATCTGAGCAGGTGTCCTCTGACTCTATGGCCAAGAGCACCTCCCTCTTTTTTCCTCATATTTTTATCTCCTCCTCTTGTCATAGGAGGGGCAGAAATTAGCTGTGCAAACACTCCACTGAACAGGGCAGAATCGACCAGAATAGCCTGCATTGGCAAACACAGGCTGAGGTTGGGAGCAAACTAGTCCTGAGATCTTCATCAGCCACCCAAGGAAGTAATTTGTATGGCCTATTTACTGCCACCAGAGGTCTAGTCAAAGTTCAAAGTAGACAAAGTTGTCTTTGGAATCTCTCCACCTCTATTTCTAAACTGACTTTTCACTTACTGCCTTTACTCTCCTCCTGCTCTCATGCCCATTTTGCTTTGTGAATGTCCAAAGTCTTCCATCCTACTCAGGTTTCACTCATAAAGTGCCCCTTTCTCCTCTATAGAGGGCCAGTACTGAGCCAGTCCAGTCATGGGTAGAGTCTGGGTCAGGATTTCCCTAGGCCCTGCTCCTTGTGAGGGCTCACTGTTTCTCAGGGTGATTGGCTTACCATCTTTCCTAGTTTGGCAAGAGAACAAGGGTGATTACCGAGAAGAGAAGTGATCACCCCTGCACACAATGGAATCAAGTACTAAGAGGTAGAATACCAGATGTAATCACTTTTGCTATTAGTATATAAACCCTTACTCTCAGATACATAAACAGACTGCCTAGACAGCTTCCCGCCTGGCTTGTGTCTCATCATTCTCTCGTTGGGCCCATGCCCCTTTGGTGTGGGCATCATTCCTCCCTCCTTCTGCCTCATCCCCAAATCTTATTCTATGACTCTGCCGAAAGGATCCTCCTCTATCCAGGAAAGAGTTTGGGCACAGAGCTTATGTATTCATTTCCTCGTTCAAGCTGAAGGCTGAAATGTTGGAAGAAATAGGAGGATATGGGAAGTATCTACTTTGAGTAGTATCAGTCAGTCAACTATTTATTAAATGCCCATGTGTCAGGCTTTGTGCTATGTATAGCAGATACAAGTACAAAGAATGAAGCTGTCCATACTCAGAAAGCTTGCATTCTAATGGGGGAAACAAGTACATGTAAAAATATGTACAGACATAAAATGAATAAATACATATTTATTCAAAATACAAGACAGTTTGAGAGAGAGGGTATTAGCAGTCATGGGGGATCAGGAAAAGTTTTTGCAGAAGATGGCGGTTGAGCTGTGTCTAAAAGGCAGAAAGGGACTCTATGAGGTCAAGGCTTGGTTTTTCTGGACCAAAGCTCTAGAAAAGAGAATGATAGACTCTTGATGTCTCCTGAAAACTTGGAAGAATATATTTGCCAGAAACTTGACAACCTGATTGACAGAGCTTCAATCAATCAATTTATAAGCATTTACTAAGTACTTATAACATGCCAAACAGGTTGCTAGAGAGACAAAGAAAAAGCAAAAAATGGCCCTCAAGTTTCCATTTTAATGCGGGGAGATAATATGTATATAAATACAATGTATACATATATAGTACATATAATAGATTATATGTGTATATTGTACTTGTATACACATGAACATATTACAAATTTTAATGCAAGGAGACAATATGTATATAAATACAACACACACATGACATGCGACTATAATAGATTGAATACACAGGTGTGCACATATGATGTGTATGTGTAATATGTAACGTGTAATATATGTTCATGTAATAGATTGCTTGTAATCTTTACATGCAAATATTATATATGTTGTATTTACATATTGTTACCCCACATCAAAATTTGTAGTCTGTGTGTGTGTGTGTGTGTGTGTGTGTGTGTGTGTGTGTACACGGAGTAATTAAAAAGCAATCTTAGAGAGGAAGACCTTAGAAGCTGGAAAGACTTGGAAGATCTTCCTGTGGAAGCTGACTCTTGAGCTGAGTTATAAAGGAAGCCAAGGATTTTAAAAGAGGAGGGGGACGACAGAGGAAGGAGGTAGAGCATTCCAGGCATGAGAGACAGTAAGTGTAAAATCATAGAGATGGAAGATGGAGTGTCCTATGTGAGAAACAAGATGGCCAGTATGGCTGGAGTATAGAGCACATTAAGGGATGGACAGACAGGAAAAGGCCAGGCTGTGAAGAGCCTTAAATGCTGAAGAGAGGAGTTTGATATCCTAAAGATAAGAGAAATTCTGGAGTGTATTAAATACCAAGGTGACATGGTTAGGCCTGTGCTTTAGAAGACTTGAGGCAGGGAGACTGTTTAGGAGGCTGTTGCAGTAATCCAGAAGAGAGGTGATGAAGGTCTGGACCAGGATGGTGGATGTGTAAGTTTCATTCTTCTCTCATTCTCCAACACAGTTAGTACCAGGGCCAGGTGGGTAATGTCACTTAGCAAGGCCTCCAATCCCAGTCCTTTAAAGGAGTCATGAATAGGGTCAGGACTAGGGCTGGGGTCTCCTCCCTTTTTGGAGGCAGGGGCTCTAGCCTTCTAGGTACTATCTGATACTCAAATGGAATTTCTGAATGCGAGCACATATTGATGGCCACCGCTCTTCTGGGACCAGGAGCACCATATTTTTCCTAATATTATCGACATTTAGGGCAGCTAGGTGGTATAGCAGATAGAGTGCTGGGTTTGGTATCAGGAAGACCTGAGTTCAAATCCTGCTTTAGCCTCTTACTAACTCTATGACCCAGGTAAGGCACTTAATTTGACTCAGTCTGTTTCTTCATCAATAAAACAGGGGCTGCCCATCAGTTATCACTTGCTCTTGCCACTTGACCATTCCCATATTCTTTTCTCTGACATTTCCTAAAACCTTCATTTTGGCAAAGTGTGGCTATTTGGGTTGATAACTTATATAAGATTTTATAGTTTGCCTTGTTTCAAACCATAAATTATTATCAACCCACACTGCCACACTCCCAAACCAAAGGTCACAGAATCACAGATCTGCCTCCAAGGGTGGTTATAAGGATCCAATGAGATCCTGCAAAGCAGTTTGCAAACCTTAATTTGAGCAATATAAATGCTCTAGCTATTATCCCCAAGGGGCAGTTAGGTGGAGTCATAGTGCATAGAGTGCCCAGCCTGGAGTCAGGAATCATCTTTCTGAGTTCAAATCTGGCCTCAGACACTTATTAGCTGTGTGGTCCTAGACAAGTCACTTACCCTTGTTTGCCTCATTTTTCTCATCTGTCAAATGAGCTGGAGAAGGAAATGGCAAAAGTATCTTTGCCAAAAAAATCCTAAATGGGATCATGAAGGGTTGGACACAACTAAACAAAAACAAAATTATCTTCAAGATATTATGAACATGAATAAAAAATACTTTGACTTCTCTAAATGAAAAGTAATTAAACATAGTATTAGAACTCTCAACTGTTGAGCTTTCTAAAAGCCAGCTATCATTATTACGCAGTCATTAGTAAATAAACTCTGGAGCAAAAGTTCACAGCAATTCAGAAAAACGCATGCAGTTAAGTCGAAGGCGCTCCAAATTTTTAGGTACTCCTCCAAGTTTTTAAGCATCCCCACAAGAACCCGTCAGTAATTAGAAAATATCAAGCATGAAAAGCCCTCTTTAATCACTTCGAAGGGCTCATTTCTAAAGTCATTTGTTAAGTTCTTGCTTCTGACTACCGCTGGAGCTTCGTGCCCACTTGCCAAGCCAGAAGAAAAATCTAATTTTAGTTCCATCTTCTTTAACCTCTAACCTTCCCCAAGAAAGGATTTTCTCCCGAGCTCTGAAAGTTGAATCTTCTTGTAATGAACACTTAAACAGATAAAAAAAGGTTTGGGGTGGGAGTGGGGGTGGGGGAGAATCTCAGCAGAGAATCTTTTCACAGATCAACTCAAAAGGAGTTCTTGAAAAACAAGTGCGAAGTATGCCCATCATACTTGTAGACTGCCCTCAAAAGCTGGGATGTGGAAAAGAGAGTGGGTATTTTCAATTAGTTTTCTGGAAAGGTCAATGATCACCCCTGCTTTCTGTGATACCAGCACAAAGTAGGGGAGTCCATGTATTATTATATGTATTAGAAAGCACTGAACTCAAGAGCTGCAAAACCTGGGTTTGTGTTTATAACAAACTAGATGACTTGGGACAAGTCCCCTAACTTGTACTGTTTCTCTATCTCCCACCTCCATGCTTTTGCACTGGCTGAGCCCCAGGAATTTTCTCCCTTCTCACTTATTCTTCCAGCTTCTCTGGCTTCCTTTAAGACTCAGTTCAAATCCTACAGGAAGCTTTTCCCAGTACCCCCCGAGATGCCAGTCCCTTCTCTTCTCAGTTCTTCTTCCATCTACTGTGGATGTCTTTTTTTGCTTGTTGTTCTCATTCAGTTGTTTAGAGTCATGCTTGATCCCATTTTAGGGTTTGGGTTTTTTGTTTGTTTGTTTGTTTGTTTTGGGCAAAGATACTAAAGTGATTTGCCATTTCCTTCTGCAACTCATGTTACTTTACAGATATGCAAACTGAGGCAAACAGGATTAAGCGGCTTGCCCAGAGTTACATAGCTAATAAGTGTCTGAGGACAGATTTGAACTCATGAAGATGAGTCTTCCTGATTCCAAGCCCAGTCCTCTATCCACTGTACTACTTAACTGCCATATATCTTATGTGTACACCATTTATATACATTCAGTTTCCTCCATTAGAATATCAGCTCCTTTGAGGGAGGGGGTCTCTTTTTGCCTTTCTTCATATTTTAGCACAAGGCAGATACATAGTAAATGCTTGTTGACTGACTTCTCTACTCTTCAGTCCCTCATTTATGAAATGGGGACAATAATAAGTGCAATTTCTACCGCACAAGGTTGTTGAAAAGAAAGTGCTTTGACACCTAGAAATATAGCTGGTGGCACACTGGATAGAGTGCTGGGCCTGGAATCAGGAAGACCCTGAGTTCAAATCCAGATTCAAATACTTTTACTATGTAACCCTGAGCAAATCAACTTAACCACTGTCTGCCTCAGTTTCCTCATCTGTAAAATGGAAATAATAATAGCACCTACTTTCCAGTGTTATTTTAAGGATAAAATGAGATAATATTTGAAAAGAGTAAGTGTTAGGTAAATGCCTACTTTCCTCACATTTATTTACTTGGATTCTACCATGTTCTCATCAGTGTGGGGATATCCTCCAACGATTCAGATCATAATAATAATGCACACCTTCTCTCCTATGAAACCCTTGTCCATGCCCTCCTGTAAATCACTTCAGCAGGGGGCTTCACCCAGGATTCTTGCAGCCTTCACCCAAGTAAGGAATTCTTTGCCCCATTTCTTTGCATTAGCCTACTGAAGCCTCTGGAACCTTTTTCAGAATAATGTTTTTAAATGTATAAAATAAAATAATAGAATTACAAAGGAAACCAATTCTTTAGAATCCCGACGTTAGCTCTCTTGATTTAGAATGGCCCAGTGGAGCATTTCAGCCACCCATCAGTGATACCTTACTCCTGCTAGATGATCAGCCTATGTTCTTTTCTCTGATGTATCCCAACATCTTTGCTTTGGCACTATAAAATACTATGTAAGATTTTATAGTTTATTTTGCTTCTATACACGAATTTCCAAAAACCCACAATGACCCACTTTGCCAAAGCAAAGGCCATGGCATGGGTAAGATCATAGATCTAGGGCTGGAAGGGGCCTCATAGGCCTTCTACCCCATCCTCCTTATTTTACAGATAAGGAAACTGAGGCCCGGGGAGGTTAAGTGATTCATTCAAGGTCACCTAAGTAGTAAGTAGGGGCAGATTTGAACCTAGATCCTGAATCTACAGCCAGTGTTGATTTCCATTGTTAGAAGCATGAGTAAACCTAACACCAAGTCACTCCATTCAATCCTTCGAGATGAAGCCCCCCCCCAGAAAAAGGACCCCCAAAGACCCCTGGCTAGGACATTTCTCCAGGAAGCACACTTTGCAACAAATAACTTCAGAACATTGTAAGTGAAATAATTTACTTCTTGGGCATCATGCAATTGACCTTCATTCTGACTTTTAACTTTCTACATGGTGTTGGGCAGCTAGGTGGTGCAGTGGCTAGAGCTCCAGACCCGGAATCAGAAAGACCTGAGTTAAAATTTGGCCTCAGGTAATTACCAGCTGTGTGACCCTGGGTAAGCCACTTAATGATGTTTACCTCAGTTTCCTCATCTGTAAAATGAACTGCAGAAGGAAATGGCAAACTACTCCAGTATCTTTGCCAGGAAAACCCCAAATGGGGTCACAAAGAGTTGGACAGAACTAAAACAACTGAATAACATGTGGTGTTACAAACGAAGAGCCCGAGAATTGTAAAAGCTAGGGTAACAGGTAGATCAGGAGGGATACAGCTTCCTCTCTCAGCTCAAACTATGTCTAAGGCTAGGATAAGTGTGACTTTTAAGAGCAAGGCTGAAAAGGAGAAGAATAAGAAGAACTATGTCAGAAGATAAGCCCCTTTGGAGGAGATCTTTCTCTGAGGAAATAAAAATTGCTCACATTGATTGTAGGGCAGTGGTTCTCAACCTTCCTAATGCTGCGACCCTTTAATAGTCGTATGTGGGCATGTCTGCATGTGGGTGGACCCACCTGGAGACCAATGGAGGAAGTTCCTAAGACCATCGGAAATATGTGTTTTCGGATGGTCTTAGGTGACCCCTGTAACCCCTGTGAAAGGGTCATTTGACCAAAGGGGTTGCCACCCACAGGTTGAGAACTGCTGATGTAGGGCTTCATTTGAAGAAAATCATATTACACACATTACACCTCATATTATGATGAGAATCACTATGGTACCGGGGTGGAGCTGCTAGATTTGAAGTCGGGGAGACCTTTGACAAAATCTTGGTACCCGTACATCCAAGCCAGGGAAGACACTTAACACTTTTAAGTCTTTATCTCCTCATTTGTAAAATGGGAATTCTACTCCATACCTTACAGTGTTGCTCTAAGGAAAGTACCCGAATAACTAAAAGTCTCTTTAACTGTGCTATTAATTTTCCCTGTGTAATAGGTAGTATATATGTAACCCCATTTCACAGATCAAGAAACTGAGGTTCAGGAAGTGTGTCTCTTTCCCAGGGTCATATAGCTATTAAGTGGCAGTCAGGGCTTGAATCTAGCTCTTGTGCCTGCTAATCTGAGTGCTCTTTCTAATAGTAGATCCTACTAGATGTATATGGCAGGGCTAAGATTAGAAAAGGATATGCCATTATGTACCTGCTGGTGCAGAAGAGTTCTCTTTCCCATCACTATAACTCTTAATTTTAGCCTGGTGGTAGACACTGTGAAAAGTCTGTGAGCACTATTTTAGATAAACAATCCAATGAGACTGCAATGCTCTACATGCTAGGACTTGGGCTGACCTGAGGCACCTGGACTACAGGTATTCATTCTATGGGTCTATTAGCTAAGATGATTACTGTTCAGCTCAGGTATCAGAGCATGTGAGGAACAAGATGGTTGTCCCCTTAAGAACCAGCCCTCTTCATGGAGGAGGAAGAAGAAGAGAAGGAGGAGAACAAGAAGGAAGGAGGGAAGGAAGGAAGGAAGGAAGGAAGGAAGGAAGGAAGGAAGGAAAGAAGGAAGGAAGGAAGGAAGGAAAAAAAGAAAAAACAGTCTTCCAGTGTTACCGTAGTTTCCTGATCATGATCATGAACTCTACCAGGACTGGATTATTAAGACATACTTCTATAAAGCACTAGCTGTAAATATTGTAGTTCCCAAAAACAATAGAGATGAAATTATGAGGGGAGGTCAATGAAATATAAAAATAAAATATAGGCCCTATTTAGTTCACATTTTAAGTCTCCTCCTGAGCAGAGCTCCATGAGCATTCTGAGTTCCCCTGTAAAAGCAAGAAATTTAGCCTTTGGTCTTTGTAATATCCATCTTCCCAAAGGACTAGTCAGATGAGAGCTTAGCTTCACTAGCTTTATTATACATTACTCCCCTTCAAGAATTCTATCCTCCAGTCAAAAGGATCTTCTTGCTGATTCTCATACAAGACACTCCACTTTTCTTATGTGCCTCTGTACTGGCTGTGTGGTGTCCTTCCTTTCCTGTACTCAGCATCTCTTGTTTCCTTCAAAATTTAACTAAAACACCACCTTCTATGTGAAGCCTTTCCCAATGAGCCCCACATATGGCTTATACAAGCTCTGTTGCCTTTTATCCCAACTGCCACTTATACTGATGAATCAGGTCCCCCCAGTGAGGCTGACTCCACTTAGTTTTATTTCTTATATATTTATACAGTTATCCCTTCCACATCACAACTTTCCCCTTCGAGGTTTTGATATATTGTGGGTCAGCATAAGAAATTAAATGGGAATTTGTGAGGAGTTTTGCAAAAGCCACAGACAATATGAGAAGGCCAGCAGACAACACAGAAAAGGTTTAGAAACTCAGAAATGCATAAAATGTGTTTATTGTTGCATAACATCAACATATTTTATCTTTTAGTACCATAATAATTCAGAATTCTTCTCTAGTATGAAGGGATGGCCTAAAAATTTTACACAGGTTTTCAAGATTGTGGGGGTGCCATACCCCTAGTCCCCAAAATGTAGAAAGGATAACTGTACATCCATTTCCTCAATAAGCTCTGTGACAGTTGGTACTGTTTCTTTGGTCTGTATTTCAAGCATTAGCACTTAATAATTGTTTAATGTTTGTGTGTTCATCAATTGTTCTGATTAGTATTTTTAAAAGTTTCATTCGTGCTTCCTGCTTTTATATCAATCCCATTTGTTTTCAAAACTATTTCTGCCCACTCTCTTACACAGAAAGATTTCCCTTGTAATAAAAATTAAAGAAAAAACAGATCAACAAAACCAACCAACGTGCCAAACACAGCATATACTTATGCCTCTATTGAAAGAAGAAAGGTGTATTTTCTCATCTCTTCTCTAGGATCAGGCTTGGTGATTTGATCAGTATTTTAAATGGTAAGAATGGGCAGCCTCTTCCTTTTTCTAACTTTATAATCACTAAATTTTCTCTTTTCTTTATGCAGCAGCATCATCCAGAAACAGTAGCAGATCAGAGTTCTTATATAAATGAAGTTTTGGGTTGTGATCTTATCTAGGCTAGAGAGAAAATGAAAGGATTGCTTTGTGCAACTCGCTCTTTCTTCCCAGCATGAGGGAAGCTAGATGGATGTTAGGGTTTTGGGAGGGGTTGGGGGTTAGTTTTGTTTTTGCTTTTAAAGATAGTGTTTTACAAGGTACTGTAAATGGTAAGTAGCTGAGTGAACACCACCTGCCTTGGTGCCTAAGGAGCTGAGTCCAGATCTTAACAGGAAACACACACTTTACTGCCTGATGTGCTCAAGAGATTTATTGCTCCATGCACTTAGCACTGCCGTGTACTGCATGAGGATGCATCTGCAAGCAAAGGTGCTATATATCCAGAGTAGACTGCAATCATACTATTATTTATCTTTAATTCTCCACGGACCCACCTCCTTTCCTGTTCCACTTCCATTTCCCATTCAAAATCAGTCTTCCTTTATGTCTTGTCATCTTTTACAAGATAGCAGGACATTTTAGATGGAAAAAGAAATCAGCAAATGCAGGCTACATGAATGAAGTCAAATGGTAACTCAATATCATTCTACCCCATCACCATCCCCTCCTCAAGATTATAAGGAAATTCAGCTTCCTTTAGCAAGATTGCTAATACAGGTTAGTAAGAACAGGACAGGTAGATTATTCTGTGTCTTCTAATTTCTCTCTGAGTCCCTGTGATGCCTGGAATGGTCTCCCCTAAAGAGATAAAGTGGTTTATCCATCACAAAGTCTTTTTTAAAGCAAATTTCCTGGTTTACAATCCTTTCAATTCAATTCAACCAAGATTTATTAAATGTACATAGCCCTGTGCTTAGTATTAAGAGAAATACAAAGCTTAGATAAATATAGTCTCTTCTACCACAGAGCTTCTGATCTAGTAGAGGGAGAAAACACAGATATAGATAACTATACTCATTTCAGTACTTCAAGGATGCACAGTTTCACAGTGTGGGTACTAATTCTAAAGATGCAGCTCTCACCCCTCTGGCACTATCTTTGTTGGAGGTCTTTGTGAAGATACTGAGAATGAAAAATTCATCACCCTGTGGCCAAACTGGTGATAAGCCTCTCTGAACTTAGTTATACTTGTCCTCTGACGACAGACACAGAGTCTATCACTGGCTGTATTCAAAAGAGCCTTTGCAACTTACTAGGACCCTTTAAAACTTTTTTTTTGTTTCTCTTGTTGTAGCCTTCAATAACCCAAGCTCACTTCTATGCCATGAGGCATCAGTGAGAGAAACGGATACAGAGAAAAACAGAAATAGAGAGGGAAAGGGAAAGGAAGAGGAGGAAGGAAGGAAGGAAGGAAGGAAGGAAGGAAGGAAGGAAGGAAGGAAGGAAGGGAGCAAGGAAGGAAGGAAGGAAGGAAGGAAGGAAGAAATAAAAAAGAAAGAAAGAGAGAGAGAAAGAAAGAAATTATCTCTTTGGGGTCAGAGGAATGGATAAGATGACCTCTAAAGATTTCCATGTGACTTCCAACATTACGCTATAGTGAAAAGGGTCTTTGCAAAATTTGCTTCATGGTTCAAAAATAAATTTCATTTCATTGTGGGCCACAGTCCTATGCCCCTGATCTTGATAAGCAGTATAGAAGCTTTGGGGGGAAGAGAAAAGATGAAAGGGTCCCTAGAGGCCACGAAATCACATCTTCACAAAATAGGAGACCTGCTCATTGTGGAGCAGTCAATTGTAAAGTATCTAATTGTGAAGAAAACACTCTACCAAGAGGAGGAAATAACTAGGATTCCATTCAAAAGGAGAGTGAGATCTAGGTCTGGCAATCTGAAGGCTAATACAAACAAACAATAGCTGGGCTGTTGGGGCTCAGCAAAGTTGCTAGCAATGGAGCCTGTGCACATTACCGTGACAGGAGAATACAAACATCAAGAAAACACTTAATCTTCCTGTTTATCCCCAGAAGGACTAATAACAGGTAGTGATGTGGAGAGGCCACCTTCTTCTTCATTTGGAAACAAGCAAATCCTATTGCTCACCTCCAGAAGTTTACAGACCAAATACCAGTTTTCACTAAAGCTGCCATATATTATAAACTTCAACTGGGAAGTGAATCCATCACATTCTCTCTCTCCCTTGAGAATATTCTCCTTTCAGACTATAAAACCCATTACTACATTGCTTGTAAGAAAAAAAAAAAAGATCAAATATAGCCACTACTACCAAAAAGCAGGTTACATCTTTTATTCAAGAACCCTTGATACATTAGTTTTACTTGACTTGTTGGGTAACTGTTGTTTTGTTATAATTTTTGTTTGTTCCATTCATTCATTTCTCTCTCTCTCTCTCTCTCTCTCTCTCTCTCTCTCTGTCTCTCTCTCTCTCTCTCTTTGTGTGTGTGTGTGTGTGTGTGTGTGTGTAATGTGTGGACTTTTAGAACTAGAAAGACCCTCAGAGATCATCTGGTCTAATTTAAAACTGAGACCCAGAAAGATGAAGTATCTCCCCAATCTAATCCATTCTCTACTCAGCTGTCAAAGTGATTTCACTGAAATGTAGGTCTGCTCATATCACCCTCCCCACTTAGTAAACCCCAATGATTTTCTATTACCTCCAAGATCAACTATAAAGTCCCATGTTTGACATCGCAAGCTCTTCACTATCTTTCCAATCTTCTTCTTCATTCACCCCTTCTGCATATTCGACCATCCTCTGTACAGCCTATTTGCTCTTCCTCATACACAATACTCCATCTACTGTCTCCATGACTGCCCCCCACCCCACCCGCAAATCTGGAATTCTCTTCCCTCACTCTTACCTCTTAGCTGGGCTCAGCTCAAATTCCACCTGCAGAAGGAGGCCTTTATATGCCTCCTCCAGCTGTTAATGCCTTATCCTCTGGGATTATTTTAGATCTATTCTGTATGTATTTTACCTAGTTGTTTATAAACTGTCTCCCTCAAGAGAATGTGAACTCCTTGAGGGTAAGAATTGTTTTTGCCTTTCTTTGTATCTCTAATGCTTAGCACAAAGCCTGCCTGGCACCTAGTAAATTCTTAATAAATGCTTGTTAACTGACTAGCTGGCTACCTGGTGAAGAACTCTTTGGCCTTGGCAATCTAGTACCATCTCCATAGTATCAAATTACAGTCATGTCCACTAACAATTTACTTAACTATCACTTATCCTTTCTCTTAAATGTAAGATGCATTGAAAAAATCCATAATTTGAGGTTTTTTAATTTTGGATCAACAGAATTTATAGTATTTTAATTCAAAGAAGGGTAGGATATAAGCGTTTGGTAAAGCAATTTGGCATAGTGGATAGGATTCCTGGATTTGCAGTCCAGAAGACCTGGGTTCAAATCCTACTGTGTGGGAAATGAAAACTTCTCAGAATGTGTCCTAGAATTTAGAGGCAGGTTAGAGTGTTGGCTTTCCCCTTCGTTGCTGCTGTCAATCAACACTGAGCCCTTTTAGGAGTCTTTTGACCTCCACCTAGCTTTGGTTCTTTGCCTTCTTTCCCCGCCTCTGTGCACCCCGCTTCCCAGTCATTGGGAGCCAGGGACAGCTCGAGCTTACCCCCCAACCAAAAAGAGTGAGGGACAATGGGGGAAATATGACCCTGCTGTATTAGGGTTTAAAAACTCTGTTCGCTTCATATTGGCGCCTCCTCTCCCTGATCTGTCACCAAGAGGATCTCCCTCTTCCCCCAGGGGGAAGAGAATAAAAATTTCCTGTTTTTATCCTGAGAAACCTCCATGTTCTTGATTAAATTTTTTAATGGGGTTTTTCAACTCACATACTACCTTTAACATTTATTAGCTGTATGACCATGGACAAGTCTCTCTGACTCTCCAAGAGACCTCTCTGAGATGCTAACAACTCTCTAAGACTATCTACTAAGTTACAGGTTCCTGGATGTTAGCATATTGATTTTTTTCTTGGTGTTGGCATAGTGACAATGTAGCCAAACTGTATTTCTTCCCCCAAAGGGAAAGGTAGACAGAAACAGCTAGAATGACTGATAGATCCATGGACATCTAGCCTTGAGGGACCTGTCAGCCGGGCCCAGAAAGGCTGAGACCCTCACCCCTCCGTGATCTGTATCTAGTTATATAGTTAGACTGAGTTTAGTCCTTGGAAGCCTGACCTCAGATGAGAAGAGACTCCCTTTTCTCATATTTATTGGCTCATTAAATTCTCCAACTGGGAGCAATTTTAATTATAGTCAATTAGATTATGGCTCATAAGTCTAGGGGGTTCCCTAAAAATGATACAATAAAAAGGTACTCAGTATAAAGTATTACTCAGCTATGAGATAGATCATTACCATTCCTACACATACAAAACATTAAAAAATCACAAGCATTCATTAACAGATTAGGATAAGTAACAACCACTGGTATTACCCCACTGAAATCCTGATACTTAAACTTCATCAGAACATAAAGAAGTTTGCAAGTCTGTTAACTAAGCATTTTATGTTTCACCTTAGCAAGATACTGTCTAAACATCTCTCTGCTAAATAATACTTTCAGGCTTGGGCCAGTCTTCTTGTCCATGGCTGAACTCTCCAAGAATGCTCACATTCATCTCTAACCATTGATGGGACTTTCATACCATTAGAACTCACAAGGTCTTTGGGGATATTCATTCTGAGAACAGACACAAGGGAAAAAGGCAGCCAGAGACTCTGGAACAGACTCACTTATTTTAGTCCATGCTCCATGTGGGGAGGAACAGAAGGGCTATCATGATATCAAAGGAGAGAAGCACCTGTTCTTCACCAACCCTGACTGGAATAATGCCACGTGGGGTGTCACAATAATAAAGACAAAGGCAGAAGGACCAGGAATTACTCAGGGTTTAGCAAATCATTCTAAAACACTAAGTCTTATTAGTAGCAAACAGGAAGTTCTCCATTCCAAACCCCCGTATGCATCTTTATCTAGCTTATTCATGGTTGGTGTGTGTGAAAGGCACCTGGAGTCTGTTGGTGTCTTTCAGAAAGACCCCAGCTGCCTTTGCTTTCCTGAGTGTAAAACAATGCTACCCACCCATCCACCCCTAGCAAAGGCTCAGGACCAACCTGTAATTCTGGACAGAGCTAAGTTTCCCTGGGACCACCCATGAATTGCTCAGTCTCTCAGGAACCAAAATAAATGGCTAAGAAATGGGGTGACTAGCAGTGCTGACTGACACATGTCTGCTTGTTTCCTTTTTATGTGGGCCATCCAAGCTTTGCATATTCCTGATAAACCCTGAAGAGTAAGATTTAAGTAATGTTCAGCTATATTTTTTATTGCTTGAGATGTAGAATTGGACTAATTTATCATGCTCAAGAGACAGCAGCTGCTGAGCTAGATCACCCTACTCTCAGGCCAACTAAAGTTCAACAGAAATAGAGAGAATTTCTGATTTCTTTTTCCCAGCAATATATATTTATTTTCAGGGTAAAATATCTTTCTTATTCTTCTTGTTTTCCCCATTTCCCTAATATAATTAGGGCTATATCCGCTGAGCTCCCTCAGAATCTCAACATTTGGGAATATTGAGAAATACTGAGATTCTATGAGAAAAGTTTAGCTATGGAGAGAACTAGCTATGGGCTGATGGGATCAGGTTTGCCATTTTGACTATCAAAGACCTATGTATGATGGGGTTTTTTATTTTGTTTTACCACTGTACTCTTCAGAAATGAATTCAATGAACAGCTCTCTTCAGAGTTTTCTTTAAGTAACTTGACTAGCAGGTATCCTATTTATGTAAATAATTTAATAATCTTAGCGGCACCAACAAGTTAAGGATAACCTGAATTCAAGATAAGCACAGTAAGTAATATCTTTGTTAGGAGGTTCATGGACAAGTTCATGGACCCTAGGTTAAGAACAATAGCTGGCATATATACATTGCACAGGCATTTATTAAGTACCTATTAGCATCCGGCACCAGGATAGATCCTAGAGATACAAAGACAAAAACAAAAGAATCTTTGCCCTTAAGAACCTTCCATTTTACTGGGAATATATAGTACTGTAAAATTTTCCAGAATACTTAACAAACATGAGCTCATTTGATCTTTACTTCCACACTTTCAAGTTGTTAGAATAATGAGATAGATTTTAGAATAATAGGTTGAATGTTTTTTTAATTTAAAATTTTTTCAATTTTAATTCTCATTAATATGTTTCATCTTTATTTCTAAATATAGACCATCCTCTCTTGAAGCAAGATGGTGCAGCGGATAGAGCAGCACAAGACTTGGGAAGAAGATCAATTTGAATTCTGCTTCAGACACTCATTAGCTGTGTGACCGTAGTCAAGTCATTTAACTTCTATCTACCTCAGTTTTCTCATTTATAAAAAGGGGTAATAATAGAACCTATATCCCAGCATTGCTGTGAGGATAAAATGAGATAATGCAAGATGCTATGCAAACCAGTAAGAGCTATATAAATGTAAGCCATCATCATCATTATTTAACAAAAAAATTTTAAAAAAAATTAATGGAGACAAAAGAAGTTTAGTAAAATTAACCAACATACCAACTGAGTTTAATATGTTCAGTGTCCTACCCAAAGATGTCAAATTCAAATAGAAAAGGATCCCTGGGGACTCTATACTGACTTTGAAAACTACAAATCGACATTATCTATACCGTATTTTGTTAAATATTTTTCAATTTAATTTTAATCTGATTCAGGCTGCACTCAGAAGTTTTAGATGCTGCTTCTAAGGGCCCAGGCTGTGAGTCTGACCCTTTTTTAGAGTTTTAGATGGAGATGCATTTTCTCCATTCAAGGACAAACTTGATTATTATAATTACATGGCATTGAGTTTCACTTTTCTTCTTTCCATTTATATTGTAATAGTAATTATATATATTGGTTCCCTCGTTCTCCTTATTTCATTCTGCATCAGTTCATATAAGTCTTCTTGTGTATCTCTGACTTTTTCATCATTTCTTGTAGCATGGTAATATTCTATTATATTCATGTACCAAATTCCTGACATTTATTTTTTTCTTTTTTTAAAAATTAATTTATTCATTTTTAGTTTTTGACATTCATTTACACAAGATTTTGAGTTCCAGATTTTCTCTCCATTTCTCCCCTCCCCCCATACCAAGATGGCATGCATTCTGATTACTCCTGCCCCCAGTTTGCCTTCCCTTCTATCATACCACACACCCTTATCTCTTTCCCCCTTACTTTCTCATATGGCAAAATAGATTTAACAATTTTTAATATTTGTTTTTAAAACTTTGAGCTCCAAATTCTCTCCCTTCTTCTCCCCTACCCTCATTGAGAAAGCAAGCAATTCAGTATAGGTTATACATGTGTAGTTATGCAAAACACTTCAATAATAGTCATGCTGTGAAAGACTATGTTTCCCTCCATCCTATCCCACCCCCCCATTTATTCCATTTTCTCCTTTGACCCTGTCCCTTTTCAAAAGTGTTTGTGTCTGACTATCTCCTCCCCCAATCTGCCCCTATCATCCCCCCCCATCCTCTTCCCTGCTACTTTCCTGTAGCGTAAGATACCCAATTGAGTGTGTATGTTATTCCCTCTTTAAGCCAAATCTGAAGAAAGTAAACTTCATTCGTTCCCTCTCACCTCCCTCCCTCTTCCCCTCCATTGTGAAACCTTTTTCTTGTCTCTTTTATGAAATATAATTTATCCCATTCTATCTCTCTCTTTCTCCTTCTCATATATGTGTATGTATGTGTGTGCATATATGTGTATATGTATATGTGTGTACATATGTATATATTCCCTCCAAACAACCTAATACTGAAAAAGGTCTCATGAGTTATACATATCATCTTTCCATGTAAGAATGTAAACAGTTCGATTTTAATAAGTCCCTTATGATTACTCTTTCCTTTTCATGCTTCTCTTGATTCTTGTATTTGGAAGTCAAATTTTCTATTCAGCTCTGGTCTTTTCATCAAGAGTGCTTAAAAGTCCTCTTTTTCACTGAATATCCATTTTTCCCCTGAAGTATTATACTCATAGTTTTGCTGAGTAGGTGATTCTTGGTTTTAATCCTAGCTCTTCTGACCTCTGGAATATCATATTCCAAGCCCTTTGATCCTTTAATATAGAAACTGCTAGACCTTTTGTTATCCTGACTATGTTTCCACAATACTCGAATTGTTTCTTTCTGGCTGCTTGCAATATTTTCTCCTTGACCTGGGAACTCTGGAATTGGCTATAATATTCCTAGGAGTTTTCCTTTGGGGATCTCTTTCAAGAGGTGATCATTGGATTCTTTCAATTTCTATTTTCCCCTCTGGCTCTAGAATATCAGGGCAGTTTTCCTTGATAATTTCTGGAAAGATAATATCTAGGGTCTTTTTTTGATCATGCCTTTCAGGTAGTCCAATAATTTTTAAATTCTCTCTCCTGGATCTATTTTTCAAGTCAGTGTTTTTTCTAATGAGATATTTCACATTGTCTTCCATTTTTTCATTCTTTTGGCTCTGTTTTATAATTTCCTGATTTCTTACAAAGTCATTTGCTTCCATTTGCTCCATTCTAATTTTGAAGGAATTATTTTCTTCAGTGAGCTTTTGGATCTTCTTTTCCATTTGGCCAATTCTGCTTTTTAAGGACTTCTTCTCCTCATTGACTTTTTTTTACCTCTTCTGCCATCTGGGTTAGTCTATTTTTTAAGGTGTTATTTTCTTCAGTATTTTTTTGGGTCTCCTTTAGCAGGCTGTTGACTTGTTTTTCATGATTTTCTTGTATCACTCTCATTTTTCTTCCCAATTTTTCATCTACCTTTCTTACTTGATTTTCAAAATCATCCTTTTTGAGCTCTTCCATGGCCTGTGACCAATTTATATTCTTCCAGCCCTGTCTATGCTGGTGTGGTTCCTGCTAGACTGTGCTCCACTCCCAGCCCAGTGCAACAGACACCTTCTAGGTGGTCTTGGGCTGGAGATGTGTTTTACTCTGTCATTTTATGGTTTCTGTAGTTCTAGAATTTGTTTAGAGTCATTTTTTCCAGGTATTTGAAGGATTCGGGGGAAGAACTCAAGAAGGACCCTGCTTTTACTCTGCCATCTTGGCTCCTCCCCAAATTCCTGGCATTTA
Source organism: Pseudochirops corinnae (assembly GCA_028646515.1). Lineage (NCBI taxonomy): Eukaryota > Metazoa > Chordata > Mammalia > Diprotodontia > Pseudocheiridae > Pseudochirops > Pseudochirops corinnae. Next base: position 222,400,989 of record CM053588.1, read on the forward strand.
GACAGTAGCTTAAATACATGACCTCATTTTCCAATACTCCTGTAAGGCAAATACTACAGGTATTACTTCCATTTTATAGTTTAAGAAATTAAGGCTTTAAGACAGGGATTCTTAACCATTTTTGTGTCATGGATTCCTTTGGTCTATAGATTTTAAATACACACATGTACATCTGTCTGTGTCTGTGTATATGTGTATATAGGATTACAAAAGACACCAATTATTTTGAAATAGTTATTGAGATATTTTATGAACAAGTTCATAGATCCCAGGTTAAGGACCCATGCTCTAAGAAGGTATGTGACTTGCCCAGGCTTACATGAATTCAATTCAATAAACATTTATTAAGGGCTTACTCTGAGCCATGAACTGTGCTAAGCCCTGAGGATACAAAAAAAGGGAAAAGATAGTCCCTGCCCTCAAGGAGCTTACAACCTAATGGTAAAATAAAATGCAAACAAATATATGCAAAACAAACTATATATAGGACAAATAGCAAATAATTAACAGAGGGAAAGCACTAGAAATGAAAAGGATTAGGGAAGGTTTCCTGTAGAAGATGAGATTTTAGTTGGGACTTCAGGAAAGCCAGGGAGGTCAGTAATGGGAGCAGAGGAGGGAGAGCATTCTAGGCATGGGGGACAGCCAGAGAGAATACAGGGAACTGAGAGACAGTGTCTTGTTCCTGGAACAGCCAGGAGGCTAGTGTCACTGGATGAAAAAGTAGTGTCATCAGAGAGTAAACTATAAAAAGACTGAAAAGATGAGAGGGGATTAGATTATGAAGAGCCAATTAGTGGCCATAGGAAGCCACTAGTACATATCTGAATTGAGTTTTAAACCCAATTTTACAATCTTTACTCCAAGTTTGATACTTCATCCCCTATGGTTTCTCAGACTTCTAGGGTTTTAGTCCAGACAACTGAAGGCGAGTTGTGTGCTAAAAAGAACAAAAGAAAATCTAGTAAAAGGCAACTTCTCATTGAACTCTAGTATTCTGTTTTCTATGCTAGCTAGGTGGTACAGTGCACAGAATACTGTGCCTGAGGTCAGGAAGACTCACGTTCCTGAGTTGAAATCTGGCCTCAGACACTTACTGGCTATCTGACTCTGGGCAAGTCACTTCACCCTGTTTGCCTTGGTGTCTTCATCTGTAAAATGAGCTGGAGAAGGAAATGGCAAACTGCTCCAGTATCTTTGCCAAGAAAACTCCAAATGGGGTTACAAAGAATTGCACACAACTAAAACAACTGTACAATAACAATGGTATTTCAATACAGTCACATAAAAGTAACAGGTTCAGAAATCAGTGAGACTCTGACTAGTTGAAAGGTGTTATAGTGTAGTAGAAAAAAAGAACTGATTTTGCAATTATTAAAGTCCTGGATTCAAATCCTATCATTGATATTTGCTAGTTGTGAGAGCTAGGCATGATATTAAGCCTCTCTGAGTCTGCTTCCTTACTGTTATATCGGAAGATAGCAATGCTGTTAGTATCTACTTTACAAGGGCATTGGGAAGAGGATCAAATGAATTTGTGTGTTTCAAGTGTTACATAAATGTCAGCTCTTATTCCAAAATCTACCTCATTCTAATTGCAATCAATACCAGATCCATTAGGCATCACTTCTCCCTATCAGTTTCACTATCACTTACATTCCTAAACTTCACTGGCATCTGTGCCGTCAGAAAAACCTCATCTGGATATGCACTGGATCAATCATCTCAGCTGCTCCTTCTACAGACCATAAATTCTGCAGTCTCTTACCCTTAACCAGACCTGCTGAAGTTTATGTGCTAGAAGCCAGCATAAGCTCACCCATCCTCAGACCTCTCTGCCCTCCAAACAGATGTAACATTCACAAGCCAGGGAAGCCACTCAGGTGGACTTTTGCCCCTCTGCTCATCCCAGTACAACTCTTTCAATGCTGTTCAAAGAGTAGTTCTCTGTTTGTAGCACAAGACCAGTTATGAGCTTCTGGGAACCATTTTTTTAACATTATTTTTCTTCTTTTTTTTTTTTTTAAATTCTGGTCTATGGTTTTTGGTTTGTTTTTTTTACAACATAACTAATATGAATTTTTTTTTTTTTACTTTTTTGGAGGGGGGAAGGCAGGGCAATTGGGGTTAAGTGACTTGCCCAAGGTCACATGGCTGGTTTTTTTTTTGTTAAGTGTCTGAGGTCACATTTGAACTCAGATCCTCCTGACTCCAGGGCTGGTACTCTATTCACTGCACCACCCAGCCACTCCATATGGAATTTTTTAGAGAAGAAAAAATACTATCTCATTTGATTCTGACAATATTATTATCTCCACTTTACTGATAAAGAAATTGAGACAGAGGTTAAATGACTTACCCAGAATCACATGGTTAGTAGATGTATGAGGCTGCTTTTGAACTCAGTTCTTCCTAACTGCAACCCAAGGCTCTATGGGCAAGCTAACTGCCTCTAGACAACAAGTAACCTAATAGATTGAACAGAAAAGAGACAAATGTACAAACAAGGTTTTGAATGCGGGAGCCTGAATGAATGGTGGTAGCAGCATTGGCAGGAATAATGAAGACAGAAAGGACAAGATGTTCATATTTTTAACCACTTGGTTCTTCCCCCAGCCTCCTGAACCCTCTGCCCCAATAATTTGGTTGGACTACTTGTCTCTGGGCTAGCTACATTTTTTTTCAACCTCTTATTCTTTACCTCTTTAAGACAGTCAGTCAAAGGTTTGAATAGAAATTCATGCACCCAAACAAAGCTGCAAAGAGGAACTATGTAGTTCAGCTTCCCTAGAAGTGTCTTAGGCATGGAGGGGTAGGAGGAGGTATTTCCAGGGCTACCTGGGAAGTATCAGCAGCAGTCAGCTGTTGCCCCATGAGCACAAGCATAATCATGGAGTCAATAGTTCAATGCTGCTACCATGAGACAGTCACCAAAAATACTGATATCACCACCTGTGTGCTCTCAAGAGTTCCTGATTGGGGGGGAGAGAGGGAGGGAAGAAGAACATAGGCAATATTTTGGTCTGAGTTTATTTCCTCCAGTTGTATAAAATCAGTCTGAGTTTTATTGATGGGAAGATAGTAGCTTTCTGCACCATGAACAGGGTCAGATTGGCCAATAAGGAAAATAGTATCATTATCTTTCTCTACTAGAAGCAGAAATGGGAGAGAGGCTTTCTGCGTTTTCTTTATGGTTTAGGGGGTCCTCTCTGTAGACAGATGGACTTTTATCTACTAGATGCCTTCATTTCCTCAATCTTGCCCTGGTACTAAGTGTTTTGCAGATTTTCTCTCTCCATCAGAATAATGGCATTCTCACAAAATATTTTGCTTCCAGGCAAGCCGTGGAGATAGGGCTGCAGAAATGATTACAGAAACTCAGCTTGTTACTCCAAGTCTTAAAACCTCTCTAGCACTTCTGGATGTAATAAAATAGAAATTAAGGAGGGAGTGGGGAAGAGGGCAGTGCACATTGAGGAGATGTACAGAAGCAGGCAGTGGATTGGTAGCCTGAGGACATGGGTTTGAATCTCAATTCCATTATTTATTGTCTATGTGACTTTGGGAGAGTCACTTACCCTCTCTGAGACTCTCTGGATCTCCAGGACTTTCTCATCTGTAAAAAGAGTGGCTTGAATGAAATGATTTCTAAGGTGCATTCCAGCTTGAAGTCCTATGGTTTTATAAGCCTACAAAAGGAGAGAAAAAAGCCCTGGTTTGTGTTGCTTCCAAAGGTGTGTGTAATGAATGGAAGCATTTCTTTATTGGAAACGATAATTGGAAATACAGCAAAAGATTTTCTATTAAAACTATAATTTACTTATTTAATCTCTTTTGTTCAAAAATGATTTTAATATAGAGCTGAAATAGTTTCAACTGAAGAGACACACCTAACAGCTTTTCCCAGCAGTCCATTAGCGGATAAAAGAGGAAAGCACAAAAAGCTGCTGAGGGAAATTTAGAAGTCGTTTTTCCCAAGTAGCTATAATTTTAAACCTTTAAATATCTCATTTAGCCTTGGATTTTACCCCCGTTCTTCTAATACGAGTAAAAGAGAAACTGTAGAGGTCAAATGTGGAGGCCGTGAGATTCATTACTTATCCTATATTTGGCCAGTAAAATAAACAGTGGTCTGGGGATGATCCAGCAGGCTGTTATCAGGAGAATGCTATCTTTTCTCTGTTTGTAAACTCCCATCACCAAATGTTCTACCTAGCATGTGGAAAAACCCAGAGAGAGGAAGGAGTTGACAATGACAAAAATAAATCTGTCACTCTATTCAAGCTTACTTTGTCCAAACAAATCTATTCTGTTCTTGTGTGCTGTTTAAATAGCTCTACGATATCTCCTAGATTGATGGTCTCTAAAGTGGTGGCTGAGACCTCCTGGTAGACCATGGCTTTACCCAAAGGTGAGTGTGATCAATGATAGGGAGAGAAAATGGGTCACATCCCTACCCCCAAGAGTAGCCAATCTTGGGGCTTGTCACCACCATAACCATACCTGCCCTTATTCCCCAACAGTCCTCACTCCCTACATTCTCTCCTCTGTATAAACCTCCACAGGTTTCCTTCTGAGCCTGGGCTCTGCATTCTGGGTACAGCAATTAGTAAGAGGCCAGCCTCACTCCTTTTTCATTTTGGGTAGGAGAGAGAGGTTCATATAGGATGAATAGGCATGGATAGAATATGATCTGCATTGCAGATATCATCATTACCTTTTCCCCAAATTTATTCCTCTTCTAAAATTCTTTATTACTCACTGTCACTCCATACATCCAATCAGTTGCCAAATCTTGTCATTTCTGTCTCTACATCTTTCTTACCTATCACCTTCTTTCTCCATGCATAGCTACCCCTCCAGTTCAGGGCCTCATCCCGTCCTACCTAGATGACTACAATGATTATTGTCTACCTCAAATCTCTTCTCATTCCAAATGTCATCTCCATCAAGTGACTTTCCCAAAGTTCTGGCCTAACCATGTCATACCCCAATTCAAACTGTAGTGGTTCTTTATTGACACTGGAATTAAATATTATTTCATATTTACTTCATCTTTTTAATCTTTCCATATGTGTATGAGTTTATAGGATAAATATTTATGTGCATTATGAAATTAATAAACAGGTACATATCTACATGTTAGAATACCAGCTCAAAAAAGGTTTGCAACAGGGTGCATGATCAAAAAAGCTTGGAAATCATTGCTCTAAGTCAGTATTGTTTTTCTAATAATAGCTAACATTTATATAAAGCTTACCATGCGCCAGGCATTGTGCCAGTTATAATTGTTATCTCATTTGATCCTTACAATAACCCAGGGCAGTAGGTGCTATTATCATCCCTGTTCTACAGGGAGCTTAAGTGACTTGCCCAAGGTCACACAGTTAGTAGGTATCCAAGGCTGGATTTGAACTCAGGTCTTCCTGATTTCAGGTGCAGTGTTCTAGCCATGGCGCCACCTAGCTGTCCCTATGCAAAGAAGTTCCAATAAATTAGCTAAATAATCTAAACTGAGAAAGAGTACCCAGTTCATTGCCTGGTGTCTGATATCATGTCTCCTGAAAAACATTAATGCACAAAAGATGTTCTCGTCCCTCGTCCCTTCAATCAGCCTAAATCTTCTTATGACCTACCTCTATTATTGACTAAGGAAGAATCATGATTCTGGCTAATTAGCCAGTAGTCATGAAGGGAAGCCTAGACATGCCTTTAATCTAAAGCACCTCATTTTCCTTCTTTCTTCCTTTGTTTCTTTTTTGTTGTTGTTGTTCATCCAATTAACTTTATTGTTTTATAGATAGAGAAATTAGGGCAATGAAATTTTACCAGGTAGCAGATAGTGTTATAGCTAAAATAAGAATATATGATATTAGGAGCCCTGCATTCACATATAATGACGTTGATACAAAATACCATTCACATATAATAATAGATTGGTACAGAATATAGTTCATTTTCTGAATGTGATTATTTTCTTTTTTTTTCTTCAATTTTTAAAAATATTTATTAAACATTTTGAGTTCTAAATTTTATTCCTCCCTTCCCTCCCCGCTCCCTGAGACGATACACCTCATTTTCTATTGGCTCTAAGAACATTTTCTATCTGTAAAAATGAACTTTGCTGGAAATAATCTAAAAGGCCCTTTCCAGGGCTCAAATCTAAGAAATTAGACAAAATAGCCATATGGAACACTTATCCCGCTAGACTGCAGATAAGGCGGCTGCTGCCACCTGGTGACAGTAACGGGAACTTTGAGGGCTGCATTCTATAGGAGCCTGGTCTCTCTACCCTCTCAACAGCAGTTCACATGCTGCTGAAGGGTTCATCAAGGAAGGATTCAGCAACAGATGTGTTTATTTTCTAACTAACTCAACATGAATATCCTTTCTGAAACTGCTGCTTTGGGTCATACTTGGATGGATATACTAGTTAAAATGTATTCAGACCTTTAAGGATTACAAAGCATTTTGCTTACATTATTTCCTCAAGTCTCGCAACAATCTTATGAAGTAGATGAGACAGATATTTTAAGCCTATTTTAAAAACAAGGAAAATGCAGTTAAGAGAGGATAAATGACTTGGCTTATGTTACACAGATTGTGAACAGGAAAATTAGGATTCAAAGTGATGTTCTGGACAGGCCTAAAGGAAAACCATGAAATAGGCCCAACATATCATTTGTACCCCAAACCCACCCACTCTGACCCATCATAACCTTCTACAAACTCAAGAGTCTCTCAGTTTCCTCTTGCTCTTTCCCCATACCACTTTTCTACTACCATTTTTGTAAAAAGAAAAAAATGGGTTTTATTAGCTGATTTTTCTTAAAACTAGTTCCCTGAAAAGGACAAGAAAAAATTTCTCACAGTAAGAAATAAAGGACTGATCTAACTGATAACGCAGGACTTTCTTTCTGTAATTCAGCCTAACTGGCTTACTAGTGACCCCTCATCCAAAATATTCCACTCCTTATCTCCCTGTCTTTGTAGAACCTGTCCTAAATAACTGCAAAATACTCTTTCTTCACCTTTATTTCTTAGATTCCCTAGCTTTCTTCAAAATTTAGCTACATGAAACCCTTTCTGACCCCATAGCTGCTAATGTTTCTCTCCCCTCAGTTACCTTGTATTTACTTTGTATATCATCATCATCATCATCACTGTCATCATCAACAACAATAACAGCAGCAACAAGCTCTTACCAAGTGTTTATTATGTGCCAGGAACTATGCTAAGCACTGATGTAGGGGCCACCACACTGGCATACCCAGGATGGCTGCTAGCACAGGCTCTTCCAATGAGTGAACCCTACAGAAAAATTCTAACCTCAGGGTATATATACATTTTAGAGCCAGAGGGCATCACAACCCTTGTGACTCAGTGCCTAATTAGAAATTAACAAAAGGCATGAAAGCCTTCTTACAAGCAAGCCTTCCCTAAGCAAGCTTCCCTTAATGGGCTCCACCATGAGGCCTATTAATGGGTGGGAAAGATCTTATATATCCCATTGACATTAAAATCAGGGATATAAAGAGTCAAAAGAAAAACAACATAGTCCCCAACCTTAGGAAGTAAACATTCTAATGTGGGGAAGACAATATGTAAATAATACAGTATTTATAAGATCTACATATAGTATAAGTGGAAGGTAATCTTACAGGGAAAGGCATTGAGGTGAGGGTGGGGGAAGGGAAAGGTGTGCTGGGAAAGGACTCTTGCTAAAAGTGGGATTTGAGTTGAGTCTTAAAGGAAGCCAGGAGTGAGGAGGAAGAGTTTTCCTGGTATGGGAGTCACTAGATGGAGTATTTGATACTTTGGTATTTGATAGTGTTTAATAAATCCAAAGATCTAAGCTTTTGATATTAGAACTCACCATTTGGCAAAAATTGCTGGGAAAACTGGAAGTTTGGCAGAAAATAGGAATAGACCAACTCTCATATCATAATCAAAAATAAGGTCAAAATGGATAAATGATTAAGACACAAAGTGTGATATAATAAGTAAATTAGGGGGGCATGGAAAAATGTACCTGTCAGATGTATGGGTAAGAGAAGAGTTTATAACCAAAACAAACTCAAGTCACAAGAAGTAAAATAGATCATTTTGATTACATGAAATCAAAAAGCTTTTGCACAAACAAAACTAATGCAGCCAAAATTAGAAAGAAAACAGGAAACTGGGGCAGGGAGAGTACATTTTATAGAAAGTTTCTCTGGTAAAGGCCTCATTTCTCAAGTGTATAGGCAACTGCACCAAATTTATTAAAAAACAAAACAAAACAAAGCAAGAGTCATTCCCCAGTTGTTAAATGGTCAAAGGAAATGAACAGGCAGTTTTTGGAAGAAAAAATTAAAACTATCAATAATCACATGAAAAAATGCTTTAAATCACTATTGATTAGAGAAATTCACTCTGAGGTACCATCTCACAACTATCAGATTGGCTAATATGACAGAAAAGGAAAAAGACAATGCTGGAAAGGATATGGAAAAATTAGGACACTAATGCACCATTGGTGGAGCTGTGAACTTGTGCAACCATTCTGAAGAACAATTTGGAACTATGCTCAATGAATGATAAAACTGTGCAAAACTCTGACCTAGAAAGTAGCTCCTTTTGTGGTGGCAAAGAATTAGAAATGGTGGAGATGTCCATCAATTGGGGAACGGCTTTACAAGTTGTAGTAAATGATTGTAATGGAATACTATTTTGCTATAAAAAATGACAAGCAGGATAGTTCTGAAAAACCTAGTAAGACTTATATAAATTCACACAAGGTGAAGTGAGCAGAACCAGGAGAACATGGCACACAATAACAGCTTTATTGTTAAGGATGATCAACTATGAAAGATTTAATTACTCTTCAAGACAATGAACCAAGACAAATCCAAAGGACCCATGATGAAAAAATGCTATTCATTTCCAAAGAGATAACTGATAAACTCTAAATGAAAATTGAAACATGCTTTTTTCACTTTCTTCATTTTTCTTGAGTTTTTTCCTGTTTCATTTTTCTTTTTTTTCCAACATGCTAATATAGAAATATGTTTTGTAAGACTTCATATGTATAATCAATATCAAAGCGCTTGCCTTCTCAAAGAAAGGATAGAGGTAGGAGGGAGGGAGATAATTTGGAACTCAAAATTTCAAAAATGATTGTTTAAAATGTTTTTATATGCAATTAGGAAATATTTGATGAAATAAATTTTTAAAATATATTTTTTAAAAAGATCATTGTTAGCTTTGGAGAAAACAACAACAGTTGAATGATGAGGTAGAAAGCCAGTTTACAGAGGGTTTAGAAGAGAATGATGGGAGAAGAAGTAGAGGCACCAGTTACAAATGGCTTACTCAAGGAGTTTAGCCACAAAAAAGAAGAGATACAGACCAACAGATAAGACAGATGGTTAGATCATTTGTGTCTTTCTTAAGGATGGGGGAAGACATGGGCATGTCTCTATGCTGCAAGTAAATAACCAGTAGTACTTTCCATCTGCAAATTATTTCTTATCTATTCTGTAGATAGCTTGTATATTGTCTCTACCATTAATTTGTAAGCTTCTTGAGGGCAAGGACTGTTTTTTGCCTCTTTTTGTGCCCCCCAGTGTTTAACACAGTGTCTGTCAGTATGGCAGGCACTTAATAAATTGATTGATTATAAGACCAGATGAAAGATTAGTGAGAGAGTGGGAATGACAGTGAAGGCAATCTGTTGTGAAGACGAATTTGTCTTGGCAAAGAAAATGATCACCTCTTCCTGGGAGACAGGGGTTGAGGAGGAAATTATGAGAGAAAATATCTGAATGACTTGAGATGAGGAAAAAGAGAGAAGAGGGGACTTCAGCAAATGACCCCAACTCTTTTCCTCCAAATATGGCTGAGAGGGTGCCATGAAAGTCTTTAGGAGAGATGAAAAGGCAAGGTAACAAGGATTGATTAAGCACTTGCTATGTGCCAGGCACTGGGTAATGAAAAGGTTTGGAGTAGCCCTTGTGGTTAATGGGATAGCAAATCAATCAGGGACGTATGTTTGCTTACAAGTGCTTTCTATGTTTCTGCCATAGAATGTAAGCTCCTTAAGGAGTAGGGCCCATCTTTGTCTTTGCATCCTCGATATCTAACATAGTGCCTGGCACTATAGCAAGTGCTTAGCAAATGTGTGCTGATTATCTGACTAATGTATAAACTTTTCCAGGGATATCTGCCTCTTAATCATCTAGCTTGTCAAAAGAATGAATCTTCAATTGTCTAATTTCAGCTTCCAAAGCTATGAGCAGGGGGATTAATTTTTAGGATCAGGAACCCAACTCAACATCCCTTAAAAAAAAAACCAGTTAAATTAAGGCCAACTCAAGCTTGTCTTTGATATTAAAGAGGAAATATGGGGAAAAACACTAGGTTTGGGGTCCTTAAGAGCAAAGACTGTCTCACTTCAGCATGTGAAGATCTGTTCTTGGAAATTTTGGCAGAATAAAGGGTCTGAAGAAGAAAAAATAGATAATGAAATGTAAAGAGGAACCTCATTCAGATGTAGAGGAAACATTTCATATTTAGAAAGGGTCTGAGGCTTTAGTAGCTCAATTGCATATAAAGAGGCCAGCAAGACAATGAACTTTAATCTAGGCTAGCGTAGGCTATATGCAGGCCTCTGTTACTAGCCAAGTCTGATTAAGATTCTTACCAGAGTCTGGAAAGTGCAACTGAATGTCTTGAGATTGATCATCAGAAGCAAAGGTAGAGACACTTAGTGAAGGAACTTTCTCTGAATCAGGAAAGATTTTCAGATAGAAAAGGCTAGCTTACTCTCATTTCCTTCTTTTTTTTTTCTTTTAAATGACTTGTTTATTTACTTTTAATTTACAAGATTAGGTTCCGCATTCACTTGAGTTTCAGATTTTCTCCCCTCCCTTCCCCCTCCCCCCATGGTGGCGTGCAATCATGTATAGGATCTGCAAATACTTTCACATTGTACAATAGTTTGGTTATATAGAAGGGTTGTAACCAATGAGTGATCACTGGGAA